>OX383269.1:15264509-15820736 GCA_947522985.1 Lithophane socia | reverse complement strand
GGTCTAAGATGGCACTGAGTTTTAATTTAGTGAAAATGCTATTCTGAATTTGACGTTTTAACCAAAATTTTTGTTCTATAACTAAAATCCTCTGACTATTTTTAATCACGATTAAAAATGTGTGGAATAAAATTAGATGTCATGAACATAAAATTCAAACCAACACTTCGAATTCAGTAGCAAATGGTACTGTAGGACCTTTCTTTTTTTCTTTTGCTTATATCTCGAAAATGGTGTGTCCTATCGCAAAAATAATGAAAATTTTGACCCCCTTTGAAACCCGCAAACCCGCAATACTCTACATGTTGGTAATTTTATTTTTTTGTTTTCTTCAAAAAATAAACGTTCCAGCAGTAATATGACGCCAAGACTTCTGCGAGGACACTTTGGAATCGCTATCGGGAATGTCCATTATATCATCATCAAATACATAGACACAGAAGTGCGAACTTCGCACTGCTGTGTCTATGTAATTAGTATCGTCGATTCCTAGTCGAACGTTGATCCTACTGCCTGCTGTCTGATAAAGGGGTGATAGACGTGCGAGCAAGTACGCGTACCTACTTATGGCTCGTCGAGCTTACTCGCCCGTCTGTTATCGCCGCGACCCGCGAGCCAATTTGACAATGAAATGTTGAGCAAGCTTCACGTGTGTCACCGACGGCGAGTCGCCGAATCGTAGTCTGTGACGTGTGGCGGCTTGTCGCTGTTGCCGTGGGACCAGGGACTGTGGGGGGGATCGGAGGTCACGCAGTAAGAAAAGAACACAATAACATGCTTTATAGTAGGTAGAGACATATATTTGAACAGTTCCGGGCGATTTGCGGCGCACACGCGCTCCACGAATACTGACACTAATCACTCTCACTAACGATAAAGTAAAATATACTTAATAGATAATAGTCTAATGAGGACAAAGTTTTGGTTCGTAGATTAGGTTTTACTCAAATAAAATTACTTATATTTTATTTGAGTTAACACCTACGGTACTTATTTACTTCTTATTACCTAAGCAAATATTATTAATTTAAATAAATAAATAAACAATCATTAACAAATTGTAAAGACGATACAATTAACATTAGCAAATGATTGTTTATGTCACAGGGAAATGAGGAAAACCCTAGGGATACCACGAAATCACGGTAGATGTCGAATATTCTTGTTTATTACGTCTTCTCCAATGATATTATTTGGTCTTCTCACTAAAAATGGTTAGTGTTATGTCGTTTCACTAAACCACAGATTAATACTACGACTAAACTAAATCTAGAAAAATGTCAATTTACGATAACGAGCTCCGTTCAGTATAATTATCTCAAGTGGTTGTGTTTTTTGTGCGTGCCGAGATAAGCCGGGGGGCGCGCGGTGCTTATAGGATAGTGACGTAATAGCGGTCCAAGACTTGAGCGGTAAAAACTTTTCGAAACGCAGTATTTTATTTAATTAACTGTACAATCACGCCTGCAAAATCATGTCTATTAGCAAAATAGCCAAAATGTCGAATACGGCCTCATAAGTGTTAGTCTAACCACGCATTTTGAAGTGGGTATTTTTTTTTTTTTATTACTTTTTATTTTCTATATGAACAAATTCACACTTAGAATTCACATTAGTAGAAAAAGGTAGAATATCATCATCAGAATAAATGTTTAGTTAATTAAAACGTTAGTAGTGCCGATTCTGTTTTTCACAAAATAAACTAAATTTAGGTTTAGTGCATCTTTTTCTTTCTATTTCATTAAGAAAAGGACAGAATATAAATTTTAGTTTAGTCCTGTCAAATTAATCAGCGCCTGTCACTACTCCATACAAGTTTAGACGTGATTATAGTAGAAAAAGGTAGAATATCATCATCAGAATAAATGTTTAGTTAATTAAAACGTTATTGGTGCCAATTCTGTTGTTCACAAACTTAACTAAATTTAAGTTTAGTGTAGTTTAGTTTAAGGACAGAAGATAAATTTAGTTTAGTTCTGTCAAATTAATCAGCGCCTGTCACTACTCCTTAAAAGTTTACAGTTTAGACGTGATTAAAAACTTGCCTACTAAAATTACGTCAATTTACGTCCGGCGCGACACCAATGGTGTCGATTCTGTTCACAAACTAATTTGTAATTTTGATTTATTATTTTATCCATGATCACTTTTCATTTTAAATTAGATTTAGTTTAGTGAAACTGCATGTCACTGACATTATTAGCATTTTGTCATATCACTAAACATTTTTAGTAAGAAGACGTAATAAACAAGATTATTCGACATCTACCGTGATTTCGTGGTATCCCTAGGGATTTCGTGAAATCCCTGGTTTCCTCATTTCCCTGCGACTTACATATTAAGAGAATAAATGACCGAAAATGAACAGGATGGACGTGGCGTCTGTTTAAAGTATTAATTAAAGCTTAAAGAGCGACAACACTCCTACGGCGAGGGTGACACGGCAACATAGCGCGTGCTCTGTCTGCGTCCACTACGACATGTAGGCACATGCGCAAAGAGTATTAAACCACTTTTAGCTTTATAGTCATTGCACATGCGACATGTTCTGTTTATATTACATATAATAACATTACGCCTGTATGCCCCGACGACCGACAGATGGGGTGAGCGAGGACCCGGGGGTATACCACACGTAAAACGACAATTGATTGAAAACAACGGAACCCTTCATAATGCGTGGTCCGACACGCACATGGCCGGTTTTTTAGCGCAATTTAACGAAGCTACTTCATTGATAAATGCTTTTAAAGTGAACTCGATTTTTTAGATTATAAATAATTGTGAATTGTAGTTTCTAGGAAGTATATCGACATTAAACATCCCGCACTGCAGTATATAGCAATAGCATTTTTTGTATGAGCATACAAATATATAATAAGTTACCATTAGACATTAAAAACGTACATTCAATTGGTATTTTTAAAAGGAAGCTAAAAGACTTCCTAATTAAAAAGGCATATTACTCTGTAAAAGAATTCCTTGAAGAAAAAATAATTATTTAATATTAAAATGAATGTGATACTTATTATAATGTGATATGATATAAATTATAAGAATAGTATAGTATACTATAATACAATATAATATAAAATGTATGAATAATGATAATTGTGATATAAATTATAAGAATAGTATAATATAATATTTAATATAATATAACATAATGAATAGACTGTATAACTAGAATATTGAGTACCTATGTTTAATGTTTAATTTTAATATTTATAACCAATTTGCAATGCCTTTACAGGCAACTAAGTTAAGAACCAAGGTTACCTCTAAACCGAACTATGAACCGCTGGTATTAAAAAAATACTTCAAATTAGATTATGAAACTTTGCGTAATAACTGAACTATAAAGCAGGTCTTTGTTTTTTTAATATTACCATTATTTTCACCGTAAAAAGCAATTACCTAAACTATTCGAGGCTTGGAGCCGCCAGTACCCAACTCCGTCTCGCTCTCACTCAGGCCGCGAGTCGCGAGTAGTATGGTGCAAGCGAGATAAAAACTGAATTTGAGCTGAGGTAGGGTAGGCCCTTAATGAAGTCACTCACTCTAGCCGCTATGACCGCCCCGCGCTGTTGACAATGATAAAAAATACCTAAAAGGCGGATTTTTTTTATAAGTTAATGTGAAATATTTACTAATTTGTTGAAATACTTACTTATTCATATTTTGAGGGCAAAATTGTTTTTTTTTAAATCACATACCTATATAAGTACCTAACATAACAATCCTTTCTTGGCAGTCCGGGTAAAAAGACTACATGTTGAAACCGTGTTTTCTTCATCATTAGTGTTTTCGTTCTTTGAGCCTAACATGACGTCAGCCAACGTGTTGCCTAGATGCCTACCGTACGCACACCGCTACCGCGCCGCCGCTCATCAGGCGAGGCGCAGCGCAGCGCATTTGTCTCTGCTACACAAATATCGACCCTGCATCCGTTGAAATAAAGTTGAAAATAAATAAACTTCCAGTAGCTCGAGAGCGCGTCTAAGAGGAAGGAGGCACGCGTCTCAGGTTATTTATTCTCAACGCTATAAGCAACGTTGATATTCGCTGCGCCTCGCCAGGAGTGCGCCGGCCCTTACATGTCCAGCGGCACCGGCCGCGCGTGGCGCTAGTATTGCGGCTCAATGTACAGTCTGCCACAAACATCACATAGCTACACATAATCATAACAATAAATAGCACCTGTCTGACAATGTACCGCGCACACTGTGTGTACAACTAGTTCGACAATATCACAACATGGACGTGTAGGGCGCGTACTCGCGTCGTCGCTACGCTTTGTACTGTAGCCGCAGCTCATTTGGATCGGATAATCTTTGGTCATTGCCAATAAATAATAATATTTACAATTCCTTTTAACTAGTTAAGTAACACTTCAATATAAAGCGATTCTGAGTTTATGTTTACACAACAGAAAACAAAAACAATATTGATTAAGGGGCCGGCCGGCGACTCACGAGTAGATCGTCATCAGGATCATCTGGAACAGAACGTCGCTGTCAGTGCCATAAGGTCAGATTCAGATCGCACTTTGACTTTACCCAGTAAACTTAGCGGTCCATACGAATATCTATATGTATATGTGTAATAAAAGGCAAGCCTGACTCAAACCACTGAACGGATTGGTTATTACGTTTATCATTTTTAGTTTTAAGGGTTCCGTACCGAAAGGGTAAAACGGGACTCTATTACTGAGGCTATGTCCATATAAGTGGTACTAGAAAGCTGTAAATTGATATGGGTATACCATCGATCACTAATAAAGAACTAGATACACAATCAGCGTCAAAAAATGTCCTCACCGAATGACCGCCCACTTGAACATTTGGGTGGTCTTTTCATCTAGTAGCATTCGAACGCTCCGACGGTAAACATGCCTCAGTGCTCGTTTAAAAACTGCAAAAATCACACGTCTAGGACGCTAAAAAAGGATGGAGTTTCATATTTTTGGTAAGTATTAATATTATCTTTATATAATTGTTAACACTGTATTGTAAATACTGATATTTTGTCAAGAAATCATCGTAAAAACTTTATTTTAAATTAAGTCGTAACAAATAGCAGGCGATATAATGCAGCTAAATTGTAAAGACTCTTACTAAACGTATTAATCATACTAGCGCATGCCCACTTAAATTGTTTGGGTTATCCACGTTGACTCTGTTCAATTTGTTGGAGACGCTATATATATACCTGGCTGCCGTGGCGTAGTAGTGCGTCGGGGATGTTTGCAGATAATAATATTGATGGTTTTGCCGCCATTATTAGGAACAGATGCGCATCCTTGATGACTCGTGTTCGCGGCAGCACCAGCAGTATTCTTAGTATATTCGCAGATCGGTGGGATTCCCGGATGTTGCGGAGGTGGATGCGGCTCCACGCTGAGCTATAATTGTATATTTTTATTTGTGATTGTGTATGTAACCTACTAACACTAGAAATTAAGTAAAATTGTTACTAACCCTATGGACTCCGGTCTGAAATAAAATATTTCTATTCTATTTCTATTCTATTCTATATATTTTTTTTTTTTTTTTATGCTAGATTTGATTTTCGATTTTATTTACCCGACTGCGCGACGCAAGGAAGGGTAATGTGTTTATCAGCCTATGTATGAATAATTGACCTAAAACATTTGTAATTTATTATGAACAATATGTCAACAAATTGGGACAATAATATTCTTAGATTTTTGTATATTCTTACTTTTGTATTCATAGTTTTATATTTAGTATTGAATTTTGATATTAGTTGTTTTTCAAGCAATATCATAAAATTGTTGACACAAGATAAAGAATAAATATATAAATGACTGTATTTTTTTTATTTTTTAAGTAATTTAGATTCATTAATAAGTAAATGTGGTGACATTTATTTATTTCACCAACATTTATTTATTTTTCCACTTCACGAAATGATATTTTCTGAATGTGAAGATCTGATTTGTTACAAAAAATACCAAAATCGCTAATTGTATGCCTTTAATATTTAAGGCGTTCCCTCAATTCCTCATAGATTCCATCATCAGAACAAGGATTAGATGTAAAAAGGACCAACTTGGGAACAAACCTAATGTAATACCGTTTGAATCATCTCAATCGGTCGATCCGTCTTCGAGTTATCGGTGGTGTGCAAACATAAAAAAAAAACCTATATATTTATAAATACGCGACGCATTGAGTAACCTCCTCCTTTTTTTGAAGTAAGTATGTTAAAAATACCATACATAATAATTTACAGTACAAACAAAAAATATTGTTCTGCAGGGCTAACATGACAAGCGCGAGAACGCTCTTTTTCTCGTTTTGTCGAAATTTGTCGTCGATTATGATGTCATTCTAATCCCTAACATGACCGATAGGCACGAGTATAATCGAAAAAGGCACTTTGACACTTCTCTATCTCGTGACGAGATACCGATGTAGCAAATTATTAAAAACAAATCATTTTTGTGATAGCAACATCAGCTTAAGGTTCGGTTCCATTCATTCGATTTTACGCATGGAATTAGTATGTACTATATTAATTTTACGTCCACCTCTTTTATAACCGACTTTTTTGATTAAAATTAAATATTTTTCTTTGGCATGCCGAAATTAAAATACAAAAAGACGGAAATGAAAATTTGTGGCACAATATAAGTTTAAATATCATTTCTTTTTCGATAAGTATTTTTGTCATAAATGAAAAAGAATAGATTACGATACGTTTAGAATACGTGGATAATAATGCCAATGAATTAAATTTCATCCTGTATACTCACTAAATAATCACCACAAATGACAAAGGGGTCGATGATCGCCATTTGATAAAGCGAAGGTTGATATTGTAACAATCACCATAAAACCCGTGTTATTGCAAATTTTGTTAATCACCACACTTGCCAAAAGGACTGATGTTCAGTTAAATATGCAACTGGAGTTGATTTCGCTACTATAACCACAAAATACTAATCGTAGTTAATCACCATCCTATTATGTTGCGAAGGTATGATACTGCCATACAGCAGCCGTAATCCCTAGACTTCACTAATCACCATAATAGCCAAAGTGACTGGTTATTACTGAAAGTGATGCTCATCTACTTAATAGTGCTGGCTGCTGAAAGGAACTTTCGTTCTAATATAGATAGTAGTTTAAAACTAAGTTTTTTCATGATTATATATTACATATTATATTGCAAAATAAAATTATGACTAAAATAAGAACAATTTAAGAAACTGCCATGTTATTATGGAGTTTTTTTTTTTTTTTTGGTATTATAATTTTGTCTACTCATCTCGTCGTAAAAATGAACGACGAGTAAATGACAGAAGAATCGGAGATTATCTCGTGTTTAATAGGGAATATGCATGTATTTTTTTAATCTTTTTATTCGATAGTTTACATCGTCAAATAATAGTTAAAAAAAAATCGACGGCAGAAAAGCAATTTAAAGTTAATAAAATTATGACTAAAATAAGAACAATTTAAGAAACTGCCATGTTATTATGGGGTTTTTTTTTTTTGGTATTATAATTTTGTCTACTCATCTCGTCGTAAAAATGAACGACGAGTAAATGACAGAAGAATCGGAGATTATCTCGTGTTTAATTGTCAAAAGTCGAGATATCTTGGGTGTCATGTTAGGGTTTGTAGAGAAAACATCAAGTTTGACAGAACGAGTCGAGTATTTTGTATGGCAGCGCTGTCAGAAAACGAGAAAAGTGACGAAATAGACAAAAATTACTCACTCTCGCGTGAGTAGTTGTCGCGTGTGTCATGTTAGGCCTGCTGGTTCGTCTCCATTCGTTCCTTGTCCTAGCGGCGAGCCTCGGTTGTAAAATTTATTACTTTTTTTTGGCACTTAGTAATTGTTACTTTAAAGCATGCGTATAAGGTTGAAGTTGTTTTGATGTATCTTGAGCAGTGAGTACCGGTCGTAAAATTTTATTGCTTTTTGTAATAGCTTTGTGAATACGACTTTAAACGTTGTAGGTAAGGTTGAAATTACATTAATGTATATTTATTTTAACTAAACACAATTGGCGACATTTTTAAGAGAACTTTTGTATGAGATTGTGTATCTAGTTCTTTATTAGTGATCGATGGGGTATACATATAAATCACACCTGCAAAATGGTTTGCAAGAGAGGATTTTACTACGTGGTTTGAAAAACTCAAAAATTGATATAAATAATCTTTGAGTCAAATTATGTAAACATCTCAAAGTAAACATCTCGATACAGTTTATATGATAAAAACTTTTTCCAAAAAAAACAACCGACTTCAAAAAAAAACACTAAAAAAGTGAAAAATAACTTTAATTTCGGAAGTCGGTGTCTTTGCTTTTTAATTTTCGTTTTTTGCCACCGACTTCCGAAATTAAAGTTATTTTTCACTTTTTTAGTGTTTTTTTTTGAAGTCGGTTGTTTTTTTTGGAAAAAGTTTTTATTTTTCACTTTTTAGTGGTAGTACCTACCCCATACAAGTAACTACCTGCTATGTAAATAACAGTGAAGGAGTCTAATAATGATATCGTCTACATAGACTGTGGGAAAAATACGTAATATTGAAGCTAGCGCAAGAACTACGCAAGCAAACTTAATAAAATTTATATGGGACCATCTCGGGAGTATACCCTTTCGAACTAAAAAATAATTTTTAAAATCGGTTCACAAACGGCGGAGTAATCGGTGAACATACATAAAAAAAAAAAAAAAAACAATCATCCGAACGTAGTACCTCCTCCTTTTTTGAAGTCGGTAAAAAATCTTGCTCCTTTGGTTAATAAATCTGAAACTTGACAGCCTAGCCTTAGTGAATAATGAAGATTGTCACTTTTTTAAGAAACCCCTCACATAGAGGTATTACGGGATGTCAAATTAAGTAAGAAATTTTATAACGCGCTGTCGGATTAAGTCGAAACTCGGTACGGTATTAATACATATTATTATTTAAAAAAAACGGCCAAGTGCATATGTACCACGCACAATGAAGGGTCTGTAGATGGGATGAATTTATTCAACAAACCTAACAATTTTATTGTAGTTGAAAAACTTGTTGAGAACATGTTTTTGCAACTGCAAATTTAAGCTGGTCGATTATTACTCGGTATCGGTTAAAAGGAAAACTGTCACCGCTTGCTAACTTAATATTTCGCAAACGAATCCCTGAATCCAAAAATGGTTTTCACAAACTCACATTACTTTTAAACGACCTTTCCAACGATAACCCACACCATGGGACAGACGAGAAAAAAAAAAATTGCGATTGTCTTTTACCACTTTGTCAACGTGATTTATAATATGTATACCCATGCCAATTCAGACACACAGACAAACGGACATGGCGAAACTATAAGGGTTCCTTGTTGACTACGGAACCCTAAAAACTAAAAAGTAAGTAGGTACGTGTTTCGGAGTTTTAATAAAGTGTAAAAGGGTAATAAAGTTTAACGGGTAAAGATCGTAAATAAATTTTAAAGATCGTATCGAAAACTATCTTTCAAAGAGGGGTTGTTGAAGTTTTTAGAGGAAAGTACGAAATCCACGCGGACGAAGTCGCGGGCAAAGTGCTAGTTAACTTATATAACGATATTCGTATACCTACTTAACTTATCCGAAAGTGGGCAAGCGTTTCATTCGAATATAAATTATGAACATTGACAATAAGTTCACATTAATATGGGACGCTGACTTTACTTTACGCAAAGTAAAGGCAAAGTGCGGTCTGTTGCCAATAGCGTCAGTGAGCCGGCACACACACGCACGCATGTCTTGCACGTCACGCATGTCACGCACTAACCTCTTCCAGGGAGAGCGGGTTGGACTTCATCTTGGTATCGAAGCTGCGGTACCGCTCTGTAACAGAAACACGCCGCGTTAACCTCTAACCGTCTCACAATACACTATACAGACACCACATGACCACAGAGGCACAGACCCTCAAACGTCTCGCAACACCCTACAGACGCCACAGAGGCACAGACCCTCAAACGTCTCGCAACACACTACAGACGCCACAGAGGCACAGACCCTCAAACGTCTCGCAACATACTACAGACGCCACAGAGGCACAGACCCTCAAACGTCTCGCAACACACTACAGACGCCACAGAGGCACAGACCCTCAAACGTCTCGCAACACACTACAGACGTCACAGAGGCACAGACCCTCAAACGTCTCGCAACACACTACAGACGCCACAGAGGCACAGACCCTCAAACGTCTCGCAACACGCTACAGACGCCACAGAGGCACAGACCCTCAAACGTCTCGCAACACACTACAGACGCCACAGAGGCACAGACCCTCAAACGTCTCGCAACACACTACAGACGTCACAGAGGCACAGACCCTCAAACGTCTCGCAACACACTACAGACGCCACAGAGGCACAGACCCTCAAACGTCTCGCAACACGCTACAGACGCCACAGAGGCACAGACCCTCAAACGTCTCGCAACACACTACAGACGCCACAGAGGCACAAACCCTGAAACGTCTCGCAATACACTACAGACGCCACAGAGGCGCAGACCCTCAAACGTCTCGCAACACACTACAGACGCCACAGAGGCGCAGACCCTCAAACGTCTCGCAACACACTACAGACGCAAAAGAGGCACAGACCCTCAAACGTCTCGCAACACACTACAGACGCCACAGAGGCACAGACCCTCAAACGTCTCGCAACACACTACAGACGCCACAGAGGCGCAGACCCTCAAACGTCTCGCAACACACTACAGACGCCACAGAGGCGCAGACCCTCAAACGACTCGCAACACACTACAGACGCCACAGAGGCGCAGACCCTCAAACGTCTCGCAACACACTACAGACGCAAAAGAGGCACAGACCCTCAAACGTCTCGCAACACACTACAGACGCCACAGAGGCACAGACCCTCAAACGTCTCGCAACACACTACAGACGCCACAGAGGCGCAGACCCTCAAACGTCTCGCAACACACTACAGACGCCACAGAGGCGCAGACCCTCAAACGTCTCGCAACACACTACAGACGCCACAGAGGCGCAGACCCTCAAACGTCTCGCAACACACTACAGACGCCACATAGACACAGACCCTCAAACTGTTAGGAAAGCAATTCCAGCGTCACTTTATGAAGTCTTCCCTTCTAGATTTATATATCATCTATGTGGTGGTTGCTAGGCTACACTTGTTATTCTATGTACTTTTGATATCGCACGCAATATATATTATAAAAACCCAATTCCACTGCGTTTACTTTAATATGGTAGCGAGCGTGCAAAAATAAGAGTAGAAAAGCTTTATTTTTGTTTTCTAAAGAATAAAAGTTCGAAAGAGTAAATCATATTTTCTTCAAAAATGAAACTCGAAATAGGACTATTCGATGGAAACAACTGGCCGACCTGGAAATATAAAGTGATGTTGCTGCTGCGGAGTAACACAGGCACCTTAGAAGCGGTGCAGGGTACTCTAATAAAGCCGGCACACCCGGGTGAAGGAGCCACAGCGGAAGCTCTTACAAAGTACAAGGTAGAATGTGACAGTTATAATAAAATAGAAAGCACTGCACAGTTACTGCTGACCACCAATATGACCGACGAAATGCTGAAGAAAGTAATGCGTTTTACAACTGCGAGTGATTTGTGGGACAAATTAAACCCTCTTTACGAACGAGGATCACAAGACCGAAACTACGATTTATGTATGCAACTTTTTAACTATAAGAAAGACCCCACTCATGACATGGGTTCGCATATGTCTGCGATAAAGAATATTTGGCATGATCTGAATCAAGCTTTGTCAACAGTTTGCAATCAACTACCAGAAATTCCTTTAATAATCAAGATATTGGATTCCCTGCCAGAAGAGTATTTCAGTTTTAAATCAAGTTGGCTACTCATTACATTGAAAGATCGTACAATCGAGAATTTGACCACCCAGTTGTGCGCTCACGAGAGAGCTTTGAAAGATAAGAATAAATCTGAAGCTGAAGGTGAATCCAGCACGGAGGTACTGACGGTACATAGCAGAAAGCAAGATTACAAGAAAAAGTACAAGTGCAACTATTGCGGAGCAAGCGGACATCGAGTGAAGCAATGCAAGAAATGGATTGCGGATGGTAGACCCCCAAAACCTCCAAAGGAATCCATTTCAAAAGCTGCTACATTGACAAGTTTAGCTTTATCTCTTGGTGAGAGTATTGATAAAGACTCATGGTACGTAGATAAATCAAATCAAATAATTTATTTGCTTGAATATGGGTACATGAGGTGATACATACAACAAAGTTCTTTAACCGTATTCTACCTAAACAGGTGTGCAAATATCTTTTATAATTATTTAGTACATTATTCGTTAATTTAAAGAATATAAATATTAGATTATTTATGAAATTTACTAATTACAAATATAATTCTATTACTAACCCATACAAAAAAAAATAAAAAAAAAATAATAATTACATTTGTCATTTAAATAATAATTAACTTTATAATAAGCTTTATTGACTAGTTATATCTTTGATTTATTTTCAAAAAGCTATATAAATGAAAGTACAATTAATATCCACGTTACTACATTTAAATTAGTTTGATAATGGAGCAACAAGTCACGTTACCAATAGAGGAGATCAGTATGTATCTTTCGAGTACTTTAGCGAATCTCACAGAGTAATGACAGCAAATGGTGAAAATATTGAAGCTATCGGAAAGGGCTCAATACAAATACAAGCTGACATTAATGGCCAAAACGAAACAATTACGCTCACAAATGTTTGGTATGTTCCCTGCATACAAAGAAATTTGTTCTCAGTGCTAGCCGCACAGGATCTTTGTGAAAATAGCTCATTCGAATCAAATACTAGGTCATGTTTATTTAAGGTTGACGGTAAGACAAAGTTAGTCGGTACTCGGAACAAGTATGGAGGTTTGTACAAACTTAAAATACAAGTGATTACACCTAAACTTGAGATTAACCAACTGACAGTTACTAACCAACTTCAACTGTACCATGAACGTTTGGGACACCAAAACAAAAGACATGTGAAACAAGTTATGTACAGAGAATTTGGTATACAATTCAAATCTGGAAATAACAATGAAGTTTGCGAAGGTTGCGTTTATGGAAAAGCCCACAGAAGGACGTTTGGGACCAGAAAAAGAACTACAAGACTTGGAGAGCTAATACACACTGATGTTTGTGAACCTTTTGAATATTCGATCTCAAAGTATAGATATTTTGTTCTACTCAAGGATGATTTTACCCGTTTTCGATACGTATACTTCTTACGACAAAAGTCTGAAGTTCAAGCACGCTTGAAGGATTTTCTAGCAGAAGCTAAAACATCAGGACACGTCATTCAAGAGTTACTAAGCGACAATGGAGGCGAATTTGACAATGAACAAGTATACGCTAAGGCAACATGGGATTAAGCAGAGGCTGACAATGCCCTACACCCCTGAACAAAACGGATGCGCTGAACGAGATAATCGCACAATTGTTGAGATGGCAAGAGCACTTATACACGCTCATGATGAGATACCGAAAGGTTTATGGGCTGAAGTAGTGCAAGCTTCAGTGTACATATTATATCGTACGGGACCCACTCCAACTGTTGATAAGTCACCGTATGAGTTATGGTACAATAAGAAACCCAAAATAAATCATCTCAGAATCATTGGTTGTGTATGCTACGTGCATGTCCCAAAACAAAAGAGAAAGAAGCTAGATAAGAAAGCACAGAAAGGAATTCTTATAGGATATGATGGTGATGATGGGTATCGAGTTTATGATACAAGGAACTTTAAATTGTTGCGTGCCAGAGATGTAACTTTTGAAGAAGTACCTCTGTTAGACCGAGACATACCTGTTAGTGACAAACCTGAAATCAAAAAGAATACCTATGAGCTGCCTACTTCTTCCATAGATGATCAACCAGACTTAGAAGTACTTAATCAAAGTAATGATCACTTGCATTCAGTGAATTTAGATAATGAAACAGATGATAGTAATGCAGAAGCACGACAAGAAGAAGACACTTGGTTTGAGACAGGTGATAGTAATGAAGAAGAACGACAAGAAGACACTCAAACTGTTGAAGGGAGCAGTCGTGTACACGCGCCAAAGGAGATAAGTAACCAGTCACGCACACATAGCATTCGTAGAGTGTGTCTTCTAAATTATAGTATATCATAATTTCGCGATGTAAAATTAACGCTCTTGTGGCGTAACAGTTAAGCATTCAACCTACAGTAACAAACGGTTTGAGTTCAATCCAAGGTTATACTTAAATATTGTTTTTGTAACTTAGAATTTAATATACTAACTGATAAAGTGATATTCTGACCGGTTTGAGAATCTACAAGTTTCTCGCCTACTTAAAATTATTTGCCAGTTTAGAAGCTAACTACCCGCTTTAAAAATATATTCCTACCTTCAATTGTGAACTTAAGTATGAGTCAGTTCGCATTAGCAACTACACCTACACTCCTTCTTTTGCACTTTTACGAAGTTTGTGATTGTCATAAATTGATTAACTGAGACTATGCATCATTTAACAATATTTCAAAAAGCTCAGATTATTGTTTTGCATGAGCAAAACATTTCTGTTAGTGAAATCGCAAGGCGCCTAATCATATCGGTAAGTAAAATTATTATTAAAAATATTGTATTTTATCGGTGACATAATATCACCGTTACCCAGTAATTTCAATGAGATTGTCCGTTGTGTCTCATTTAACGAATTGTAGTGATTGATGAGTATTTGAAAATAATAGAAAATTACACAGGAGTATTTATTTATTAACTGCATACCCAGTCACTATATCGATATAATTAATAAATAATTACCATTATCATTTTACACAGTATTATAATAAATGTTTCATCTGTATTTTGTAATGAAATATTCAAAAATATAATGATTATGTTTGTAAATGAATAGGAGATAATAATAACAATTTTGAAATGTTTTTTGCCTAAATTATTTAAAAATGTAAATTGCATATTTTATATGGATAATAATCAAAGGATATTAATTCTAAATATATGCAGCATTCAGCAATTAATAATAATGCTTAACACTCTTTAGATTTAGATAAAAATATTTTTTTTATGTGAATACAGTGAATAATATGTGTCATAATTATATTATATAAATATTACTTTTTTATTATTATTATAAATGTATACATAATTTCAATAAAATGTAGAATTTATATATGAATTGTCTTTATATATCTTATATAAAAATATATTCTCTTCATTTTATTTATATTGTGTAGGAATTTTATTTCTTAATTTATCATTTGGGAGGTGTATGTTTAGTTCTAATATTTTCACGTTTTTTTGTAGAGAAAAACTGTTCGACTGTGGGTGCATCGTCACGCTGAGACAGGCTAAATAAACCGTCGTCGCCTGCCTGGACCGACACCATTGACTTACACAAATGCTTCGCCTCGGCACCGTGAGATTGTTGCCACCCATACATATTCGCTAAGACTAGCATAACAGCAGCAGCACACAACGTCACTATGCAAACTGTACGGAACCACCTGCGAGCGGACGGCTTGTCATGTTGCAAACCGACGCGGACATTTTTATTATCCACCGTGCACCGTCAAAATCGCGAATCGAAGGAATATCGGCACTTCGATTGGCAAAACAATGTCGTCATATTTACTGATGAAAAATGTTTCAAATCAGATAAGGATGGACGAAAAATACTATGGAGAATAAAAGGAGGCCAATACACGGAAAAAAATATTTAATATTATTAATTACGGATCATCTTGAGAAAGTGTAATATCAAAAATTACCGCCGACTTATCGTAATATTTATACTGCCTTTAAATTTCAGACATTTTAACGAATTTAAATCTAATATTTTCCTAGAAACTGTGTTGGTAATAATTATAATACTGTTCCCTATACCGGTGGGTTACTATATTTTATATTTTGAAATGTTGTTATTTTTTTACATTAATATTTTAAAATGTAATTTATAATATTATGTTACAACTGAACTACTGACATTACTGCCACTGTTACTGTTGTTTGGTGTGTTACTGTCTGTTACTACTTGCTGTTTGTTGTTATAACTGAATAGACGAAATCTTAATACTAGGTATTCTTCAAAACTTTACAGCATATTTAGCCATTATTAAATAAGTCGGCGGTACTGGAGTGTGAGTGATGTTATTGTTACTGGATCAGTTTATATATTTATCTATGTGACATGTTTATTCACTCCGTCCATTGTTTATTATGTAATTGTATAAAAAGATGTAATGGTAATTATGTTCTAAATATATTGTGCATTTATAATAAAACATGTTAACTTGTGATGTTCTTTTATTTTTTTTTAAATTAAGATATATAATAAAAATGGTTTTATTTATTTAGGCTATTTTGAATAAATAAAACCATTTCTTAACAAACAGTATTCCAATTGCTTTAACTTAAAATTTTAAATCTCAAAAAGAATCACACTTTCAGAGAACCGAACACACTCAGCAGTACTCGTAAGTATTGGTATTATTTGTTGGGCTACGAACGCCTTAGATTTCATTGTGAAATTATGATATACTATCGTGCGCGTGGCTGTCATTGAGCAGTACGTAATGAATCGTCTACACAGCAGCGTTAGTTTTGTAGTGTGCGTGACTGGTTACTTATCTCCTTTGGCGCGTGTACTTCGTGATCGGAGTCAAATTAGACCTCCAGAAAGATTAAATTTTGAACAATTCATTCATCAAGTCATTGCTGTTCCAGAACCATCTTCATATCGAGAAGCCATGCAAAGTACTGAAAAAGATAATTGGGTTGAGGCTATGAACAATGAAATAAATTCTCTGAAAGAGAATGAGACTTGGAAACTGACACGGTTACCAAATAACAGAAAAGCGCTTAACTGCAAATGGGTATTCAAGGTAAAGAAGAAGCCTGATGGCTCGATTGACAAGTATAAAGCGAGACTAGTTGCAGTTGGCTATTCACAGAAAAAGGGAATAGACTACGACAAGACATTTAGCCCTGTTGGAAAACTAAGCACAATCCGAGTATTATTAAGTATAGCCGCAAATGAAGGTTTATCGCTAAAACAATTTGACGTCTCAACAGCTTTCCTATATGGCAAGGTGAAGGAAGAGATATACATGCGACAACCTGAGGGATACAATGACGGATCTGGCAAGGTGTGTAAGCTGCTAAGAAGTCTTTATGGACTTAAACAAGCGCCTAAATGTTGGAACGAGTGTATTCACGACTTTTTTATTGAATCTGGATTTACACAGAGCGAAGTAGATCCATGTTTATACGTGAGACAACGTGGAAAACAAAGATTTTGCTAGCTTTATACGTTGATGATGGATTATTGGCCTCGTCTGATGACGTCGAAGCTGACAATTTTATTGAAAACGAACTCAAAGTACGTTTCAAGATAACGACTAAGCCGCCATCGTACTTTCTTGGGCTAGAGTTAGAGCGACACAATGATGGGACTATAAGAGTTCATCAAGCCGCCTATACTAAAAAGGTTTTGGAGAAGTATGGAATGAGTGACTGTAAAGCCGTTGGAACACCAATAGTTAAAGATATTCCTGCAAAAAAGTTGGCGGAAGAGATCTGTAACACTAAATTTCCCTATAGACAAGCTGTAGGAGCGTTGGCCTATCTCATGGTGGGTACAAGGCCTGATATTGCCTATGCAGTCGGAGTCGTATCAAGAACCTTAGATAACCCAACAAATGCGAATGTGTTACAAGTGAAGAGAATCTTTCGTTACCTCAAAGGAACAATCGAGACTGGTCTAGAGTTCAAAAAGAATGAGAAACGACTCATATGTTACAGTGATGCAGATCATGGAGGCGACAACTTGAGTGGTTGTTCTACTAGCGGGTTGATATGCATGTTCGCTGGATCAGCAATCTCCTGGAGAAGTATGAAGCACACCTCAGTTGCGCTCTCGTCCACTGAAGCAGAAATCGTAGCTGCCAGTGAGGCGTGCCGTGAAATGATTTGGCTAAAGAGGTTGTTTAAAAATGTAAGTGAACAATTAGAAACACCAGTACTGCATATTGATAATGAATCTGCAGTAAAATTAGCTCATAATCCGCCTTATGAATATCACCGCAAGACAAAGCACATCAAGCTAAGGCATTTATATGTAAGGCAATGGGTGTCTGAAGGAGATATCCAAATTAAGCAGGAGCCTACGCAAGAACAATTGGCTGATATATTTACGAAGCCATTATTCAAGCCAAGACTGATAAAGCTTTGTGAAGACTTCAGTTTGAAAAATAAGAGGAGGGAATGTTAGGAAAGCACTTCCAGCGTCACTTTATGAAGTCTTCCCTTCTAGATTTATATACTATGTGGTGGTTGCTAGGCTACACTTGTTATTCTATGTACTTTTGATATCGCACGCAATACATATATATCATAAAAACCCAATTCCACTGCGTTTACTTTAATACAAACGTCTCGCAACACACTACAGACGCCACAGAGGCGCAGACCCTCAAACGTCTCGCAACACACTACAGACGCCACAGAGGCGCAGACCCTCAAACGTCTCGCAACACACTACAGACGCCACAGAGGCACAGACCCTCAAACGTCTCGCAACACACTACAGACGCCACAGAGGCGCAGACCCTCAAACGTCTCGCAACACACTACAGACGCCACAGAGGCACAGACCCTCAAACGTCTCGCAACACACTACAGACGCCACAGAGGCGCAGACCCTCAAACATCTCGCAACACACTACAGACGCCACAGAGGCACAGACCCTCAAACGTCTCGCAACACACTACAGACGCCACAGAGGCGCAGACCCTCAAACGTCTCGCAACACACTACAGACGCCACAGAGGCACAGACCCTCAAACGTCTCGCAACACACTACAGACGCCACAGAGGCGCAGACCCTCAAACGTCTCGCAACACACTACAGACGCCACAGAGGCACAGACCCTCAAACGTCTCGCAACACACTACAGACGCCACAGAGGCGCAGACCCTCAAACGTCTCGCAACACACTACAGACGCCACAGAGGCACAGACCCTCAAACGTCTCGCAACACACTACAGACGCCACAGAGGCACAGACCCTCAAACGTCTCGCAACACACTACAGACGCCACAGAGGCACAGACCCTCAAACGTCTCGCAACACACTACAGACGCCACAGAGGCACAGACCCTCAAACGTCTCGCAACACACTACAGACGCCACAGAGGCACAGACCCTCAAACGTCTCGCAACACACTACAGACGCCACAGAGGCGCAGACCCTCAAACGTCTCGCAACACACTACAGACGCCACAGAGGCACAGACCCTCAAACGTCTCGCAACACACTACAGACGCCACAGAGGCGCAGACCCTCAAACGTCTCGCAACACACTACAGACGCCACAGAGGCACAGACCCTCAAACGTCTCGCAACACACTACAGACGCCACAGAGGCACAGACCCTCAAACGTCTCGCAACACACTACAGACGCCACAGAGGCACAGACCCTCAAACGTCTCGCAACACACTACAGACGCCACAGAGGCACAGACCCTCAAACGTCTCGCAACACACTACAGACGCCACAGAGGCACAGACCCTCAAACGTCTCGCAACACACTACAGACGCCACAGAGGCACAGACCCTGTGAACCGTGAAACATTCACGGGTCTGAGCTCGGTCAGTGCTTTTTTTGTGACACACCCATCGACACAGCGACACGCACCGTGCGCGAGGTGCAGGCGCGCCAGCGCCATGACGTACGCCTCGTGCGACAGCGCGGCGCCGCGCGCGTACCGCAGCACCAGCCCCTCCAGCACCTTGTTGCTGGCCGTCACGCCGGCCGCCCACAGCAGCGCGCGCAGGCGGTACGACGAGCACGTCGCCGCGCCGCAGCGCCGCGCGCCGTGCCGCAGGAACGAGGCGCGCCAGTAGGCCAGCAGCGCCACCAGCGCCGGCACGTCCCGCGCGCGCATGGCGCCGCTCAGCGACGCGTCGCGCAGCGGCACCAGCGCGCGGCACAGCTCCAGAGACGGCCGCGCGCACAGGCACGCGCGCCACACGCGCCGCAGCACCGCGCGCAGCCCCGCCGCGTCCAGCTCGCCCGCCCCGCCCGGCTCGCCCGCCCCGGCCGGCTTGCCCGCCCCGCCCGGCTCGCCCGCCCCGCCCGGGCGCGACGCGGCCGCCCGCACCGATGCCGGGATGGCCGCCGCGTCGTCGCGGAACTCCGCCGCCACGTCGCGCACGATCAGGTTGTCCTCGTTCACCTCCCTGCGGGCACACGGTCGGTGAGCGGGTGCCGCGGGCGACACTGCCGGCCCGCGGCGCAGTACGCACCACACGTCGGTGAGCTCGTCGGTGAGGATGCGCAGCAGGAAGGCGGCGTCGGTGTGCGGGCGGCGCGTGTGCGGCACCACGAGGTAGCGGCCCGGCGGCAGCGTGAAGAACGTGACCACCTCGCGCGCGCGCGACTCGTGCGTCACGTCCAGCGGTCGCAGGCCCCGCAGCGCCGCATGGTCGCTGGGCCGCCGCGGGCCCCCGGGGCCCAGCTCGTACACGGCGAACCCGATGGCGCGCAACTTGCGCGCAGCGGCGCCCACGTCGTACTGCTGCGTCACCGACACCACCACGTGACACTTGCGCGCGCCCGCAGCCTCCAAGTGCGGGATCTGCACGTGGAACTGCGGGTTGGTGGCCGTGGTGTCCCGGCAGGAAGGGGGCCCGCCCGCGTTGTACCCGGCCCGCCAGCGACGCCGCGCCAGCACGGCGCGCCAGGGCCGCTTGGCGTGCAGGCCGCGTTCCAGCAGCCAGTCGTCGGGCCCCACGTGCAGCAGCTCCAGTTGGCTGAAGCACCGCACGAAGTCTTCGAACGACATCCTGCCCCACAACACTACTAAACCTCAACTTTGATACTTATATCGATATACTAGCAGCGTCCCGCGGTTTCACCCGCGTAAGTCTCGGTCACGTTGGCATATCGGGATAAAAAAGTCTGTCCTAATCCAGGTTATGATCTACCTTGCGTGAAAACGCAACAAACAAAATCACTTTCGCATTTATAATATTAGTTAGGAAACTAGGATTAGTTGGGATCTGTAGATGTAGGTATATAATTGTTGTGTTGTGTTGTAGGAACAGTTTGCGCTTATTTAACCCCTATTTTAAGGCTCTTACATACTGGCGCGATTCGCGAGTCGCGTCGCGCGGCGTATCGCGCCAGTATGTAAGAGCCTTTACCCCTTAAAATTTATTACACTTTTACACCCCGTTAGGAATAGATTTTTGAAAAACCCTGATAAATACCGAGTTTTGAGTTAATCGGACCGCGCGTTAAAATTCTTCTATACAAACTTTGAGACCCCCCAATCCCCGTTTAGGCGGTAGTTTAGAAAACCAAAAAATGACAAACTTTATTATTTACTTAGGTATTCGTGCCAAGTTTCAAGTCTATTAACTCAAGGAATAAGATTTTTCATAGAAACGAAATCCCCCCTTTTTACCCCCTTAAAGGTCGAATTTCGGAAAATCCTTTCTTATCGGATGCCTACGTTATACAAAAAACACACCCTCCAAGTTTCAGGTCTCTACGATCCGCGGTTTAGGCTGTGCGTTGATCCGTCAGTCATTCAGGACAAAGCATTTTATTTTTATATAGATGAGGATTATCCCCTTGACGGTCCAATTCGCTCCGAGTCTGCGCACGCGTGTCAAGGCCACTTCTGGGTGGTCTGTAACCCGATACCCGAATGGGACCACTTGAGATTATAACTATGATACGTTTTAAGTTTTGTATCGGAGGTGTTTACATAACATATATCGTTGGAATCTGAATCAGATAAGCTATGTTAATAAAGCTAGATAAATACAGTTTTAAACTGTAAAATATTTTAATGTAAACTGAAGCGAAGGGGTTTTTTTTTCAATATACCGTCAAATAAAAATACATAGGATAAAAATTCAAATTCAAATTCAAAATTTTTTCGCCTATTTTACATAACGATACTTACACTATTTAACACTAATAAATTAAAAAAAAACACAATGTTAACAACACTTTTGTTTGGATTGTATAATCTTACTTTGCGCATTGGACCGTCAAGGGGTTATTTATATTTTTGGTTCAGTCTTATCAGATCGTAACATGCAGTCGGGGTACGTCCTCAAGAGAGGAGAACGAGTGAAGTGGGTATTAGACGTGCGTTCGCTACCTTACTCGGCTCGCCGCCGGTGACAGACGTGCGTACTTAAATCCCCCGTTTTTTAAGTTCGCGACCTTACTCGGCTCGCCGGCGATGACACACGTGAAGCTTTCTCAAAATGTCATTGTCAAATTGGAGGCTCACGGCTCGCGGCGATGACAGACGGCGAGCCAAGGCGAGCTACGAGCAAAATTTCAAACCTGTTGGATCGAACTTACTCAGTGGTTTTAAAGTCCACGTACTTAGCATGACACACGGGCGAGTAAGCTCGCCGAGTTGCGTACGTACGCGTACTTGCTCGCACGTCTATCACCCCTTTATCGAATCGACCGTAAGTGTGCGTGTTCGCTGACCAGAAGTCCCCGGGGCGGTCGGCGCGCGGCGCCAGCAGCTCGCGGTCCGGCGGCGCCAGCGCGCGCCACTCCGCGCTGTCGGGCGCCCACGCGCCGCGCCACGCGCCGCGCCCGCCCGGCGCGCGCAGGCGCACCAGCGCGCCGCCCGCGCCGCCGCCCGCGCCGCGCACGCGCGCCAATCCCGACACCGCGTAGGGCTGCGCGCCCAGCAGGCCGCCGGGCGCGCCGGGCGGCGCCGTGGCCACCAGCAGTGTGGAGCGCGGCACGCCCGAGTTGAGCACCTGGAAGGTGAGCGCGCGCGGCTGTACGCGCAGCGAGAAGCTCTGCACGATGCCGCCCGACAGCTCCTGCAGCGCGCGCGCCACGCTGCCGCGTCGCAGCGCCGCGTACGAGCCGTGCAGCCTGCGGACAGAGCGCGCGCTACGTTACTGGCTGGTCGGGCCGGGCGGGCTGTGCTGCGCCGTCGCGTCGCTACTCACTTGGCGTAGGCCTTCTCTAGCAGCGGTAGCGTGAAGTCGTCCCGGGCGGCGTGGGAGCCCAGCAGGCGCACGCCGCGGGCCGGCAGCCGATCGTCCACCACCACCTCGCGCCACTCACCGAACACCCAGAAACGAAACCTGCGCCCAGGCCGTGCACGTTATTAATGTCAGCTGCAGAACAAACAGTCGGCGAGTCTCGGCGACATCTGCCAGTAAACTTAATAGTAAGGTATAGGTAAGGTTCCATTGTTTAAACTTTGTGTATAATTCGTCTGCCGTTCGCATGCAGTCACGTTATGGGTCTGTCTACCAACCAACCTGCAGTCTAGACGATTGTACCATTGTTATTGAAAGCTTTTTTCTCCGCTAACGTTGTGTACCCACAGAAATGAAAAGGTTGAAATAAATACGTTACGTGCCGCCAGCCGAGTATGTATGATTTAAGAATTTAGCTATCAAAAGCATTTAGTTTACAGCCATTTCATAATAGTTAATGGGAGTTATTTGCAAAGGGTAAGCGGTCGAGGCAAGTCGTATGACAGTGCGCGCACCGCACAGCAGCCCAGCGGGCTCAGTCCTCGTCCGTCCCCAGCGACTTGACTCAAGTACACTGCAGCTGCGAGCGCGCGGCCCGGTCCGAGCACGCCGCACCGCCACCCTAATCGTGCATTGTCTCAACATTTCCGCTCACGACTGTCGACTTGTACCGCAACCTTTAATGCGAACACAAATATTAGGAAATCGCTATAGCTTCGCTATAACTAGCTTGGTGTCTACTCATTAGCCGAGATAGGTTTTGGTAGTGGGGAGATGGGAGCGGTCCGCTCTCTAGAACCTCTTAACGCACGAGTCACTGCTACGATGTTCATCTGTGGTTTATGGAACTCTACTCCCGAACTCCCGCGTTGGTATAAAAAGAGTTTTTGATATCGAACTTTTTTCTTAGTTTTATTTTTCTATTTTTTATTGATATGTCATGCTCATAGAGCAGTGGTGGCCCAGTGGTAATAATGACCGCGACTTACGAGTTGTAGGTCGTAGGTTCGAACCCCGACAGGCGCTTTACTTTGTGAAAATAATTTCATCACCACTGCTCTCAAAACGGTGAAGGAAAACATCGTGAGGAAACCGGCATGTCTTAGAACCAAAAATTCGAAGACATGTGACATCTACCAACCCGCACTGGGCTCGCGTGGTGGATTACGGCCCGCTCCCTCTCATAGAGTGGAGGCCTGTGTCCCAGCAGTGGGAACATTATAGGCTGATTATGTATGTATGTATGTCATGCTCACTCATCTGTCTTATCTTCTTGTGAAAAAATATAAGTTCTATCTAACTTTTATTTTTATTATCATCTCCCTCAGACCAAATAAATATTTAGTCTGAGTCATCTCCAATTAATTTCAACCACGCTCCAGCTGCCAGTACCGCTGCCGCAGCCGCTAGTGGGACACGAGCAGCCCCACTAAGAGGTTAAGGGCCCAGAAAACAATGGCACAAACGGAGTCTTCAAGCAGTAGTGGGTTGCCATCCATAGAGAAACTGGATGAGAACAGCAACTACGCCACTTAGAAGTTTTTGATGGAGCTGCATCTCGTCCATGATTACTTATGGGAATATACAAAATGTACCCCTGAAACGACCGATGTGAAAGGTATGAAAAAAGACCAGAAAGCTAGATAAACATTTGCTTGATGATTAGACCTCATTGCTTGGTGCATGTACGCAAAGCCAAAACAGCGAAAGTTGCTTGGGAAGCATTAATGAGTGCGTTCGAGGACAAAGGTCTAAATAACCGCTACAGGTTACTTGCAAAGCTGGTGAGCATGAAGCTGGAGCAATTCCCATCGGTCAGGGAATATGTCACATCTGTGATGATACTATCTCAGGAACTTCAAGACCTAGGAAAAGAGGTTGATGATGAACTGTTAGCTGCTTTACTTCTCCAATCAATCAATCAATCAATATCATTTATTTGCATGAAATATGGTGCTTACAGATCTCATAATACAATACATAGTACTTCATATTCCGCCTACTAAATTCAGCATGCAAATTTAGGTTGTGCCATAATTTTAATTAATTAAATAATAAATTGCAATCATTTAAATATGTCACAATGGGAAAATGTCATGAAATTAAAATACAAATGTTAAAATATGAATATTACACATGCCAAACTATGAAAAATTACAAATGTCAAACTATGAAAATTACAAATGTCAAACTATGAAAATTACAAATGTCAAAATACGAAAAATTACAAATGTCAAACAATAAAAATACTAATGTTAAAACTATAAAAATTACAATGTTCAAGATAAGCTTAGAGGAATGGCAAAGTTAATTTAATTACATTATTCATGTCTGTAATAAATAATTCTTTGTATTAAAATTCATAAATTCATTAATAGAATAGAAACAGTTTTCAATAAGCCATGTTCGGAGTCTTCTTTGAAATTGATTCAATGGCAGTTCTCTAATTATCTTAGGTATCTTATTATATATCTTCACTGCCATTCGACTGGCGTTTTTATGGCAAAAAGCTGTTCTACACCTAGGCATAGCCAATCTGGTTGGATCCCTTGAGTGTTTACCTATTTTATATATGTTTACACTATCGGCTTTACTAAATAGGTTAGGGTGTTTTTTTACAAACATGCCCATTTCCAATATGTATAAGCATGCCAGTGATAATAATTTATGCTCTTTTAATATGGGTCTGCATGATTCCAATGGACCTGCACCAAACACAGCTCGTAAGCACTTTTTTTGAACAATAAAAGCCCTATGACTGTCTGTAGAATTGCCCCATAATAATATGCCGTATCTAAGCACAGATGAGACGTAACCGTGGTAAGCGAGTAGACCGGCTTTTACTCCAACAGTTTTCCTTAGGTTTCTTAGTGCAAATGCAAAGCTATTTAGCCTGTTGCATATGTTATCTATATGTTTTTTCCAATTGCAATTCTTATCAATTGCTATGCCTAAGAATTTTGTATCGTTAGCTTCATCAATGTCATTATCACGTCCAATAATTTTCATTGTTTTACTTGTCATCTTGTAATTACAGAAATTAATATATTTTGTTTTGGAAATATTTACACATAAATTATTTTGTTCGAACCAATCTAGTATACTTTCTATGGCAGTATTTATTTTGTCCTCATGCTGTTCATTATTATTTTCGTTACTTATTACTAATGAGATGTCATCTGCAAATAACACGCATTTGTCCTGTGTTACTTTAGGCAAATCGTTCACATACAGAAGAAAGAGCAATGGCCCCAAAATGCTACCTTGAGGCACGCCATACGTATTTGTCCTAAACTGAGATTTATAATTTAACACTTCTCTTTCTTTGCTCATACCTAAGACGTCAACACGTTGTTGTCTGTTACTTAGGTAGTTTTTAAGCCAATTTAACGCTTTACCTCTTATTCCGTAACTCTCACATTTTCTTAACAGTATGTCATGTTTGACAGAGTCAAACGCTTTGCTCATGTCAAAAAATATAGCAGTGACCGGTACTTTCTTATCTATATTCTCGGTAATTAATTTAATTAGTTGATAGCAAGCTAGTGTAGTTGACTTCCCTCTTTGAAAGCCATTTTGTTCCGGACTTATTATGCTATGTTTATATATAAATGAGACAATCCTATTACACATAGCTTTTTCATATATTTTTGAAATCACCGGAATTAAGGTAACTGGTCGGTAATTATTAACATCATATTTATTATTTTTTTTGTACAAAGGCTTCACTACTGAAAACTTCAGTTTGTCAGGATACTTTTCTTCAAAGAAACTTAAATTAATCAGATGAGCTAAAATAGGTGACAGTATATCAACACAAGATTTTATAATATGTGTCGAAATCTCATCATATCCAACAGCATTGGTATTATTTAATGATGCTATTATTTTGCTTATTTCATTTGGCGTACAGGGTTCTATATATATACTATTTCCTTCATTATTACTATTAAAAGTAGATCTATTTTTACTACTATTTGTTATGTCAATGTTTGTAGAATCAATAAAGTGATTATTAAAAGCCTCAGCTATTTTTTCAGGATCTCTTATTAATGTACTGTTTATTTTAATAGCTTCTATATATTGTGAGTCTCTACAGATAGGTTTATTTTTAATCAAATTCCAAGTTGCTTTACATTTGTTTTTTGCTTTCATAATAAAGTTGCCGGATGTTTGTTTCCTAGATAAATTAATGCATTTTTTTAACAGTTTAGCATATTTATTATATTTTAATTTATTTTCTGGGGATTTATTTTTATGATATTTAAATTTAAGGTATCTTTTAGAGAGGCATGATTTTTTAATACCTTTAGTTATCCATTTCAAAGTAGGTGTTTGATCTTTTATTTTAACTTTTTGCAAGGGAAAATTTAATTTATAAAATAGACAAAAAATTTCAAGGCCTTACCATAGAGTTCAAACCAATGAGAGTAGCCATAGAAAATAGTAACGTTGTTCTTACCACCGACTATGTAAAGATGAAGCTTTTTCAAATGGAGGATACCTATTCGGCAAGCACGAGTGCAAACCAACCGACTTCAGCACTATTGTCAAATAAGCATAAGGGTAAGAGACACCCAAGAAGATCAAACAAAAGATCAAGTGCTTTATTTGTAATGGACCTCACAAGGCACTTGAGTGTCCTGATAATCCAAAAGGGACGAGGGAAGCTCTTCAAGCCTATGCGTTCGGCACGTCGATTCCAGGGGCGAATGACTGGATCATCGATTCTGGAATCGCAAATCTTGGTTTAAGAACTTAAAGGATACTCCTAAGTCTTTGAGAGTGACTTGTGCAGATGGTAATGAAGTGTTTGGTGCAGGTGAGGGTACGGTAGTATGTGAGTCAGGATTGACAGTCAACAATGTTACGTATGTACCTAAGTTAGCTTCTAACTTATTGAGTGTGAATGCAATTGCGAAGAAGGGTAACGTGGTAGTATTTACAGAGAAATGAGTGTGAGGTGCGAGGTAAGCCAGTTGTGAAAGGTGTCGAAGAACGAAGTATTTATAAAATTAAGTGCTGTTCACAGGGTTCTGCGCTAGCAACAACAAAGCATGACCAGCAGATGTTATGGCATCGGAGGATGGGACATCTTGGTATACATAACCTCAGACTACTGAGAGATAAGATGGCAACAGGAAGTTTTCCAGATATTTCTTCTAAACTGGAGTGTATATCTTGCATTATGGGAAAACAAACGAAACAGCCGTTCCATAAAACTGATGCAACGAGAGCTACGGAAGTATTAGGCTTAGTGCACTCAGATGTGTGTGGACCTATGAGTATACCTTCTATTAGCGGGTTCCGGCGTAGCTGAACGAGCCAATCGCACTATCTGCGATAAAGCAAGAATCATGCTACATGAGTCTGGATTGGAAAAACGTTTTTGTGCTGAAGCTGTCCATCTTCCCGTGTTCTTGAAGAACAAGTCACCAACGATTGCGGTGAAGAATATGACTCCGGATGAAAACTGGTCAGGGAGGAAGTGTGACCTAAGCATGCTAAAAACGTTTGGGTGCAAAGCATTTATGCACATTCCTGATCAAAAACGGATTAAGTGGGATGTAAAAAGAAGAGAGCTTATCCACACAGGCTTTGATGATAACGCGAAAGCGTATCGTCTTGTGCATCCTACCTCCGGAAAAATATTTAAGGCAAATATTTAAGGTATTTAATAATATGTTGTGTTTTTGGAGAATCAAGAATACAAAGAGCTACAAGAAGAATCGCAAGAGGAACCAGAAATAATACTTCTACAAGATGAACCAATTGTCAGGAATACAGTAGAACCATATGTTTTGCAACCTCAACAAGATAAAAGATAAAAAAGATAAAAGATAAAATCATTTATTTGCTCAAACATGAGTAAAATACTCGTACATACTTACAACACAAATTGTCAGCATGCAAGAGATGTTAAAAGGAAAGATAAAAACAGATCATCATGTTTGCCTTAAACAATGGCATGCAAATATTATTAAAATAAGTTATAATGTCAATCAGTCTAATTATTTAAAAATGTCATGATAATATTCGAAAATTAAAAATAATAAATTAGTAAATACATGGTCAAAATCTCTCATCTAAAAACTCATTTAAATTATAATATGCTTTATCTGCTAGAAAATTTATAACTTTTTTTTAAACACTACGTCAGTTAACTGCTTCCAGCTTTTTGGTAGTTTATTATAAATTTTTGGAGCCATGCAAAAGACACTTTTCCGCATAAGTGACGTTCGATACTGATGTAGGCAAAGGAGAATGCCATATTTTCGTACCAACAAAGGAGCTAGAGTGTCACAACCAAATGTAGTTCATAAAATTACTCCTATTTTTTAAATCAGATATACGATTTTGTTATGAAAACGATTCCCGGCTTTCGGACACCAAAAATAAAAGTCTTTTTTACTTTTGTGGTACGTATTTTCCGCTTATGTCACTGACATTGCACTTCATTTCCGAATGTTGCTACTACGTTAAAAATATAAGTACCTACCTGTCAACGAACATTAAAATGAAGAAGATAATTGTACCAATTTGCCATTTAATATTAGGATACAATATATTTTTATGTGTGTCAAAAAACATCTTTAGGTCACGCGTTACATCGTAATAATGTATTATTACTTTTTTGGATTACATTTGCATTTAATAAAAAGAGGACCTATTCAAAAAAGTAGAATGTCATTTGTACTGTGACGTATTGCAATAATTATTCTGTGCCGCCGTCACGTCATCCATGACGTTACTTTCAATATTGGTTTCATCTGAACTATTTGAATAATAATTTATAATACTTATTAACAAAAACGGGGGTTCAGGTGCTTTTTCATAACGTAGTCTTTGTGTGATAATCCTTAGCGATGCCCCCAACTAGAGGAAGACATCGGCCAGCAAGTCAGCGTAGCCGATGTATCCTAAACTGCTCACTAGTATTGATAGAACAATTTAGAATATATTACATAGAAAATATATCCGTGGATATGATCGTGTTTTAACATCATAGATTGTACCGACGCGACGCCTGTAAGTATTACCTCACCTAGTAGAAGCATGTATATAATAGTTAGCTTCTAAAGTACCTACCTACTTCCGGGACTATTCATTCAATTTAAGGATTAAAAAACAGTTTTTATGCTTTCAGATCAATCCTGGTAGTTCCTATTCATAATGTTCAAATGTTTCGCATTGATACAAGAAAAACTGATACCTGAACTAACACTTTGTCACAATGTGGAGTGATGTGTGCTTTGGATGTGGACAGTCCATGCTACGTGTTGCAACAGTTGCAAGGCGTTCCCGAGTGCCACCCAATTGTCCTACCTATTGTTTTATTTGTATATTTCTTTTCTCTGTCCTGGTAGCGGTCGAGGTCATATACGTTATGTAAATATGAATATATCTTAACTGCGTTTTTCATTTTTGATATAAGTGCCTTATTAGGTACTAACAACATTATCACCTTATTATTATTTACTAACATGTGAAGTTCGAGGAGTGGGTGTACTATATAGTAAATACAACTCTGCCTAACTCTTCTGGGAAAACAGGCCTGCTGTTATGTTAAGATTTCAAGATATTAGGAATCTGTAAACACAGTACTAAATTGATTACTTATTCAGACTACCAGCTGCACATACTATTACTTCCTACCTGATTATTGATATCCATTATCATTATATATAAAAACTGACACCAAGAATTATTATTGACTATCAGTGATGTATTGTATAATCATCCATCAGGAAACAAGCGCCAAATCAAGAATAAAAAGCAACCGATATTAGGTACCGCTTCATTTGTCACCAACTTCACCATTTCGAGTCTGTCACTTTCTCGAACTTAACCTCAAAATATTAAGTAGGTAAATGGTTAATAAATACGAAATGCGGAAATCAATGTAAAAAATAGTTAACAATATAGGAAGAGCATTGAATTCTCCCCCAAATACACTAGGTTTGGTTGTGACAGCGGACATTTTGGCTTGGTACAGGGTGCCATACATTTCAGGTCATTCTCCTTTGACTATTGTCACGTCTATTACGTGGAAATCGATCTGCCATGCGAGAAAACAGATGAGGGTTGGACCTTAAGAACAATGAATTTTCTATTATGTATAATGAAGGCAATGTCAAGACTTTGTATTTTTGAAAATAAGGCTTGCAACTCTGAGTGCAACGCTTTTGTGTTTTAAATATTAGTTCCCGGTCAGTCGAGTTACCCCAAAAGATAACACCATATCTTAAAATGCACTCCACCAAGCCGTAGTATGCGGTGAGCAAAGCAATTTATAATATTAAGCTACACTAATTACTGATGCCAGTTTGTACAGAGCGTATGCTGAGGTACTTATTTTCTTACTGATAATCTCTATATGTGCCTTCCAATTTAATTTATTATAAATAGTAAGTCCTAAAAATTTTGTTGTATCAACTTCGTCAATGTTATTATTATTATAGTTTATGTCTAGATTATTATTTAATGTCAAAGAGCGTTGACTGAAGTGCATGATTTTAGTCTTATTTAAATTTATTTTTAAATTGTTATTATTTAACCATTCTATAATTGCAATTAGCGAGTTATTAATGTCAGATTTATATGTGTCTCGATTTTTACACGCAATTGTCACTACGCTGTCATCGGCAAAGAGGATGATGATGTTAGCAATGTTCCTAGAGTGGAACAAGAACAAGAGAGCGTTGCTGAAAATCCTGTTCAACATGAAGTAGTTATTCTTGAACCAGAGGAGGTGGAGTTTCAAGATTGGGAGTCGGACGTAAATGAGGATCGACCACAAGAGGTGGAACGGAGGTACCCACTAAGAGACAGGAAAGCCAAAGAGTTCCCGGATCATGTTCTATATCATGCAGTGGAAACAGAACATGACCCTACTACGGTTCAAGATGCACTGTCAAGGCCTGACAGTAAATAATGGAAAGCTCCGATTCAGGAGGAGCTTGATGCTTTAAAGAAAAATGGAACTTGGACTTTAGTAAAACCTGGACAAGCGAGCAACGTTGTAGGCGGGAAATAAGCGAAGATACAAAGCTCGGCTTGTTGCCAGAGGTTTTAGCCAAAGATGGGGCATCGATTATGACAAAACGTTCTCTCCAGTGGTGAGACATAGCTCTCTAAGAGTCCTTCTGGCTATGGCAGCTAAGAGTGGTCTAAATGTCTACATTTAGACCACTCTTAGCTGCCATAGCATTTGGTCTACCAAATGGACGTGAAAACAGCGTTCTTGAATGGAGACTTGTCTGAGACGGTTTACATGAAACAGCCTCACGGTTACGAAGAAAAAGGAAAGGAAGATTACGTGTGTCTCCTTAAACGTTCGCTCTACGGCTTAAAGCAATCCCCCAGAGCTTGGAACAATAAACTGAACAATGAGTTATTACAGTTGTCGTTCAGACGATCCAAAAATAAGCCGTGTGTCTACATGAGCTCCCAGGATAACAAGGTCCATCATCTTAGCAGTATATGTGGATGATGTGCTGGTTTTTTGGAACGACGCAGAGGTGCTAAGAAAAGTTAAGCGTCAAAACTCGAGATGAAGGATCTCGGGTAGGCAGAGTATTTTTTGGGAATGCACATAACGCAGAACGATATTGGAATCAAGGTTGACCAAGAGAAGTATATCAAAAATGTTTTGAAGGTTTTTGGGATGGCTGATTGCAAATTTGCGTCAACCCCATCAGTTCCTGGGCAAAAGCTAGTAAAACCTGAACTAATACATAAACCTGATCCGAGGATTCCCTATCAAAATTTAATTGGCTCGCTGATGTATGTATCAGTGTGCACGAGACCAGATATTGCACATGCAGTTAATTATTTGAGCCAGTTCAACGCGTGCATTGCTGAGGAGCATTGGATAGCCGCAAAAAGAGTGCTCAGATACTTAAAGGGTACTACATGTCTTGGGCTACAATTTAAGAAGACAGGAATGGATAAGGTACAGGGTTATGCAGATGCTAGTCATGCCACTTGTCATGATAGTAGATCATACTCGAGTGTGGTTTTTCTGCATAATAGGAGCTGCAATATGTTGGGAAAGCAGAAAACAGAAGACTATTGCTCTGTCCACAGCGGAGGCTGAGTATGTAGCTATGTCGGAGGCTGCCAGAGAGGCAATTTTCTTAAAGAGTGTGATTTCAGAGGTCTCTGGTCAAGTTCAGATCCCAATGAAGATTTTCAGCGACAGTCAATCTGCTGTTGCTATTGCGCAGAATCCTGTACACCATCAACGCACAAAACACATAGATGTGCGACACCACTTCGTCAGAGAGGCAGTTTTGAATGGCCATATTATATTAGAATACAAAGAGTCAAGTCGTATGGTTGCGGATGTTTAACGAAACCTCTGCCGAAAGTGAAATTCAATTGGTGTACGCTGGGTATGGGTGTTGTGTGATGGATGAAAGTAGAGAATGAATTTAAGGAGGAGTGTTGGTATAAAAAGAGTTTTTGATATCGACCTTTATTCTTAGTATTTTCTATTTTTTATTGATATGTCATGCTCACTCATCTGTCTTATCTTCTTGTGAAAATAAGTATAATAATATAAGTTCTACCTAACTTTTATTTTTATCATCATCTCCAATTAATTTCAACCACGCTCCAGCTGCCAGTGCCGCTGCCGCAGCTGCTAGTGGGACACGAGCAGCCCCACTAACATCCCGACACAGCTATACAACTCGTAGTGAGTAACGTGATGTATTTTTAACCGACTGCTTCAAAAAAGAGGAGGTTCTCAATTCGTCTGTATGTTTTTTGTATGTTTGTTACGCAATTACTCCGCGAATTATAAATCGATTTTGATGATTCTTTTTTTGTTTCGTAGGTCATGCTTCCGAGGTGGTCACATATAAATTCTATTAACTTTGCTTGCGTAGTTTTTGAGTTAGCTTCAATATTACGTATTTTTCCCACTTAGTTCATACTTAGTTTTCTATATTCGATATCTTAATTTTCTCCTTCACTGTTAGGTATTTGGTGATATACATACCAGTGGTATTCGAATTTGTGTGGGGTTAGTACCACGACTAAAATTTGAAAAATAAAAACTACTTACATAAAAAAAAAAACTCTAAAAGAGACTAACCTACAATAACTTTTAAAAATAAAATAAAGACCGACTTCCAAAAAAACTTTTGGAATACGGTTTTTTTTTTTGTAAAATGTTCCGCTCGCACGCAGCGGCAAGTAGTGCGCGATGTGTATCGTGGGAAGTGGTGCACGGCACGCCTCGCCCGCGGCTGCCGCGCCTCCTCGCGCCCCTCAAACCAGGTGACCCGACCGGACTGATTGAGAACCCCGACAATTTACGTGAATCTTCGGAAATAGCAATGAAAAATAATGTAGAGATAAAGAGGACTTTAGAGGATACAACAACTATTCCTGTGTTATAAGTTCAAGTATCCTACTCGTTTCTGAACGTTCCTGATGATGCCTTTTTGGAACGAAGTTCTTTTACGCGGCTTGTAAAGGAGAATGCCATATTTTCGTACCAACAAAGGAGCTAGAGTGTCACAACCAAATGTAGTTCATAAAATTACTCCTATTTTTTAAATCAGATATACGATTTTGTTATGAAAACGATTCCCGGCTTTCGGACACCAAAAATAAAAGTCTTTTTTACTTTTGTGGTACGTATTTTCCGCTTATGTCACTGACATTGCACTTTATTTCCGAATGTTGCTACTACGTTAAAAATATAAGTACCTACCTGTCAACGAACATTAAAATGAAGAAGATAATTGTACCAATTTGCCATTTAATATTAGGATACAATATATTTTTATGTGTGTCAAAAAACATCTTTAGGTCACGCGTTACATCGTAATAATGTATTATTACTTTTTTGGATTACATTTGCATTTAATAAAAAGAGGACCTATTCAAAAAAGTAGAATGTCATTTGTACTGTGACGTATTGCAATAATTATTCTGTGCCGCCGTCACGTCATCCATGACGTTACTTTCAATATTGGTTTCATCTGAACTATTTGAATAATAATTTATAATACTTATTAACAAAAACGGGGGTTCAGGTGCTTTTTCATAACGTAGTCTTTGTGTGATAATCCTTAGCGATGCCCCCAACTAGAGGAAGACATCGGCCAGCAAGTCAGCGTAGCCGATGTATCCTAAACTGCTCACTAGTATTGATAGAACAATTTAGAATATATTACATAGAAAATATATCCGTGGATATGATCGTGTTTTAACATCATAGATTGTACCGACGCGACGCCTGTAAGTATTACCTCACCTAGTAGAAGCATGTATATAATAGTTAGCTTCTAAAGTACCTACCTACTTCCGGGACTATTCATTCAATTTAAGGATTAAAAAACAGTTTTTATGCTTTCAGATCAATCCTGGTAGTTCCTATTCATAATGTTCAAATGTTTCGCATTGATACAAGAAAAACTGATACCTTAACTAACACTTTGTCACAATGTGGAGTGATGTGTGCTTTGGATGTGGACAGTCCATGCTACGTGTTGCAACAGTTGCAAGGCGTTCCCGAGTGCCACCCAATTGTCCTACCTATTGTTTTATTTGTATATTTCTTTTCTCTGTCCTGGTAGCGGTCGAGGTCATATACGTTATGTAAATATGAATATATCTTAACTGCGTTTTTCATTTTTGATATAAGTGCCTTATTAGGTACTAACAACATTATCACCTTATTATTATTTACTAACATGTGAAGTTCGAGGAGTGGGTGTACTATATAGTAAATACAACTCTGCCTAACTCTTCTGGGAAAACAGGCCTGCTGTTATGTTAAGATTTCAAGATATTAGGAATCTGTAAACACAGTACTAAATTGATTACTTATTCAGACTACCAGCTGCACATACTATTACTTCCTACCTGATTATTGATATCCATTATCATTATATATAAAAACTGACACCAAGAATTATTATTGACTATCAGTGATGTATTGTATAATCATCCATCAGGAAACAAGCGCCAAATCAAGAATAAAAAGCAACCGATATTAGGTACCGCTTCATTTGTCACCAACTTCACCATTTCGAGTCTGTCACTTTCTCGAACTTAACCTCAAAATATTAAGTAGGTAAATGGTTAATAAATACGAAATGCGGAAATCAATGTAAAAAATAGTTAACAATATAGGAAGAGCATTGAATTCTCCCCCAAATACACTAGGTTTGGTTGTGACAGCGGACATTTTGGCTTGGTACAGGGTGCCATACATTTCAGGGCCTGGCCACAGTGGCCACAGTTTCTGGCGTTGCGGGGCGCGGTGCGGCAGTAGGCGCGGAGGACGTGTCAGACTTTTACTGACTAAAACCCACCCGTGTTCCTTCAGTTGCCTGTTGCCAAGGGTCCCGGTATCCCTTTCGTAGGTATGGAATTGGAGTCTCTTGTTCGTCCTCTACACTCGGTCAGCTACAGACGTATGTTGCTGCGCAGCATACGTCCCCACACGCCGGTACTCACATTATACATAGGTACACAGATACACACCTGAAGGCGCCGGTGTAGCGCTTGCGGAAGGTCTGTGGAGGCGCGGCGCGGTCCAGCAGGCGCGGCGTTGGCGCCAGCGCGGCTGCCGCGCAGCACACGTGCGGATCACCGGCTGTGCCCACCTGCACGCTCCACCTGCACTCCCACCGACACAAACACTATAACAGTTGTGACAGACACTAGGACAGTTGCTACGCGGTCAATGTGGCTGAAGAATAACCTTTACATATAAGTATGCGCAAATGCATGCACGCGACTCATAACTACGATGTCCTCGAAGAGCGGTGGCCGCCACCATAGTAAAAGTACTCTGTGGCCGCCACTCAAGGAACATAATTATACTCACTATATAACGGCTGCAGTGACGTGACGTTGTCATGAAAATGATGGCAGCTTGGTTTGACTTTACGATGTCAAAATGAGGTCAAAAACGCTCCCTAGGAAAACATCGTAACTTACTTTCTTAAATAACGTTTCAGTGACGTCATTCGCCTCGCCTGATATGGCGGCCCCCGCTCTTCTAGGAAACCGTAGCTTTAGGTAGTACACAGACACAGTCTCACACAGAGCCAAAAATATTGGATTCAGTCTTGAATATAGGTAAGTATATAAACTAGCTTACAAGCACTAATCAAAAACCTTAGAACATTATTACAAGGATGAGTATAAAATCAAGACGGTACACTTATATGACCTCAAAAGAATAAATCCACTAGAAGATTTGAAGTACCCACTTATATTAACTATAATTAAGTTTCTGAAACAGTTAGCTTATTGCCAACATTAAAACAACCAGTGTCATAGTAACCATAATATCATCCAAACGGGTGTTATAATGTTGTACTGAATTTCATAATGCAACTCATTTAAAAAAAAGAATATTGTCATTCACTAGCGTTTCACTTACCGAGCTAAGCAAGCACCGTAATTTAAAAACAAAACATACATTCGAATTCGAAAAATTTGAATTCACGACGTACCTCGCCATTTTTGTTCGATATTGGTATTGCACAGAAACTTTTATAGAAGATTCATATCATGGGTGTAGATAATAGTATATTGCAATTAGTGAATAAAGGACGGATTTAAAGCGAGGGTCATAGGTGAATCACGAGCAAGTGAAGGATTCTAACGACTGAATCACGACCGTAGGGAGTGATTCATGATGATTGAATCACGACTGTAGGGAGTGATTCAAGTGTTAGAATCCTGAACGACGCGAGTGATTCATGGCCCTCGACATAAATCCGTTTTATTCAAGAGTTGCATACTATACTTTATACCATGACTATGAGAAAAAGAACTTGCAACTTCGAGTATGTTGTTATGTCAATGTTATGCCTTGTTTTTTATAGTAACTACACCGAAGCATAGAATACTACATACCTACTCCATAATGTCGATCAGTCGATGACTTCTTTTTCGACAACTCATTAAAATAAGTTAGGAAAACAGACTCTGAAAATGTGCTCAGCTTGATTTTCATTTTTCCATTTGCAAAACTCATCGTAGGCTTTGATGTAAACCAGCTGTGATTTGTTAGGTAGCAAATGTTCTACTATATCGGCCCTCTCTTTCATAAACTCGGGTGTTAAACACAACTTCTTCATCACTTGAAAACATTAAACTTTTTGTTCGTACAACTTACAATATTTAAAATAGCGCCTGTAGTGTATCTAGTTAATAGATAAATGTAAACACTATCTCATGCACGTCAGCAGTGAGGTCGCTGTCACTAATGTCAACTGTCAGTTCACCACAAATGGCGGGAATTGGTTGAAAAGTGGAGCGTGCCTGCACGAGATGCTTGGTGTGGTGATGAGCCAATGTAGTGATATAATCAGCTTAAATAAGGGAATAACAGGATTCTACAGCGCCCATTTACTAATGACAGCAAAGAACACAAAACAGTTTTAATTCTAATGCTAAACTCCTGTTCGAAAATCAAAATATCAAATAGGAGTTGTATATCATTGAGATGGAGTTCGAACAAATTGGTGTTCTAAATTCAAACACCAAAACAGTGATTAAAAGTGCTTTTTATTCACTGTTTTCAGTGAATAAAATAAGCTTTTTAAAGGGGGCATGGTATAAAATCTTGTATGAAACTGTAAATAATTAGGTATTAAAACACTCATGTGAACCTACATTCGTGTTTTAATACAAGGGGTATGAAAACACGAATGTAGGTATTATGACAGTTGCATAGATATATAGTTGTACAGCTAGTTGCACAGCTATAACTATAAAAGCTGTATTAAAACCAAACTTTGTAAAAAAGGATACTATAAAATTTCAGATTATTTAGAAGACAAAAATGCATATATATTGAGCTGCTCGCTCTGCTAAGCATTGTGATTTTTTGAATATTATGGAAAATTGTTGGCTGCGCCCCGTTGTTTCACCCGCATAAGTCTCGATCCCGTGGGAATATCGGGATAAAAAGTACCCTATGTCCTATTCCAGGTCATGGTGCTGTGCCAAATTTCATCCATATCCGTTCAGCCGTTCACGCGTGATGGCGTGACCAAGGGAAATAGGGATTCATTTTTACCCGACTACGGTGAAGAAAAAAGGAGGGTTATGATTTTGACCGGTATGTATGTATGTATGTTCATCTGTTCCCTCCTATCTTTCAAACCACTTATCACAATTTGACAAATTAGGTATCGTTAGAAGTGTCGTGATTGTCCGCTGGTTAAAGGCTATGTGAAGTCAGATTAAATAAAAATGGCGCCCTCTAGAGGACATAAAGTGAGGAACTTAAAAAAAAAATGGTTTAATCGTACCATGTTGGGTATCTAATGAAAGGGCTTAATGAGCACATTTCAAAAAAATATATATTATTATTATAACCCCAAAATAATTAAAAAAAAAATCAAGTACCTAATAAAAACTAAAACCCAACTACGACTTAAAAGGTATAAACAAGACACCACAGACAGACAAATGAAAAATCCGGAGTCACACGTAATCTGTTCGATTTATGCCCTAACACGTGTGACTCCGGATTTTTAATTTGTCTGTCTGTGGTGTCTTGTTTACCTATACCTTTTAAGTCGTAGTTGGGTTTTAGTTTTTATTACTTGATTTTTTTTATAAATATACAGTATGTTAACTAACAAAGGGCGTTCCCGTTAACCTGCTATAGTATAGCGTGAATACTTGCAAAAAAAAAAATAACAATAAAAAAAAAAAATTTGTGACGTGATATTATTATGTTCACAAAACGATTAAATTTAAACGTAAAAGAAACACTCTGTACACGCACACTTGTATTTCAACGTAGAAAAACAAGTGTGACAAGTGGGCGTGTACAGAGTTTATTTTCCGTAACAATTTAATATTTTACTATAAGTACAAAAACAAAAAAAAACATTTTTTTTAATGGTAATATTTTTTTAGCCTGTATAGACGCTATACTATTGCAGGTTAACGGGAACACCCTGTAATACACACATCAACACCGTCTAGGGATATTTTGAATTAAGTTCATAAACTCAAAAAATACCGGCCGGTTTTAAAATCTTTTGAAGATAGCTCATTTTGTAGGCCTTTTTGAATGATTCCAAATTCAAATTTGAAAAAATAAATTACAAACAATAGATTTGCCCGGCATAACTTTAGCAAAGTTCGAAAGTTTCAATTTACCTACCATAGTTATAGCTAATTTTTGGTGTCAAATTAGAGTTTTAACCGTATAGTTCGGAAGCGCCCCCAATTGGACCCGAACACAAAAACCTCCGCCGGCTCGGTAGCGGATCCAATTGGACCCCAGAATTACCACATACGACACCCTATCTCGATTATGGAAATATTTAATATGCTACCCATCAAATCTTATGAATGTGCGTTAATTATGAGAGTTGGATAAAAACTCATTATGTTTACGCCATTAAATCTTTCATATTCAGCGTGCATGTTAATTAATGAACCTATATAAAATTCAAGACTGTAAATACCATAATCGCCATTTTGATGACAGTGGTGGTCGAGGGTAAAAAACATAAAAATTGGTGATTTTGAACATCCATACCCCACCACAGGGGCAGTGAATAATACATCATTTAATTATTTGACGAATTCATCCATTGTTCAAGTTAAATAAATAGTGGTAATGAAGTTTTGTGTTATCCAAAGACGAAGTTTCGCGCCAATCGTGCGTGTTTTCATTTTTTCTTTTCACGAATATCACTCATACACATGCAGATACGATTTAAAATGTGACAAATATTATTCGTGATATTATATACAACTAGAAAATGTCCAAATCTTAACATAATATACGAACACAGGTCCAATAACACGTATTATTCATTACCACTACTGAAAATATTTTCAAAATCGCCGACCATTATACTTTTTTTTATTGTAATGATGTCCGAAAACGATTATGCCAAACGATTATTTTTTAAATTTCGTTCTTTTCGATTAATTAATATGTCGAATATAAGAAATCGATACTTGGAAATTGAAATAAAATTGTTTTACACAATAAATACATTAAGCACTGGTTAAATTAATAATTTATACTTTTCTAATGTTATTTTAATCGTTTTTCGGTCATTAGGATCACAGGACCTTATGGCCGGGCTAGGTACCTACCTCATCTTTTGAATTTCGCGCCGGAATGTTTCTATAATTGAATTTAAAAACGGAATGCGCTCGCTGTTCAAAATTATTTTAATATATTGGACAATTATTTATTTTTTATACTCTTTTCTGATAGTTTGCTACAGAATGCCCAGTATACTTTTTAGGTAGGCGTAGGCTTAACAAAATTTTGTTTGGTAATGGTGATAAATTAATTCCGCAAACGCTAATATTTTATTTTAGTTGTATGAGCTTGGTAGTTTTTGTTTTTATTAGGTTACTTTAGTAGGTACTAGATTTTTTTTTTTTGTGGGAGTTTCCCAACGAAATTTAAGAAACTGACTTGTCTTTGTCGGACCACGCACAAAAGGGTTCCGTAGTTGGGATGAACATATACGCATGCACATTGCACAGCATTAATTTTTCGACTGCAAAAATAAGTTTGTATTTCTAGAAAAAACTACGAAAAACAAAGTTAACTCTGCAGTTGTAACCGAAAATAACCCATAATTCATTGTTGAAATACGGGTTATTTTCGGTTACAATGGGTTATTCACTTTGAAAAGCAGTCACTTATAAGCATCTTATCATTTTTATTATAAGATCCAACAATGCTACATGCTTATGTGCATAGATCTTTTTTTCGTCTCTCGATTGCATGTTGAGGAATGACACCCCTAATTATGTTTATCGTAATTTTACTAAACGATTTTTGGTGGTGTAAAGAATAAACCTTCTTCCAAATTTTCAACGATATAGTATAAATAGGTGTCCGAGTAAAATGCCTGTATGATATCTGAACCCATGGACGAACGGACGTGACGAAATAATTAAGAGGTCCTTTTTTACGGATTTTGGCTATCGAGTTTACAATCGATAGCGACTGATGTCTATGGTAATTTATTTAAAATACAATTATAATTTCATCTTATTGGGTATCAACACTATCACCCGAAAACCACACGACACACATGACAAAAACTTTTCGCAGCCGCCATCTTGGATTTACTTTTGACCTAACTATTGACTTTATCACCATCGCAAACTATGAAAACGACAGATATTAGGAAAAAAAAAATTGCAGCCACCATCTTGGATTTTCATTTTGACTAAATTCACACTTTCCCTTTCTTTCTCTTTTGCTATCATATTAGAAGAAGACCGTCGCAAGTATGAACGCTTTTCCGAAAACTTTTTTTTTTAATTTTCTGGTTTGGCCCCCCAAAAGTGACTATTTGCAAAATCCTTTTATTTACATTACACTTCCGTGTTTGGGTCACTAAAATGTATATGTGTACCAAATTTCAACCTAATCGGTCCAGTAGATTCGAAGCAAATTGGCTGTGACAGACAGACACAAGACTCGTGACATGAGTGATCCTATATGAGTTTCATTTTTTCATTCGGTCGTACGGAACCCTAAAATGTTACACCACTTTCCACAGTGTACGTGTATGTACTTATTACTAAAATTAATTTTAAAAATAAAATAATTAATGAAAAATATACCAAAGAGTTTTTATTCAGTTTCTACAATTTTTAATCAAGTTTGATTATAACGAATATCGATTAGGCTGAGTGCAACATTTGAATCGAAATAGAAAAATTGGGTGAACGGTAAGCACTAAGAAGTGTCACGTCGCACCACAATTTTTGTTAATTTTTGTTCATATTTGATCGTGTTTTTTATCTAGTATAAGTATGAATAATGGTAAAAGTAAGAATGCAGAAAGAATGATAATATCTTTATTTGGTCCTTTTGCATATTTTCAGCAAGAGAGAAGATTGTTTATGTACATATTTTCAGGGAATCTGAGTTGCCTACTTTTTGAATAGGGGTATTTATACCTATTTTATACAACTTTCGCAGTCGACTGACGCGGTTTGACCGACCTCAACATATAATTTATGATATTTACCACAAATTTATTGTATAAAATAGATGCGGTAACATACTTTTTTTAATAAATTCGAATGCTGAAAGTTCATGTAAATTCCTGATTTTCATGACGGAATTCGCAACACCCCGTCGAGTTAGCTGATGTGTCACGTGTCAAAATCTTGTCGAGCAGAGAGGTTAAAACAAGTTAGCAGTTAATTTAGAATTTATGACACTGTATGCATCATGCAGCGGCGCCATTTAACTAGAGAGGAACTGGCATGCTCCAAGCTGGGGCTACTCAACGGAGTATTGCTGAGGAGATTGGCACAAAACAAAACGTGATTTCAAAGTTATGGTCACGTTATCGTGCTACTGGTGAAGTGGCTGAAAGACACCCAGGCTGGAAGCGCATAACCACCCAACGACGAGACCGATTTTTGCAAGTTGCCGCGAGAAGACAACCATTTGTTACGGCCATGCAGTTGGTTAAAAGGCTCCAGTCAGAGCACCAGTTGCTTGTGAGTGACCAAACTGTGAGGAGAAGACTGCATGAAGCTAACCTTCATGCTCGTAGACGGCTCCGTACTCCAGCACTACGCCGAGGAAATCGCGGACGGAGATTATAGTGGGCTCGTGAAAATTTGGTCTGGGAAGATAACTAGTAGTCAGTAGTGCTGTTTACGGATGAGTCCCGATTCGGTTTCCATCCCGATTCGAGAAGAATACGCGTATGGCGAGTTCCTGTCGTGAGAGCCGTCTGCAACACCCTCAGGAAGTCCATCCATACCACGGCGGGACGATTATGGTTTGGGCCGGAATTCGTGTTAGTGGAAGAACCATAGATATCCGTGGGAAGAACAGACCTCGTTTGGATCAGAAACAATAGTGTACCCCCATCGACTACAAATGGCCCAAGAATTCACGCTCATGCACGACAACGCCCGTCCGCACACCACAGCGCGAGTGGTGAACAGCTGGCTGCAGGAGCACGACGTGTATTCTTAGACTGGCCCGCGCAATCACCAGACCTAAACCCCATAGAGCACGCGTGGGGCATGCTCCAAAGAAGGGCTTTGAAGAATTTACCTTCAAACATTGTGACTGAAGAGCAACTTTTTTGGCATCTTAGCAGGACCTGGGACAATATCCCGCAGCAAGACTTTGTTAACTTGATTCAAAGCATACAAACCATTGCAGGAGCGCTGTTAACGTCATGGGTGGTTTTACTGACTACTGATTTTTCGCATAATAAATGGTAAAAAACTAAATAATTTCGCTTTATTTTTCATTTTTTCTTGAAAACACATTCATCGTTAGTTTTACCATTATTTCACTTTTCGTCTTTATTTGAATAAAATGTTATTTACGCAAAAAAAATATTTTTGTTTTATCCTGAAGTCTACTCTGATAAATGGGCTATGTAAAAATATAAACATTTTGTATGTTATCTATAATTTTTTTTTTAATTAATTGAGAAAATCTGAAATATCCCTAGACGGTGTTGATGTTTTTTTTTTTTTGTGGTAATATTTTTTTAGCATGTATACACGCTATACTATTGCAGGGGAACGGGAACGCCCTTTAGTTAGTTAACATACTGTATTATAATATATGTATGTATATGTGAGGACCATGTGGATAAGTTGGATGATTATATCGTAGATAAAAATGCTTGGCCCTACTCCATAGGCACTAGGGCTCAGTAGTAAAAAAATTGTAATATTTGGAAGAGTTGCTTCCCCTTTTTTTTCTGACTTTACAAACTTTTTTTCTTTAAATTCTATTATATTAATCTCTCAAGTACATTGCAAATTATAGTTTTGTATAAATTAGAAGCATTTTTCCAATTTTGTAAATGTGAGTACCATGGAGCCGTTTAATATGGTATCATGTTTTATATTGACTTGAAAGAGCATGGCAGATGAGAGTATGTCATACCCACTTAAATGTCTCGCTGATGGTGGCGCGTGTGTTGGATCATTCGGTTCCCTACAAAATGGTTTGAACTGGAAGGTGCAGTTGAGACTGGTCATCTCTCATCTGCCAGGGCTTATTTTTAATCTTATATTTTGAATTGTTTTTGATTATTTTTCATTTGACATTGTTCTCATATATAGAAGCACCAAGAATACTGTACCCAGGATTTTGTAATATCTATATCCATTTTTAAAAGAGTGTCCTTGGAGTTTCTTGCCCGTATAGGAATAAATAACATAGTCAGCCCTTGTGCTGCTGTGAGATGTGATTTATTCCATTCTAGTGCCGGGGACTGGTGTCGTTGGTATTTGTTTCAACTCAAAATCAAATCAAAATCAAAATATTTTATTTCACATAAACCTACATGGGCACTTATGAAACGTCAGAAGCTAGGTGCACGGTTCCAATTGGTCGTTTCCTATGGAGAAGAGCCGGCAAGAAACTCCATGGTTACTCTTTTAAATCATATTTATTTCCTGTTCCGAACAGATACCACTGTTTAAACTAATACCAAAACAAGTTCAAAGATATTATAAGGTACAGCCAGTAGGTACCTATGGGTGTGAGTTTTAACGAGTGCCAGTGGTATTGGTTTTTGGTGCTGGATTGGAATAAATCAGAAATTTCGTCCACATCCGTTCAGCCGTTTTACCGTGAAAGCGTAACCAAAAAATAAACTCACTTTCGCATTTATAATACTAACTTCCATCCGCGTGGTATGTTGATAAAAAGTAGCCTATGTCCTTCCCCGGGATGCCATCTATCTCCTTGCCAAATTTTATCGAAATCCGCTCAGTGGTTTAGGCGTGAAAAGGTAACATATAGACAGACAGACAGGCAGAATTTATAAATTCGAAAGTAATTCTGCCTGTCTGTCTGTTATGCTATTAGTATGGATTACTAGCACTGTGCCCGCGACTTCGTCCGCGTGGATTTCGTACTTTCATCTAAAAACTTCCACAACCCCTCCAACCCCTTTGAAAGATATTTTTCGAAAATTAATATATACCCTTTAATTACCCTTTTACACTCCGTTATAGTAGCTGATTTTTGAAAAAACCCCGAAACACGTAATTTTTTATTTTAAGTATTAGTACATACCATATTGAGTTTAGAGTTAATCCGACAGCGCATTAAAAAAAATTAAATACTTACTTTGACACCCCGTTATACCTCTATGGTAAAAGAATATCCAAAAACCCTTAGTGGATGCCTACGCCATAATAACTATACGAGTATGTGTGCCTTTCAGCCCAATCCGTGCAGGACTACCCCTTTTCACCCCGTTAGAGGTAGATTTTTGAAAAACCCCCCACTCTTTATTCTTTATATTTGATTTTAATTTTAAGTTTAAATATCGAGTTTTGAGTTAATGGGACCGCGCGTTAAAAAAATTCTATGCAAACTTTGACACCCTGCAATCCCCGTTAAGGGGGTAGTTTAGAAAATCTAAAAATGACAAACTTTATTATTTACTTAGATCAGTATTCGTGCCAAGTTTCAAGTCTATTAACTCAAGGAATAAGATTTTACATACAAACGAAATCCCACCTTTTCACCCCCTTAAAGGTCGAATTTCCAAAAAACCGTTCTTAGTGCGCGCCTACGTCATAATAACTATCTGTGTGCCAAATTTCAGCCCAATCCGTTCAGTGGTTTTGAGCTGTGCGTTGATAGATCAGTCAATCAGTCACCCTTGCCTTTTACATAAACAGGGCGTCCCACGGATATGTCACATGGAGGGAATGTACCTTGAATATTGTAGATGGAACATTTAACTGAAAGAAGACATTATTTGAATTAAAAAACAATTTAAACTGCATTCATAAAAAACAATTTAAACTGCATTCATAGATATTTAAAGCCTTTCGATCGGTATGATAAAGCTACAGGCTGATTATTTTTCTTTCTCATGTAACGGGTTCGATTCCCGGTTCAGCCATGTAATTATTTAAATATCTATGTATGAATGCAGTTTAAATTGTTTTTTTAAATTCAAATAATGTCTTCGTTCAGTTAAATGTTCCATCTACAATATTCAAGGTACTTTCCCTCCATGTGGCATATCCGTTAGACGCCCTGTATAAAGAAATTAAAAGGAAAACTATCAAAGCTGAGTAGGCTCGGCAAAATTCTGTGAAAATTTCAACTGTTTGTATTAAAATGAAATGAAAATGAATGAAAAAGCGTTTATTCGTTGTTACATCCGTACTACAAAATATTTTACTTCTGCCAAACTGTAAAACAGTTTGTTGGCAGATGCAGCTCCCATATACAATTTTAATATTGATGTAACTATTTGTTAGTATTATATCAATAACAACTTTTTAAACAAAGACGGTTTTACGGTTCATGAGATACAGCCCGCTGACAGACAGTCGTAGACGGACTGACGGACAGCGGAGGCTTAGTAATGGGGTTCCGTTTGGCACCCTTTGGGTACGGAACCCTAAAACAGACTCTTTAGCTTTATTATATTACGCAATTAATAATACTGAATCGGTAATGCAGATGATTCTTTTTTTTTTTTTTTTTTTTTTTTTTTTTAATTCTCCTCACAATACAATATACAATAACAGCTTATTCTAAGTTTCACATGATATCATTTGTTTTATTGTGTAATGAGCAGACAAAAATAGCCCTTTTAAGGTGATGAACATAATATTTTGGATATGCCTGTACTTACCGCTCGGCGAGCTGGTCGGCCGACTCGTCAGCGCCGTCGTCTCCGCGGAAGCGCGGCTGCGCGCACAGCTCCTGCGAACACCACACTCGTAAACTCAACCGCACATCAGTGGCAACAACCTGTTTTTTGTGATTGGCATCTCTCAGGTCAACCTAGGAGGTTGTCGGCTGCTTAAGGGCGCACCCTACCTCAAATTGCTTAGCATGATCCTCCGTTATGCCGAAAATACTGCAGCATTAATTTTGAAATAAATATATGTAAAAGTTAAGGGTTTATGCTACGTCCTGTTTGGCGAAAACACGATTACTTACGTAAAATTTTCTCGATAGAAAAAAAAAACAAAATTACCTCTAAACAGAACTATAAACCGCTGGTATTAAAAAAATACTTCAAATTAGATCATGAAACTTTGCTTAATAACTGAACTACCTATAAAGCAGGTCATATGTTTTTTTTTTTTTAATGACCTTTATTTACACCGTAAAAAGCAACCTAAGCACCTAAACTTTACGACGCTTGAGAGCCGCTAGCGCCCCACTCCGTCTCGCTTTCACTCAGGTCGCGAGTAGTATGGTGCGACCGAGATAAAATCTGAGGTAGGGTACAGCCTTAACCGGACTTTCCTGTGGCTGCCCCTATAAATTAAGGCCTCTATAAAGGCAGGGCTAAAACTTAGAAACTAAGCGACTACATGCTAAGGGGTACGGACCTCGGCTTGGGGCGTCTCTGGGGGAGGACAAGGGACAGGCTGGACCGGACTAAACAACAAGCTGACATTGACAGCGCCTTTATGTACCAGTAAGGGCGGTTTACTGTACATTAGGGAACACAGGCGTCGCGCGACACGCATCGTAGTACGATTGTACGAGTACCTACATGAATATTTATCTCAAGTAACAAACTAGTAATGACCTCACTCTTCGCTAGCTGCGCCGTGCGGAAGGGTGGCGATTATGTCAAGGCTCCTGTAGCGACTCTAGTTAGACCAATTTCTATGAAAATTAATGGAAATTTTACTTATTTTTAACGCACCGTCGCGTCGCACGGTGGATCGAAAATCGGCTGTAGAAGACATAGGATCTCGATTGCTTAAATGTTATTTTTTTTGCTGGAAATGACTTCTGCTGGTCATTACTGTTCTATAAAATGTCATATGAAGTAATTGTGTGCAGAAATGGAAGAGTTATAATTTTTATAAGAAAAAAATGTATGGAGCTGACATGAAAAATGAGGATATCACAAGGTTGGCCGTTATATCCTTGCACACTGTTATAGTACTATTTATTTGTGAATTTTGACATATTTTGATTTTTTTATTTTATCGCGGCATCACGTGCGATTTTTTTTTTAAATCTTCAAAAAAAAAAAAAAGGAGTATATATTACATTTTAATGCTTAAATATGGCTATACCAAGTGTAATTTACAATATTTTTTATGCTTAGACCAAAACATTCTAAGAAATCACAAAGTCGTATTACCTACTTAGTGATTTTCATTTGAAATGACATGGTAATTATGAATTACGTAATACGTAATCTTGTCTAATGCCTCAAGTCCACATTAGCTAATGATTAATAAAACTTAATACCTATATACCTAGTTAGGATACGGATAGGATACGAAGGATACGTACCAAAATAATTTGGGGTACTCGCTAATTTAGCAATTAGTGCAGGATTAACTTAATGAAAGTAATTAGATAAATGTGATACCATCATTAGTCAATAACAATAAATAGTCAAACATTGGATTCACAACTTCAGTTCATTTAGAGCATTTCTAATACTAACATCTATCCTACCGTCCCTTTTTACTCAGTGATCGTGAATAATGGAAAGCATTATTACAAATTTGGATTTGTTTGTTATTCTGAGCAATCAGGATGCTTCGTCTTTCGATCATGAAATATTGTTCAACACACTTGTTATTGCACTTGGGCTCTAGCCTTTCAAATGAAGACAGTGTTACCGTGAAAGAATTTTGTCGAAGATTTACACGGGCAGTTCAAAAGAGATGGTTACGATCCCACAGGAGAAGTGAAGTTTTTAGACGTGATTACAGTAATTGGCTTGAGGCAAATATTGACTGGCCAAACTGCGTGCAAACCAATTTGCTCATTCAAGAATCAGCAAGTGAAAATATTTCTACTGAACCTCTACCATCAACATCAACAATGAAATCAACTTCAACGATGACAAAAAGATCTCGAAAGCCGTTTGAAGATCTAAGTAACAAGCAGAAGAAGAGACGATCTGATGAACATATAGGCGATGACCCTAATGAAGTAGCTTATTCAGCTGCAGCACTTTTGAAAGGAGATGTTCGTGAGGATATTGCATCTGTTATTGAACATATGCTCCAAAATCCAGAAGCAGCAGCAAAAATCAAGGAAATGTTGAACAAACCAGCTCCTTCAACAATATTTTCACCAGAAAAAGCACTGGGTTTGCTACTTTCATTAAAACTATCGAAATGGCAATATATTACATTAAGGGAAACGACTATTCGAGAAGGTTCAAAGGAGATATATCCGTCTTACTATAAAGTGCAAAAAGCTAAGCTACAGTGCTACCCTCCGAATACATTTGTGACTGTAACGGATTCATCTGCTAAGATTGCACTACAAGCGTTACTAGATTTAACAGTGAACAGAATTTTTGAAACTATTCGTAGTCCTGATGCGATACAAGATAAACAATTGATATTAATATCAAAGTGGGGATTTGACGGTGCACCTAACCAAAGTAGATATAAGCAAAACATAGAGAGTGGTCAAGATGATTCCAGCATATTTATGACCTCTTTGGTTCCATTAAAGTTGACAGCTGACGGTGATACCGTATGGGTGAATCCAAAACCCTGCTCACCTAGGTATTGCCGTCCAGTCCAGTTTAGTTTTGTGAAATAAACCAAAGACGTTGCCATAAATGAAAAAACTGCAATGGATAACGAAATTGAAGCTCTCGTTCCCTCAAAATGTCAAGGACATGAAATTAGTCACAAATTAATGATGACGATGATTGACGGCAAGATTTGTACATATCTGTCTGAAGCTAAGTCAAATGCGGCCTGCTACCTGTGTTTGGCTAGCCTACAGAAATGAATAAGTTAGATGTCATTGCGTCAAAAACCATTTCTTCTGGTGTGTATGAGTTCGGATTATCATCACTTCATGCCCGCATTAATGTGATGGAATGTCTTCTACACATAGCGTATCGTCTCGACTTCAAAAAGTGGTCTGCAAGAGGAGAAGGTCATCAAGAGTTATTGCATTCACGAAAAAAACTCATTCAAGATCGATTCAAAGATGATCTCAACCTTTTGATTGACATCGTTAAGCAGGGATCAGGCACAACTAACGACGGGAACACAGCAAGGCGGTTTTTTGAATTTCCTGATAAAACTGCAGCGATCACTGGATTAGATGAAGACCTAATACGCAGATTTGCTGTGATTCTGCAAGCTATCACATCTGGAGAGATTGTAGACGTGCCGAAATTTAAAGAATACGCTAGACCAACCGCTGAAAAATACGTGGAACTGTACGATTGGTTCTACATGTCATCAACCGACCAAAAATTGTTGATTCACGGAGGGGACATAATTGCAGAAAATGCTATTGTACCAATTGGAAGTCTTTCGGAAGAAGCTTCAGAGGCCCGAAACAAAGACTTTAGGAGGTTCAGAGAACACCATTCGAGGAAAAAGAGTAGACAAGCATCAAACGAGGAAATCCTCAATATGCTTATCGTCTCTTCTGATCCTCTAATTTCTTCCACAGGTTCAAAATTAAATGCCCACAAGAGGCAGACATATTTTAAGGAAACAGTAGAACTACTGAAACTTCAGGATCAGGAAGCTCTGTCGGAGCTTCCTGATCCTGAAGTTTCTTAGAAGTTATATCTATTGTAGAGCCTGATTCTGAAGTGGATTCTGATGGTGACGAAGTATAAAATAAGTTAACTTTTATTGTTTATGTTAGTTTAGGTTAAGTTAATATTTTTTTTAAATAATTTGCTTTTATTTTTAATCATACAATAGTTTACCATTTATTGTTATTGACTAATGATCACGTTTATCTAATTACCCTCATTATGGTACGTATCCTTTTAACAGGTATATAGGTATTAAGTTTTATTAATAATTAGCTAATGTGGACTTGAGGCATTAGACAAGATTACATATTATGTAATTCATAATTAACATGTCATTTCAAATAAGTAGGTAATACGACTTTGTGATTTCTTAGACCAAAACATTTTTGGTCTAAGCATAAAAAATATTGTAAATTACACTTGGTAGATATAGCCATATTTAAGCATTAAAATGTATCATATACTTTTTTTTTTTTAAGTGATGCCGCGATATAATAATAAATATGTCAAAAATTCACAAATAAATAGTACTATAACAGTGTGCAAGGATATAAGGGCCAACCTTGTCATATCCTCATTTTTCATGTCAGCTCCATACATTTTTTTCTTATAAAAATTATAACTCTTCCATTTCTGCACACAATTACTTCATATGACATTTTATAGAACAGTAATGATCGGCAGAAGTCATTTCCAGCAAAAAAAAAACATTTAAGAAATCGATATCCTATGTCTTCTACAGCCGATTTTCGATCCACCGTGCGTCGTGCTTGTCTGCAAGATTTTTTTGACTATACCCGCTTTCACCCGTGCAAAGCTGGTTCAGCTATTCAAATCTAGGTTTATTGCTAAATCTGAGAGGTGCCAGAAGAAACGCATGAAACATGGCAGACACGCAGCTTCCCGGGAAATGATAACTTGTACGAAGAAGTGTATCAGACGCGTGCTCGTGTGATGCCGCGTTATAACAGTCGCATCTATATAACGTAAGTCAAGGTAACGTCGGCGTCGCCCTACTAATACAGTAACAATTGAAGCTGGTGCGATTGGCACGGGTAATAGTGGGCTATCATAACGGCTCGCGCGCGCGCAACTAGGTCATGTTATATCAATCCAAACTAATATTATAAATTCGAAAGTAACTCTGTCTGTCTGTATGTTACCTTTTCATGCCTAAAACCACTGAACGGATTTCGATAAAATGGCAATTGGCAAGGAGATAGATGGCTAAGATGGCATCCCGGGGAAGGACATAGGCTTACTTTTAGACTTCTTTTTATCGACATTTTACGCGGGCGAAGGCGCGGGTGGAAGCTATACTCAATATCTTTATTGCTTTACCTGCGCCGGCGGCGCCGGGTCGCCCGCCCGCCGCTGCGCGCGCCTTCATGCGGCAGCAATACGTGGTGTTATGTGTGGTGCGCTACTTGTGCCGCGCCGTGTTCAGGCGTCAATGTCATCACACATCACTGACCAACAACAACGAAAGTTCATTATAATCAAGTCAATACCAGGTGCGCTAAGGTAGCCCGCGAAATTCAAATATCGTGGGCTACCCTGAAGCCTTCGCCTTAGCCGTAGTTTTTACGGTTCCATTTATGTCCGAATGAAAAAATGGAACTATTATAGGATCACTCGTGTGCCTGTCTGTCTGTCCGTTTGTCACAGCTATTTTGCTCCGAATCTAATGGACCGATTAAGTTGAAATTGGTACACATGAGGGTACATCATTGGTAAAGTGTTGTCCATCTGGAATTTCTCAGTGGCAGCCCGGAGTCTGATCTTGTGTCCGGTTGCTGGCAATAGGCTCGCCCCATATTACATGGGACTTAAACATAACTGGCGAAATGTGGGTGTTATAGTTAGACTTGTGCGCTTCCCCTTCGCGGAATTCAGGCGTGATGTTGTACACAATATCAATTTCGATAACCCAAACACGGACGTGTTACGTAAATAAATTAATCTATACTACTACTTAATACTCCTTGATGCGGCTCGCATTTGTGACGAGGTTCCTGTCTCTGCAACCATATCCACCGGTAGCTTGGACCCTGCCCCCGACACCGACGGACCTCTACTTTTTTATATTTTTAAATGTTTTTTAGGGTTCCGTACCCAAAGGGTAAAACGGGATCATATTACTAAGGCTCCGTTGTCTGTCCCTCTGTCACCAGGCTGTATCTCATGAACCGTGAACTATCACGGTTCATGAGATACAGCCTGATGAAATACATCATCTGTGAAAATTTCAACTGTCTATAGTTAGACAGTTGAAATTTTCAATTTTTATAATATTTCTGTTGGCGCTATAACAAAAAATACACTAAAAAACAGAATAAAATAAATATTTAAGGGGGACTCCCATAGAAATGATTTTTTTGCTCGTTTTTGCTCGATATTGATAACAGCAATAGGTAGAAATATTCATACATTCACTTAAAAAATAAAAAATTAAATTTAAATAAACCAAATATGTAAGGGGGGCTCCCATACAACAAACTTAATTTTTTTGCTGTTTTTATAGATAATGGTACGTAACCCTTCGTGCGCGAGTCCGACTCGCACTTGGCCGGTTTTTTAATAATTTTTATCTCAAGACATATTGAAAAGTGTAAATAGGTAAGAAGTAAAAATAAATAACCGAAACAAATAATAATTTAATACTTAATCATCCGCAAATTAATAGGGGGTATTCAGCTCCAGCTTAGCAGTGAATCAACCTATTATTACGCCTAAAAAGTTATATTTGTATTGATAATATTGCTATACTTTTCTCAAAGCATGTAAGGTCGAAGTTCTAGCTTGACCTATCTCTCGGATCACACAGCACAATTAATAAATAAATAAATAAATTCTTTATTCAGAGTAACAATGTTACTCTTATACCACAAACACTTAGACCCTTGTTCAACGCGTGTTTAATGTCAGTTTTATGTCAAACTCCATACAGAAATGTCATGTTTAAATGGTGTTTCAAGGCTAAACAACTGTTTGTGGATAAACACGGGTTTGTGATAATAAGGATAGTGTTAGTACAAAAAATTTACAACTATGTTAAGAGTGATACAGTTACAACAATTACACAAAACACAAAATAACAATCACTGCTTCAGTAAGACCGGGGACAATTGAAACAATTTTACTTAAAACGTGTGCAGTGAAGTATCTATACTACCCACATCCCTCGTATTTATATCGCTGAAAGGGTCGTTATCTAGTTCCTAAATTAAACATAATTTACATCTCAATTACGAATAATTAACCTACAATCACCTATTAAAGTAGATGGGGCAGAGCGGTTCTATTGACCCCATCCCAAGGACGGTTGAAACAATATGTAGGGATAATTGAAACACTGAAAATATTTTAGGAACTACTGTAGGTTTTAAATCAGTCTTAACAATATAAGCTTACCACTAAATTATTTATTGAGGTTGTGATAAGTCCGTCAACGTAACATTAATATTTCGAAAATTACAAATGTAAAAACATCTTCAACATAAACCACTCAAAATATCTCTTATTTATATAATTTGAGTGCTCTAATTTGTGCCATTGAATACTATTTCATATTACCTATTGAAAGACTAATATCCTATTACGCTGTAATGGCACTTGAATGGGGGAGAAAAAAAAGGTAATCCAGTCTCATACAAAACAGCTTGTTTCAATCATAACAATGTTTCAATCATGACAAGGTTCCAATCATACAAATGTTTCAATCATAACAATCGTTTATTGACCCGTTTATACAGGTTTGACTCTTCTCTCTCCATTTATCAATTCTTCGACATTGCTTTATCAATGCTTGCTGATATGCAAATATGTTCTTGGAACTTCTGTCTGTAACGTGTTTTCGTTCAGGGCATCTCTAGAAAAGATAAATAAAAAAAAATAGATAAAATTTAGTCGTCGGAGTTATTGTATTGCCTAACAGATGTAATTTTATAATTGCGATTGTGAGTTAAAGTGGTAAATGGTATTTTTTCAACGTACATAAATCCTTAATTTTTAAAACAACTTTCTTCTGTGCAGTCGGGTAAAAATGCGGTATATGCGGGGACGTTTGAAACGTTTCAAGCGTCCACAGACAAGTGGTTTCAAACGTACCCATCTCAAACTCAACACTCAATATTTCGTTTTATACTGACTTTAACATTAATCAACAGTAATAAAACCAATCTTAAATAGATAAACAATACTCCAAAATAAGAAAAACTGTCAAACAACAAGATTTAAATAGGTAAATAACAAAAATTATAAAATCGTGAATTCTTACATTTTGGCGCGAAATTCTTCGAGGCTTCCTGTGCACAACTGCGTCGCTCGCGCTCGCTGGAGCCGTAAGAAACACAAAACCGAACATGGCCGACGAAGTAACGAACGACGCGTCACACGTGGGTATCATGGTTTTCGAGAAATTGAAGTTGTTGCAATCATGACCTGTTTTAATTGTCCCCGGTCTACCCTAATCCAGCCGAAATACTGGAGCAACGACTCACAACACAGCAGTCCAGCCTGACAATGATGTGCCCACTACAAAAAATACGATTTTTTTGTGTAAGTATTTCGTATTTCGTCAGAAGCCCGAAAGTCTGACAACCACTCTCACCCAAGGGGTATCGTATTACCCAGTTACTGGGTTGTGGAGGTCAGATAGGCAGTCGCTCCATGTAAAACACTTGTATTCAGCTGCATCTGGTTAGACTGGAAGTCGACCCCAACGGAGTTGGGAAAAGGCTAGGCATATTGATTGAAATACGAGTATGTTCGCGATAAAATCAAAAACGACTGCACCGATTTTCATGCTGTTTTCACCAAGGGATAGAGTGATTCTCGAGGAAGGTTTTAGTATATAATAAATTACCGACATCCACGCGGGCCAAGCCGCGGGAATCAGCTAGTACACAATAAAAAATGTAACAAAGAAAGTTAAATACTGGCAGGTTACAAGACGTGACAACTGCAATGAAAATATGTCAAAAAAGATTGCTATAATTTATAATTTTCAGACATTTACAAAAGCAATGATCTTAATGAAGCGTATAAATCCTTTCTTGACATATTTTCATTATTTATTATAATACGTAGCGCGACACACACAGCGCATAAACACAGCGTATTACCCACACTATGAGAAAAACGAAATGGGTATCACGTGGTATTAAACTATGTAGTAAAAAAAAAAGACAACTTTTATGGCAATAAAGACTTAATTAAACAAAATTAAATTAATTTTAAAAAACTTACTCATTACAATAAAGTACTAAACCTTTCCGCCGTCAGCTGTCAAAACGTACATAATAGACTTAAATCATTGTAGATGCATTCAATAATTACTTCATTGACAAAATCAATCCTATATCAGGATCTGGGAAAAAAACTACGTCAATGATACAAAAAAGAAAAGTTTATTTTTTTCGGACCCCAATTGAAGTGTTTAAAATCATAAAAAAACAATTTTAAATAAAAACGTTTTACAAAAAAAAAACAATCGACTTCCAAAAAAAATACAAAAAAAGTAAAAAATAACTTTAATTTCGGAAGTCGGTGGCAAAAAATGAAAATTGAAAAGCAAAGACACCGACTTCCGAAATTAACGTTATTTTTTACTTTTTTGCGTTTTTTTTGTTTAGTGTTTTTTTTTTTAGTTTTGTTTTAGTATTTTACTGCTACATAAATACCCTTGATGTTAAAACTATTTATTTGAATAATATAATGTTGATAAAACTCCTTCGCAAATAATGCATTAATTTCTAACAAATTTTATTACCATAAAAAACGTTATAGTAAGTCAATCTTAAAAGATAGACATATGCTGTCGCGGACTTTTTTTTTGAACTTTTAAAGAGGAACAATTCTATCATACATGATATTTGCGTAATTTAAACCGTTTACGCAGCGCACGCAACGGAACCTCTCAAAAAGGAATAACTATTCCCGTTTTTGCAACATTTTTCATTTATGCTCCGCTCCTATTGGTCGTAGCGTGATGTTATATAGCCTTCCTCCATAAATGGACTATCCAACACAAAAATATTTTTTCAATTCCAACCAGTAGTTCCTGAGATTAGCGCGTTCAAACAAACAAACCTATCTAAGTAACGACTAATTTTAAACCTGAACATGTTAACTGTTTTTTTGTCCCTAATAAATAAAATAAAATATATAATTATGTATTATCAATATATATTAGTAAATGCCTCGTAGGTACTTTTATAAATTATCAAACTCAAACTCAAACTCAAAAACTCAAAGCATTTATTTCAAATAAACCAATTACAGGCACTTTTGAATTGTCAAGGGGTCGGTCAGTCAGAAAGATGAAGCTAGTTGCCCATTCCAAAACGTAGTAGGTACGTTCCTATGGAGAAGAACGGGCAAGAAACTCCATGGACACTCTTTTAAATCAGAATATTGTTACAATATATTGTTTACATCATCCATGTTGGAATTATACATGTGAGTACAATGTAGAAAAACGTGCAGGTTAAAAGCGTCCGTAAATAAAAGATAAAAAAGATACAAAACAATTCAAAAATTAAAATAAATTATAATAAGCCGTGGCAGCTAAGAGATGACCAGTCCCTACTGATGGCGCCCGTTCACGAACATGACGTACGGATCAGCACCATTCAGCTCAACCATTTTGAAGGGAACTTAATGATCCAACACACACGCCACCACCAGCGAGACATTAAAGTGAGCATGACATACTCTCAGCCGCCAGGGCACATTCAAGTCAATGAAAGACGAACCTAGTAAATGGTAGCTTTAAAGTACCTACTTAGGTAAGTACATACATAGTGCTCACACACATGTGCTATGCAGTTATACAATACTAGGAGATTGAATTTATACAATGTAAAGATAGTTTTTACAATCTTCAGCAGCTCCAACAATATTTTCGAATGCTAATCAATTAGTTTATGCGCCCTGTGGAGCTGGACCAGCGCTGAACCAAGCATTTTTGTCAGTGATGTAATCTCCCAATTTATAATATGCTTGGCGGCATAGTGTGCGTTTTATACAAGATTTAAATTTTGTTTCATTCAATTGGAGTATGTGGGGAGGTATTTTATTGTAACATTTTAAACAGTACCCCATAAAGGATGAGTCTACTTTAGCCAGTCTGAAGCCCGGTTGAACTAATTGGTCCCTATTCCTAGTCCTATAATTGTGTTTTTCACCTCTTTTACTGAAAAGACTTAGATTTTTCCTTACGTACCTACATGATGTTTTCGTAGATATATTGACAAGGTACCGTCATGATCATGATATTAATATCTTTAAACAGTTCCCTTAGAGAATCGCGCATACGGAGGCCATATATTGCTCTGATAGCTCTTTTCTGCAGAATAAAAATAGACTCGATATCTGCAGCCCGTCCCCATAGTAAAATACCGTAAGACATGATACTATGAAAGTAACTGAAATACCAATTAAATTAAACTTACCTTCATATTCACATACAATCTTTTAATAAGTAAGTACCATTTTTAATGCATGAGGTTGTTTTGACATCCATAAGGCGGTCGATTTAAAATTTCTGTAATAAACGCTTCGGAGTTCATTTTCCGCTAGGTACACAATCGTCTAAAATATTTTAATCGTGAAGCCACCGCAGTCCTGCTGCGCGCCGCTCCACTTCCACAGTCCTGCTGCGCGCCGCTCCACTTCCGGTGATGGAATACCACTTCTTAGATCATGTAATTAATTATTGAATGCCCATTAAATTAGTTCGTGGGTGTACCTACTGTTTCCACAGCATTCAGTTGGTCGAGTGACCTCGTCCCGCCGCGCCATCTTTAGTCGACAAACACTCGCGACTCATTGTTGTAACAAGTGCAACCTCAATGCGTGTTTGTACTGATGCGAGCTCGTGCCGTGACGTGTGACGTGTGGCGCGTGCGGAACTTGAGGCCGAGGATGATTATTGATGATGAGGATCGAATAGATAAAAAGGTGCTTGAAATTGTAGACTCGGCAGTTTTTTAGGCATAACCATGGCATAACAGTAGTTGCCAAACTTCAGTGGGGCCCACATTATATGGAGCCTAACGGGGAGTCAGACTCAGTTCGGCCGCCTACGCCGCCGCCGTCGCCGTCGATATGTCGGAGAGGTGTCGATGTGTCAGTGAGGTGTCGATGTACCAGTGACTCAGTGCAGCTGTCGTTTGTCGCCTGCCAACCTTGATTTCTCTTACGTCTAATGACGACGATCCCGCAAACTCTCTCGAGGCTAGGAAACACCGTTACGCCGTTTGAATGACTATAATTACAGCGCAGATAGAGTTGATATTCTCTTGTTTTCCATAAAATTATTTGCACTATTTAATTATTGTTTTCCATAATCATCCCATTTCATAATATTTACTGGCACTATTATCATTTATACTATTAAAGCTTGTCATATCAACTTATTAGTCATAACTTATAATCGCCATAAAATAAGTTTCCATTATAACATGTGATATAATCTTTAGTTTTAATAAGTAACACATTACAATCATAATCGATACTTGACATGAGCAACATATAATATAAATGTAATTTAGAAACGTTTATTGTTTTGTACAAAAAATATGTCATTAAGGCATTTGGTCCGTAATCAAATGATTTATTATAGCAAACAATATTTAGACAATAAACAGTTAGTCAAATTCGGAACGGTTAGGTTATAACTGTGACCACACAACGCGCTAGACTTCCTCTTTTGCCGTGCCATGGCAGCGGCCGCCGAGCGCCAGATCCCATCTATTATTGGTGAATCATTTGGGTTAGGTTAGAACAGTGATCATTAAACGTGCGAAAGAGAGCGAACGAAGCGAGCGTGCCGTGGCAGCGGCCACCGAGTGCCAGATCCCCTCTATTGTTGGTGAATCATTTGGGTTATTTTTAGGTTTCCTTTTACTGAACTAGCATTGTTGTGCTAGTATGGGCAAATGAATATTATGGTGAATAAATATTATAGAAAACGACATTATTCAGAATGAAAAATATGACAAATAAAATTGATTAAAATTATTATGGCACTTGATCGATAATGATTTATGACCAATGAAATTAGTAAAAATGATTTTATGTTATGTCACGATTATGGCAACTGAAGCGTTATTTCTATTAAAATGTTGGCAAATACAAGAATGGTATATAAAATTATTGCATTTTAAATGATGTCGAACATTAGTAAACCTGTGTAGACATTCCGTGGCGTATTAACGTTAAGGCAAACTACCCACGTGCTTAGGGGCGCGAGGATACAAACGGGCGCGCGCGGAAGATTTTTAACAAAAAAAAAAAAGAATATAGGTAAAATTAATTGTCGATCAAGTGCCATAATAATTTTAATCAATTTTATTTGTCATATTTTTCATTCTGAATAATGTCGTTTTCTATAATATTTATTCACCATAATATTCATTTGCCCATACTAGCACAACAATGCTAGTTCAGTAAAAGGAAACCTAAAAATAACCCAAATGATTCACCAACAATAGAGGGGATCTGGCACTCGGTGGCCGCTGCCACGGCACGCTGGCTTCGTTCGCTCACTTTCGCACGTTTAATGATCACTGTTCTAACCTAACCCAAATGATTCACCAACAATAGATGGGATCTGGCGCTCGGCGGCCGCTGCCACGGCACGGCAAAAGAGGAAGTCTAGCGCGTTGTGTGGTCACAGTTATAACCTAACCGTTCCGAATTTGACTAACTGTTTATTGTCTAAATATTGTTTGCTATAATAAATCATTTGATTACGGACCAAATGCCTTAATGACATATTTTTTGTACAAAACAATAAACGTTTCTAAATTACATTTATATTATATGTTGCTCATGTCAAGTATCGATTATGATTGTAATGTGTTACTTATTAAAACTAAAGATTATATCACATGTTATAATGGAAACTTATTTTATGGCGATTATAAGTTATGACTAATAAGTTGATATGACAAGCTTTAATAGTATAAATGATAATAGTGCCAGTAAATATTATGAAATGGGATGATTATGGAAAACAATAATTAAATAGTGCAAATAATTTTATGGAAAACAAGAGAATATCAACTCTATCTGCGCTGTAATTATAGTCATTCAAACGGCGTAACGGTGTTTCCTAGCCTCGAGAGAGTTTGCGGGATCGTCGTCATTAGACGTAAGAGAAATCAAGGTTGGCAGGCGACAAACGACAGCTGCACTGAGTCACTGGTACATCGACACCTCACTGACACATCGACACCTCTCCGACATATCGACGACGACGGCGGCGGCGTAGGCGGCCGAACTGAGTCTGACTCCCCGTTAGGCTCCATATAATGTGGGCCCCACTGAAGTTTGGCAACTACTGTTATGCCATGGTTATGCCTAAAAAACTGCCGAGTCTACAATTTCAAGCACCTTTTTATCTATTCGATCCTCATCATCAATAATCATCCTCGGCCTCAAGTTCCGCACGCGCCACACGTCACACGTCACGGCACGAGCTCGCATCAGTACAAACACGCATTGAGGTTGCACTTGTTACAACAATGAGTCGCGAGTGTTTGTCGACTAAAGATGGCGCGGCGGGACGAGGTCACTCGACCAACTGAATGCTGTGGAAACAGTAGGTACACCCACGAACTAATTTAATGGGCATTCAATAATTAATTACATGATCTAAGAAGTGGTATTCCATCACCGGAAGTGGAGCGGCGCGCAGCAGGACTGCGGTGGCTTCACGATTAAAATATTTTAGACGATTGTGTACCTAGCGGAAAATGAACTCCGAAGCGTTTATTACAGAAATTTTAAATCGACCGCCTTATGCGAAAAAACAACCATTAAAATTTCAGCTTGTATAAAAGATTATTTAATTGTAGAGAGAAGTAGCGCTTCCGACCTTACCTCAGGTAGGCCCTTAATGATAAAAACAATCATCTGTCAACACACACAGTCAGAGAGGGATCATGGATTTCCATGTTCGTTCGGTCCCTCTTGTTTTCTTAACTCTCAACAGATATTCCCTGACGTACCTAATTATCCCTACTAATATGATAAAGAACTGCGAAAGTGTGTGTGTATAGGTATATCTTACTTCAAGCAATAAACTACTGAACCGATTGTGATGAAGCTTGGTATGTACAAAGATAGCAGAGCCCAAAAAAATAAAAAATAATATATTATATTTTCTGCGTTTATTAAGCAAGAGGTTTCCTCTATTGTCCTATATTATGGTACACATATTTATGGTTTTAATTTTTAAATACCCTGAGACGTTTTTTCCAATTACGTATACAGGGTGTTAGTGTAAACACCGTTATCCTTAAAACCAGTGGTTTGGTTTCATTTATAGAACGTAAAATCAATGAAAAAATAGAACTTTTTTTTTTTTTAAGAAAATCTACATTTTCCACAAGAATATTTCACCCTACACGCAAGGGCAACGAACTTGCGTCTCAACACGGCGGCCGGCGGTTGGCGGTGGCGGGCGGGGCGCGCGGGGCGTTACATGACCGGCCGTCAGCTGCTTCGCAGCTCTCTCGAACGCGTATCTATGAGTATCGGGACAGTGTCGGATTACTTTTTTAAATCTTTTAATGAAAATAAGTTTTTTTGTTGTTACTGGGTCATTTATTTTTATATTTAGTCAACTACCCATGGTTTGAGTGACAACGGTGTTTACCCTTGCATACTGTATATAGATATAGTGCCTTACAGGCATAATAAATAAATAAATAATAAGTAGGTAGGTAGACGCAGCGAATTAGAGCAATCAGAATCAGGGATAACAGTAAACAAAGGTGTAAAATCAGGAGACTACTGCAATCTTGCATCCACACCTTTTGACGTATAAGTCATACAGAATACAGAACAGTGTAAGACACCTTAAATACAGGGTGTTAGGGTAAACACCTTTAACCTTTAAACCAGTGGTTTGGTTTCATTTATAGAACGTAAAATCAATGGAAAATCACAACTTTTTTTTTTTTAGGAATATCTACATTTTAACACAAGAATATTTCACCTTATGCGCTAGCGGCTAGGGCAACGAACTTGCGTCTCAACACGGGGGCGCGGCGCGGGCGCGAAGAACACGCCACGTCCGCGCGTCCCCTTCCCCACTCTTACCTCACTTCAGTCAGTCAGCTGTCTCGCCAGCGAGCGCACGTAACGCCGCGTCGTAGCGCCGCCGCTCATTTCTCGCGCGTAAACAATAATAATTGTAGTTTGTGAGTAGTAGGTACACGTATGGATGTCTTACACGAATTAACAGTTTACCGAAATGGTACGGCTTTACGCCATCGCGGGTGATAACCTGAACGAGGTGCGTAGGATGTACGCCGAACTATTCGCTAGACAACGTGTACCAAGCCGTGAAACAATGATGCGTACCTACGGACAGTTCACCGTGCCGGCCCACGCTCAGGGTCGTGGCAACCAGCAGCTGCCAGTTGATCTGCTACTCAAAAGGTGGATTCGTAGTGCGTTTAGAATCATAAGAAATGACACTGTTGTGCTTTCTCGAGTGCGAAACAACCTACGAAAACGTGCGGAGGCCGTAAATGGATCCCATTTTGAACAGATGTAAGTGTAGATATTCAATCAGTGTAAAAACCGGTAATTTTTAATTGAACTGTACATAAATGTGATTAACTTTTTAAATACGCCAAAAATACCTACCCAATGTTTTGGTTTTTGTTTTTCATTTTGTTTGTTGTCGAATCAAATTTACATTACACGCAACACCTAAGGTTTTACCTGTCCTAAGCCAGGTATGAAGTATGAAGGGAAAGTTGCATTACAGGTTATGTATGTGTATGTGTAGTGTTGTGTAGGTAGGTAGCGGGCGGCGACCGGGCGCATAATCCATGAATTAGCGGACGATGTCGGATAGGAACTTTTTAAAATCTTATAATGAAAATAAGGTTTTTTTTTTGTTGTTTCTGGGTCATTTATTTTTATATTTAAGTCAAGTACCCATGGTTTGAGTGACAAGACTGTTTACCCTTGCATACTGTATACATAAACAATTAAAATCAGGAATAAAATAATTTTGTCTCGCTAGCTTGTTCTAAACGAAACACTGTGGCGGACAACTCAGTATTTATACCTACAACCAAAAATAAAGAATAATGTCACTCTAGGTTTTTCAAAAATCTACCCCTAACGGGGTGAAAAGGGGTAGTTCTGAACGGATTGGGCTGAAATTTGGCACACAGATAGTTATTATGACGTAGGTATCCACTTCGAAAAGGTTTTTGGAAATTCGACCTATACGGGGGTGAAAAGGGGGAAAAATCTTATTTCTTGAGTTAATAGACTTGAAACTTGGCACAAATACTTATCTAAGTAAATTATAAAGTTTGTAAGTTTTAGTTTTTCTAAACTACCCCCTAAATTAAGATTGGGGGGTGTCAAAGTTTGTATTGGAGAATTTTAACGCGCGGTCCGATTGACTAGCAACTCAGTATTTATACCTACAACCAAAAATAAAGAATAATGTGCATCTGGGTTTTTCAAAAATCTACCCCTAACGGGCTGAAAAGGGGTAGTCCTGAACGGATAGGGCTGAAATTTGGCACAAAGATAGTTATTATGACGTAGGCATCCACTAAGGGTTTTTGGATGTTTTTTTCCCATAGAGGAATAACGGGGTGACAGAGTAAGTATGTAATAATTTTAACGCACTGTCGGATTAACTCGAAACTCGATATGGTAAACTAATACTTAAATTTAAAAAAAAAGGACGGGTTTCGGGGTTTTTCAAAAATCAACTACTAACGGGGTGTAAAAGGGTAATAAAGTTTAAGGGGTATGTTATAATTATAATTATTTGTAAATATTAATTTTCGAAAACTATATTTCAAAGGGGGTGAAGGGGTTGTTGAAGTTTTTTGTGTTAATAAATAAGGCTTAGACTATGTTGTTGTTGTTGTTGTTGTTGTTGACTGTGTTGTGTTGTATGTTGATTTAAAACTATGTGATTATAAAGGAAATTAAGAAGGCATATTAAAAACCCTAGACCGGATCACCGGACTCTTCGGTTTTATGTGATGATGATGACATATTGTTGCGAGACATTTGTCTCGCGCGGGCGCGACTCACGTGCGGGCGCGGCCAGCTGGTAGCGCGCGCGAGGCGGGCGTCGCCCAGCGCGCGCGCCGGTGGGAACGCGACGTCCTCGAACAGCGAGCCCGATACCTCCGACCCGCTCCAGTACCTGCACACACACACGCAGGTGATAGGGTTGTACGATAATTACCTTTCAAACCTTTGTACTCATATTTTAATTATGTCGTATCTATTATGTATTTTACTGTGTGTACATAAATAATAAAATAAATAAATAAATAATTATCGCACATGTACCTACGATAATTTCGACACCGCACCGGTACGATGTACTAACCGTAATAAAATAGTGTAGGTACTTGTAAAAAAAACTTTGTTTTTTTGTAAGGTATTGTAGGCGGGAGACAAACAAAAGTAACACCATTATTCAGGTTAATGTTTTGCCCCCGCCTGCAATACCTTACAAAAAACAAAGTTCAATGTTTTTTTTTTCTTTTCGGTTATAGGTTTTTGTAGTCGGGTTTTTGTGTAATAGTGTACTTGTAAAAAGTTTATTGACTTTCCGAAGGTGAGAGAATTTTTAGCTACGTCAATACGAGGTTTGCTGGTCTGGGTCCGAGGGCCCCCGAGCTTGGGGGCCCCGGGCACTGCCCTGGCTAGCCCCGAGGTAGCTACGCCACTGCTCAGAAATGATTTAATAAAATATTAAAATATTAACTCTCTAACGATTTTGTTTAACTCTATTTTTTTATCGTTTGAGAATCGTTACAGGCAGTCTCACGATTCTCGAAACGATAAAAAAAAATATAAAGAGAAACTAAACGTCTTAAGTCTTTTTTTTTTTAATGCTAATATTTTTTTTAGCATGTATAGACGCTATACTATTGCAGGTTAACGGGAACGCCCTTTGTTAGTTAACATACTGTATACACCGTGGCATTTTAATCGTCTTTCATCCGCAGCCCACTTCATGTATCCAATGACTACTACACATTCATAAAAAAAAGATAAGTATTTATGAAAATTTGAGTAATTAAAAAAAATAATAATAATTTAATAGTAAGACGCATGACGTAGTTTGAAACACCCTGTTATGAGCGCGGTCCGAGCATTGCGTTCCAAAGGCGGCACGGACTGAAGCGGCGGCATCTTTAACAGAGTTCATTACCCCTATTGCAAAAATGTGTTTCTTACTATTGCAATCCTGTTCTCATTACGTAGCAGTTTGTACATAAAAGCTATTTAATTCCAATTCTTCCTTCATACTTGGTACGGGCTTAGGATTGTCAGAAACATAATTAATTCTTAATAAAACCAAAACTAAGTTGTGTTAGATACGTAGGTACATACATAGTAAGTGCAGATTAATAAAAAAGAAAGTTACAAACATACGGCCGATTTCAATAACTGATCAATTTGTCTTCGTTCGACCCTATTGAAGATAGAAATTTGATTCATGTCTACTAACCTAGAAAATAACAAACAAAAGATATGTAGTTACTGAAATTGCAGTCCTGGCACTTGCGGGTTGATCACACCTCGGTTGCGTAACATTTTCAGATTATTTGGCGCAGCGTACAATCTCCTTGCTCCCCGTAAATTGTCACTACTCACTGCGTACAGGCGCACCATTTGTAGGTACTCGATATTCGAGTATCGATAGTTCCTCATAATCATTGTGAAGTAGGTAGGAAGGACCTATTCACTGCTTGCACTGTAACGATCGCGAACAACGTTTGATATCCGGTAGCGCGCGCGCACTTCCACTTCCGGTATTCGGCCGCAACTGAGACGCTGCGAGATTGACCTTCACTTATTTTCGAGTGAAAGGGGCGGGGCGTGACACGCGCGGCTCTACTCAAAGGATAGCATTAGAGCTCCTCATTGGATGACAGTCCACGTGGACTATGCTTGATTGGCTTTCGGTATTGGAATGATCTACTCGACCCGTGCGCTGCGTAGGTATGTTCTACCGTTTGATACGTAAACATTAATAACAGGATGTTTCAGAATTCTAATGCAATATTTATTTTTCTTTGTACCTATTATATTAATTAATGGTAAAAAAAAAAAAAATTGTGTCTGGAGGTATTTTATGTCGGATACATTGAGTGGACCACCTTTGTAAGACGATTAAAATGCCACGGTGTATATAGTTAGATAAGTTAGAAGGTAGATTGCCAAGAATTGCGCAATTCAGTGGGTCGTGTAAGAACACCCTAAGAGCACCTTTAGGAACATCGTGTGGCGCACTCGAGAGTTTTCGGAGAAACTATCACAGGCACAGATAAGATCTGCTTCTCTGACCGCTCCACGGTCGTGGCTGCACGAACATTGTGTGAAGAGTCACTGCGTTACATACAACACAGTTTGGAGTGAACTAGTTTCCTCTAAAAATTTAGTAATTACAAAAGAGAACATAGGTAGTAGAATGTAAAAACGTGCGGAAGTGAAGCAGTGTGAGGCGGTACGATACCGAGACGTCGCGGTGTGATGCGGGGTGACGCGGGAGACTCACCTGGAGAGCGAGGAGTGCCGGTCATCGTCGCACGCGCCGCCATCTGCACAAACACATACGTTAGCCACAAGCGCGTCTGAACATTACTGGCAGTGCACATTGCACAACTGCACACTTCTTGCAGCAAAACCCTCAACAAGTACCCTTATCATGTCAATATTTAAATATATCCATACCTACTTTAATATACTTCTGGAAGGATGCGCTACGCTAGGGTAGTAGGTTATAATATGTTGATCTATTTTTGCGGCCGTAACAAATATGTACCTATTTACAGAATTATAAACATTATAATCAACAATACAACTCTCTAAGTACATGTAAGTGCATTATACTTCCGCGTCCATACTATCCACTAATATTATACATACGAGAATTACTGGCTGTCTCATGTATATCGGGGGTTATGGGACAAAGGATACTTTTTATCCCGGTAGTACGTTCCCTTGGGATAATTTCCGAGCCCCACGCGGTCGAAGCCGCGGGCAAAAGCTAGTGGCATTAAAGTTATAAAACTAAAACCCAACTACGGCCACAAAGTCAACTAAAACAGTATAAATAAGACATCACAGTGGGGCAACATTAAAAATCCGGAGCCAACGTTGAATAAATCCAACAGATTACGTGTGACTCCGGATTTTTGGCCTTCACCGTTGCTTGGCGTTGGCTTTGGAAAAGGTGTTAACACTTTATCAGCTTTTATTATCAAATTGTAATGATGACCATGTAATTACTATTCTTGTAGTAGATACTAACTGTTAAGACCTGACTATTGACTCAACAACTTAGGATAAATATAGAGATACAAATACAAAGTAGGTATTGTTGCTATAACAATCGCAGAAGGCCGTCTCGCGTCGGCCCGTGCGCACACAATACCCGCACGACGCGCGGCGTCATTCATTATGATAACGAGCCGTAACAACCGGGCTTGTGACGTCACATTGCTGCAACGAGCTGCATCGAGATTTTAGATTTTTTGCGACTATCACAATCAAAGTTCACCCGCATCAGTTTGTCAGCTTGGGCCTGGAAAAAATGATCTCCACACTAATTTGGTTGCGAACACCAGATAGAATATCAAGGTATTAAAATACACTAATATTATGTTAAACGTCCTGTTCGGTTTTTTATTTGGTCTGAGGTGTTCAGCTACTGGTCCAACTGACTCTACATGATGCATGAGAAGTGAGTGACGAGACATTTCTGATGGGAAACGCCGCCCGCTGCCAAAACAGGTTACAGAGACTACCGTGCGCTTCCGCACGTAGACTTAGTACTGTACTTACTCCGCTCACGCTCATGCCCTCGATGAGAGCAGCTAACGAAATGTGCCGCGATGTTGTCTGCCCCTACTAGCGACACTGGAATCTGACAGTCTGGCGGCACCAGCGGCGCTGTGGTGACCGCTATCGTCACAAGTTCACAACACCTCTCACATTACGTGAGGACTTACAGTTGAACAATGTTACTAATGTGCCCTTTATAACCAGAACAGACATTATTCGTATCTACGTTTCATCCCTGTTGAGGGTCAGGAAATGGTCTTAAAGCCAAAAGCCAGAACGTGTTTTATCTTTCGGTGAGATATACGCTTGATAAGTGCAAAACATTGCGCCCAGGATTTTTAGATTTTCATTGCTTGCTTGTTTGCGGTTATCTTACGTAAATGAAAATTTATTGTGTAATCTTCATCATCATTTCAGACGTCAACTACTGGATATAGGCCTCCCGTAAGTGTCGCCACATCAACCGATCCTGGTTGTTTTTCTCGTATCCAGTGGATTGAATGTAATGAGCGAGTAATGTAGCCAGCGCACTGCCACTTCATTTTGGCAATTATTCTGGGTATGTCGGTAACCTACGTTCTACTGGGGATCTCTTGATTTCTGATTTGATCACGCAGGGAAACTCCAAGCATAGCCCTCTTCATTGCCCTTTGGGTGACTTTCAGCCTTATAAAGAGGCCCATTGTGAAAGACTACGTTTCAGTGCCATAGTACTGGCAACACTAGCGTAGCATGGCCACCGCTAGAATTTTGTCGACAGAAGAATTGACAAAATGACAGATTGTGAGTCTACTCTACAGAGGCCATCGAGCCAACAACTGAGGTCCAACATAGTCTCAGCCATGACATACTATATCGTCACCAAACTGAAGGTGAGTGATGTTGATGCCAAGTCCTCTCCAGTGTAGAACCTTAAAGACATCCTAAACTGCAGTGTTGAACAGTTCCGTACGACATAACGTCTCCCCTCCCTGGCTCATACCTAGAGGCGGCGGAAGGCGAAGGCGACGCGGTCCGAGGGGCCTCGCACTAGAGGCGGCGGAAGGCGTAGGCGACGTGGCCCACCGCCTACGACCTCGCGGTCCGAGGGGCCTCGCACCTCGAGGGTTTATGCATTACTTAAAAACCGTGAACTCGACGAAAAAATTTTAGAGCTCGCTCTAGCATCATGTATTCATTTAATGTAGGTACAGCATGAATGATGATTGATGATCGATTTTCCATTTAATACAAATGATCAAAAGAAAACCTAACCTGTTTGAGGTAGTGCGCTAAAAGTCAACGTTCTTCGTAGTTCTCAAAGTTTTCAGCATACTTGTGCGGGGGGCCCCCCATTCAGTTTGCCGCCCTGGGCTGGGCTTAGTCCGCCACTATCTCGACTTAAACCTAAAAATATGACAGTCTCAACTGGTTTTTATTTTTTAATTTTCCTCTTGCTCCACCTCGCGAAATGTACCTCGCCCACATCTTGCGCCGCCACTGTACCTTGCTGCAGATAGATACGTTTTCATACAGATCGATGGCCTTAAGGAGTTCGTTCGTAGATAAGTACGTCCTCGTTCTCGCCACTGGGAGTCGCCAGATGCCTTGTTGTTGTTAAGCTGCTTCAGAGCCACCCTAATCTCGTTCAGGTTGATGTCCGGGATGTTTTGCGGTATACTCGTAGTGTCGGGCCAATGTACCACTTGGGTCGTATCAGATTCACAACGTGGTTACTGGTTGACGTTAACCACTACTCATAGAACCTCTCGTACTCCCTCAAATGTTTAGGTTTGGAGGATACGATTCTGTCATCTTCGGTTTTCAGGTTCGTAAGCTGGCTCTGCTGGCTCTGAGCAGTTAGACAGATCTTTATTTGTAACGTTGTGTCCCCACCGCCGTATCTTCACGTTGACGTCGTGGTGGGGCTTGCGCGCTCCGAACTCTAGGTCTGTGTCGGCAGAGTTTACTTTGCCGGAACAGGTCTAGGATGACGAGCCAGATCTAGAGAGATACAAAAATCCGTAGGGCAGCATGTGGCGAGCTGATAGGCAGTAGCGACCCCACGGACCCTACCTAACGGGAGAAGTCTTGTTCCTCATCTCTGGCTTGCCTTTATTGGCCGGCTGGAGTGAACACTGACGAGGAACAGAGCTCCCACCTCATTCTTGCCTTGACTGGCCGGCTTGAGTGGAGATTCGCAAGAGCAAACGTGCTCGGAGCAAGGAAGTATTCCAGTAAGAAGCATCTTATAGAAAGTAATAATGTGCAATCAGTGATCATACTCGGCGATTTTAACGCTCACCCAGGTGAGCTATTCGGTACTGAACTGTTGAGCTTCTGTGAGGAGCAGTGCTGGACCTGTGCGGACCTGGACTTTCTGCCGCAGGGTACGTACACTTTCGTGAGTGACGCGCACGGTTGCCACCGCTGGCTCGACCACTGTGTAGTGACCGAGGCCGCGAGGCGTCTGCTCATTAGTGCAACTGTGTTATATGATACGTATTGGTCGGATCACATGCCTATACAATTACAGTGTAATTTTAATATGATAAGACCTACAATTGTGATACCCAATCAGAGTAAAAACTATGCGATATGGGGGGAACGGAATGTTATTCAAATAAGTCAATACAAAGAAAGATGTCATAAAATGTTAAGGGAAATTAATTTTCCATTAGAATTTAAGGAATGTGCTAATGGACGTTGTGAGGATTCCAATCATAAAGTCATATTAGACACTATGTATGAAAACATTGTGTGTTTACTTACAGAGGCTGCCCAATGTCCCAGTAATGTGGATGTGGGAGGGGTTAGAAGGAACAAACGTGTTGTCGGTTGGAATAGGCATGTTAAGCAGGCTCACGCGGACGCCCGGCTTGCTTTTCAGGTCTGGAGTATGTCTCGTAAACCAGCTTCTGGTTCTGTGTATGAACATATGTGTGACACAAGAAAAATCTTTAAATCAAAGTTAAAATGGTGTCAGAACAATCAAGATAAAATTAAAATGGACATGCTTGCTGACAATCATAAATCTAAAGATTTTTCAAGGTTTTGGAAAAATACGAATAGATTGAATCCGAGGCTGGGCGCCCCCGTGAGCGTGGCGGGGCAACATGAGCCTACTGCAATAGCTAACTTGTTTGTGAAACATTTTAAAGTTGAATCTCCTCTTGGCTCCGCATCGCAGGTGGTCGATGCTGAGGATGGTCTGAAGGCGTTAAATGTCAATATCTCAGCAAGAGATGTTGCTAAAGTCATTAAAAACATGGTTAGGGGCAAGTCACCAGGGCATGACTACCTCAGCATCGAGCACCTACAGAATGCAGGAGTTCACCTGCCTAGGGTTCTGGCGATGTTCTTCTCGCTCTGTCTAAGTCACACTCATCTGCCCAGTGACCTAATGAAAACTGTGGTTGTACCTATTGTAAAAGATAAGACTGGAGACACATCAGATCTCTCGAACTATAGGCCCATATCCCTTGCTACTGTCATTGCCAAGGTGCTGGACAGTTTGCTTGATAAGCATATGGCGACTCGCATCGAACTCCATGATGCACAGTTTGGCTTCAGACCTGGTCTCTCCACTGAAAGTGCCATACTGTCTCTCAAGCATGCTGTCCAGTATTATACGTCTAGGAAAACGCCTGTTAATGCGTGCTTCCTGGACCTTTCCAAAGCGTTCGATCTGGTGTCTTACGAATTGCTGTGGCAGAAACTATTGAATGATACTTCAGTGGATAGAGAAGTTATATCAATTCTACGATTTTGGTATAGCAATCAGACAAATTGTGTGAGGTGGGCAGGCTCGTTATCGGATGTGTATAGGCTGGGGTGCGGGGTGAGGCAGGGCGGCCTGACCTCCCCTCGCCTCTTCAGTCTGTACATAAACCGGTTGATCGTCGAGCTCAGCAACACCTATCAGGGTTGTTATGTGGACGGAGTATGCGTCAACAATATTAGTTATGCTGATGATATGGTGTTGCTGAGCCCTTCGATAAACGCAATGATAAGCCTGCTTACGATATGTGAGAGGTACGCGGAGGCTCATGGGCTCAGATACAATGTTAAGAAAAGTGAGGTACTAGTCTTCAGGGCAGGCTCTAAAAGCTACCCGATTGAACCGCAGTTGAAACTTTGCGGAAGTTCCTTGAAACAAGTCACTTCTTTCAAGTATCTGGGCCACTGGGTTTCTGACGACCTCAAAGACAGTCTGGATATTGAGCGTGAGCGCAGGGCGTTGGCTGTCCGCTGCAATATGTTGGCTCGCAGATTTGCAAAATGCACGACTGAAGTAAAAGCTACGCTATTTACAGCGTACTGTCAGTCGTTCTACACATGCAGTCTGTGGGTCAACTACACGCAGAGGGCATACAGCGTCCTGCGCGTTCAATACAATAATGCTTTCAGGGTGTTGATGGGGTTGCCGCGCTACTGCAGTGCTTCTGGCATGTTCGCAGAGGCGAGGATAGATGGTTTCCACGCTATCATGCGCAAGCGTTGCGCTTCCATTATGCGCAGGGTACGCGCCAGCCCCAACAGCATCCTGAAAACGATAGCTGATAGGTGGGACAGCCCCATACTGGGACATTGGATACGCCTACATGCCACGGTGGCGTAATAATTAATAGTTTTTATTGATTTTCTGGTAGATGTAAGTACTAACACTAGTTTCTAAGTCGTGTGTATACTAACCAAATGGACTATAAGGTCTGAAAATAAAAGATTTTAATTTTTAATTTTAATTTAATTTAGGGATCTTGAACTTACTTCCGGGATTTTCATGACAGCCGTGGAATACCTCTTAAGCACCCACTCCTCTTAAGCACCTAAGGACATGTTGCCCTTTTGTCGCTACGACACTGTGCTAGCGACCGTTTTGGGGGGCCCATTATTGAGTGTGCAAGTCACCCCCTGCCATTTTATCTATGTATTTTATATTTAAAAACATTGATCAGGCAGGGGCCATAGTCTTTCCATAGTTCAAGATAACCAGTTCACCAAGCCACCCAAACCCATAGCCCATCTTTGTTTCCATGTTCTGCAATAGTCCTACACCAACCGGGGGTTGTCCTTGGCTGCACTTGCATAGTGCGAACAGGGATAATCGTCGGTTAGTGCCTCATTCCAAAAGGGGCCACTGCGAGTTGGCTTCGGCCCCTCGCACGCCTTCCAAAGGTCCGGGACCCCAGGGTCCCGAGCAAGTTGAAAGACATTGTTATGTAATTTGATTTTGTGTGTTTTAACACCCCGTAGGTATATCTCAGGTTTCAAGCGCCTTCCTACCTGCCCGACTAGCAACCTTGGGGAGTTTTATGTAATGATTAAATACTACATAAAGAATACTGTTGTTGTTGAAAGATAGATGTTGCTAGATCCAATAAGAAAGTTTGAATACGAATTTGGATCAGAATTCATCCTAATATCGAAATTCTTCTTGCAAACGGAGGAGGGTCGGGGAAATAAGGTTATAGTCATTCAATCAATACTACATACAGAATATAGGTACCTAGTACGAGTATGTACGTACATACTGCAGCAGGCGTAGCATGGCGCTTTCTATCTCTACGAAGAATAGACATAGCTTTTTCTATAGAAAGTGACAGTTCGTTTCATCATTTTTGACATCCACCGTAGAAATCTTTCTACAATCTGTCATTTTGTCTTTCATTTCTAACGATCTTTGTCTAGGTCTTTTTATATGTAGACTATTTCGGAAGAAAGTTTTCTATCCTTATTGTCAAAATCACACTGACAACCGATAAATCCTATGATAAAACAAAGAATTCTGAGTCGAATTATGTAAAAGAGTGAATTTCGTAAAAGTGCAGTTGACTCTTTCTATTTTGCTGTCGTCTCGTACTGTGTACTGTCTACAGGAAACGTCATTTTTGTCTACTCTTCCGTCGACAAAACGGTGCTCATGCTACGCCTGCTGGTTACGAAAAGAAATCATGAACAAATGCCAAAAATCCTGGGCTACCGTGTCGCCCGCGGTCGCCGGCAGTATAAGAGCTCATGCTGCGACGTGGCTGCGACGTGTGGCGGGCAATAGCTGACTGACGTGCGTCACGCCGTGGTAACGTCAGTTTCGTGCGTGTACCACGACTTTCGATTTCGTTCCGATGCCAGTAAGCACCCGGTGACCACATTAGGTGCACGACATTTTTTTGTCCTATCATTAAACAAAACATAGTAAGTATAATTATGTTTATGAGGTGGGTGTTAGGTGTCCGAGTAACTGACAAACATTTTTTTTTTTTTTTTTTCCGTGGGGAAATCCTCATGGATGTTATGTCGGACTCCTACCGACTAAAACCCCACTGTTCCTACTTCTACCATGAGTCCCGGGAGCCCGGGAGATACTTATACATGCGCCGCACCCCCGACTGGTATCAGCCCGCCATGCCTAGCGGGCCTCATCACAAAGTGCGGCCGATCCCACGACCGCACGTCCTCCTATAAAGGCACGCATGATGTTTTGCGTGCCACCTCTTTGGACCTGACTGTTCGGGCGACGACACAGCCCCCAATTTTGCCGCCCGCAGGCCCCTCCTTATGGTGGCAGGAGATCGTTAAGCGCCCTTCGACGCCCGGCTGCTCTTCTGGTGCGGGTGGAATGAGAGGTATGCTCTCTCTCCCTCTCCGCTACTTCCTTTGCATACATCACCTCCTCGCAAAAAGAGGCGACAGCATCCCACGCGTTTTCGCTTCCGACCATGGACTGAATCACAACCGGAAGCGAAAGATCACCCGTACCAAGTGTTGAGACGAGGGCACAGCGCTGTTGGGCCCAAACAAGATGGATTGACGAAATGGCGATGCTTAAACTACGCCCGCGTACATCCTGGGCAGTCAGCTTTCAGCCCCGCCACAGAATAGTAGCCCTGCAACCACCTTGCTAACTATTCCCACGTACGACGCATCCTGGGGAGTCAGCATTCAGCCCCGGCACAGAAAAGTAGCCCTGCTACCACCTTGCTAACTATTCCCACGTACGGCGCATCTTGGGGAGTCAGCTTTCAGCCCCGCCACAGAATAGTAGCCCTGCAACCACGTTGCTAACTGGCCCATGTATGTGCCATGACATGAGCCCCACGAAATGCAGTCATTAGGTACTTACATTACATGATTAATAATTGAATGACCGAAAACCAAAATACCGACTGATCTTCACATAATGTAGTGCTTCCCCACGTTGAGCCTGTCCGGCTGAGAGGCATCGTTTGTTCCGCGCCGGTGCGGAACAAACGATGCCTCTAGCGTCAAACAGCTCCTCTAGCGTCGCCTCAACGAACGCGACGCGACGTCTTTAACGAGCAATCACAGAACTAGAGCTATCTGAGCGAACGAGTGCCGAGCGAGCGCCAACATCGTGGGTCGTGAGTCGTACTTGTGACTAAAAGTTTGAAGGTAAGTCTATCTAACTCTATCCAACCAACAGAATATACCTATGAATGCCAATGACTAAAAGATATCTTGCATAGCAACAGGTTCAGTAGCGACCTGTTTGTGATCTGCGAGCTACCTAACCATTGGAGCACGACCTCCCAGTCAAAATGAGCTGTTTAATAGTAGGTAGTGTGGAATTAGCGGTGGTATACTCACTGGCGTATCCGTTGTTCTTGTGCGCGTGTCCATTGAGCGGGGGGTCACGCGGCGAAGTGGGCGAGAGCGGAGGCGAGGGGGAGGGGGGCGCGCGCGTGCGCATGAACTTCCTCATGGCGGCGGCGCTGCGCTCCGCATCACGTCACTGACACAGAGGTTCACCACAGTCACCATCCCACGACTCGCTAAACAATATCTGCTAACAAAATTCCTATTTGTAAGTATAACCTATATGGGGCTGCGTTCCCCGCATTTTTTTAATTAAGGAAGTAGTTGCAAATATTTTATCAGTTCGGAGTTAATGACCTAAATAGGTGACTACTTCGGTACCGAAGTTAAGGAATGTTTTGGCCCGATAGCCATAAGATATAAACCAATGGAAAGAGCCATTTCCATGGAGAACCTTTGCTACAAACACGACGTTTGCTAATAATTGTCAGTCAGTTTTGAGTTATGACCTAAGTATAGTGACTACTGGGACACCGAAGTAAAGGAATTTTCTTGACCTAATAGCCATAAGATATACACCAATGGAAAGAGCCTTTTAGGGATAACCTTTGCTATAAACACGACTTTTGCCTGTTACTAGTTAGTTCAGAGTTAATGACCTAAATAGGTGATGAATTTCAATGATGCTTAATCATAATCACTCACACTTAAAGCAATTTGCAGGTCAATATCAGGTTGTATGTTGATCTAAATATTATTAGCGCTCGTAACAAATATGGATTTATAGAATTAAGTATAAACATTAAAATCAGCAATACAACTCTCTAAGCTCATGTAAGTGTATTGAATGACTACCTATTTCATGAAATCATGACATTTGGCACTTTCATGAACTTAGAGAGTTGTATTGCTGATTCTAATGTTTATAATTCTGTAAATCCATATTTCTTACGAGCGCTAATAATATTTAGATCAACATGCAAACTGACCTGCAAATTGCAAAAAAACGTAAGAAAATTTGAGTTTCGCGGGCTACCCTAGCGCATCAACCTTAAGATTCTCATAGTAAAAAGTAAGGAATTTTAGTAATAGTTTAGTTAATTTAGTTCGGTGTACAAGAGAATCGGCACCAATATCTATACAATAGTTTCAGCGTATAGTTCGCGGATCGCTATTACTCAAACTTTATTCAGCATGACTGTGTTACTTGGGTTGCTTATCAGTCGGTATAAAAAGGATAAACTATCAATACAGGCATTTAGTAACAGCGCGATTGTTGAATTTAGTTTGCTGTGCCTTGGAGGTGGCGCTGACGACCGCGACGCTGATCTACAGAGCTGCTAGACGTTAAGTGCCTGCTACCTACACGGTCGCCAACCGCGTCCCGACAGAGGTGACCTTGGTGGTTTACAACCGTGTAGATGATGGTTTACCACCAAATTTGAAACAGCTCTGCCGGTCGCCAACCAAGTCATGACCAAGTCAACCATATATTGTCCGCGCCCCGCGCTGGAGCGTCTCGCCCGGGGTCTCTGTGAGCTAGAGCCGGCTCATGGCGACCTGCTGTGTGGCTGTCACATCTGGTATGGCGTTCTAATGAACAGCCGGTCTATTCTGCAGATCCTCACCGTGAAAACTTGGGCGAAGTGAGAATCAATAGTGGCAATCCCTAGCATCAGGTGAAATGACAGCTCACTTCACCCAAGTTTTCCACGGTATGAGATTCGTTGCTTACTTTGTTGCTGCTTGGTTCCTACCTTGTATCAATTAACGCGCAATGTTTACGTCAGACATCCGTCGGCCGCTTGCAACTTATTGGAAGTCTGGATAAGTAAAGCACGAAAAATATTACTTTTAATTGCATTATAGTAGGTCAGTTGTACTTTTGACTAAGGAATAGAAGGCCTAATAGCCTCATAGGAATAGGCAAGTCTTGTCTGCTGATTTAGGTACCTATACAGAATGGTGCTAACAGCAAATGACAACAAACTTATCTGCAAATAGTTAAGTAGGTACCTAAGTTGTTATATTTACAGACAAGAAGGTAAGTAAGTAAATAGAAAATCCATTAAATTACAGCTAGGCCAGGAGTCGAAAGTGTGAGGAGTATTGTTTGGTGACGTACACGTACTATATACGTAACAGGTACCGTTATTCGCACTGCACTGACACTCGCGGCACTCAACAATCTGCGCTCGCGTCACACGTGCGGCACGCGCGGCTTTGTGGCGCGCACTGAGCACAGAACATTAATACTCAAGAGTACTGAGTGAGTGACTGGCAGCTGGCAGTAGCTAGCTGTTGTATTGTAGTTGCTAGTTGCAGTTGGCACTGACTGACCCACCAGTAGACTTGCAGAAACAATAGGTATCGATATTTTTTGTACGATATTACGATTTTTTTTTCGATATATCGATAAAGGTATCGATATAAAATATCAAGTAAGTATCGAAAATGTATCAAAAACGATATATTTCCAATAGCAACACCGTTGTCGCCACTGACTAACACCACTGGAATTCGGAGGCCCTAGTGTGAACTCAAACTCAAAGCATTTATTTCAATTAAACCATTTACAGGCACTTTTGAATTGTCAAAGAGTCGGTCAGTTAGTCAAAAAGTTGAAGCTAGTTGCCCATTCCAAATCGTAGATCTCTAAGGAGAAGAACGGGCAGGAAACTCCAAGGACACTCTTTTAAGAATGGATATAGATATTACAAAATCCTGGTTACAGCATTCTTGGTGCTTCTATATGTGAGTTTCTTTTAACCATCTCGACTTTACGCATCGACCGCGTTTGCCAGTCCAATTGGCCGTTCACTGGCCTTCACTAGTCAAGGGCCAATCGCATCGGAGCGCCGAACGCTGGCGATGCGTAACGTCGAGATGGTTAAAATAAAGTAATTATTAAAAATAATTTATTTCAAATAGGCACTTAAAAGGCACTTTTGAACGTCAAAACAGAGAAATAGAACTGATTCTAGTTGCCCCTTCCAAAAGGTATGGAGAAGAATGGGCAAGAAACTTCACCTTTACTCTTTTAAAAATGTTTTACAATATTTCGTATACATGAATTACGAGTATATAATTATATGTGAAGACGATGACGACTTTTGGGTACAGTAATCTTATTGTAGAATAAGATTACTGTACCACAAAAGGTAAAAAGAATTATAAATGGAGCAATGATAAATAAATAAATTACCAGATACATGGTGTTCACATATTAAGAAATAGAAATAGAAATAATATTTATTTGCATAAAACATGGTACCTATATAAAGTGGTTTTCAAAAGACATTATCGAGCATACCATGTTTTGCTTATATCATAGCATGCAAATATTATAGGTTACATTCATAAATGTTTCCCGTCAATAAATTCATTTACGAGGAGGAGTAAAAATTATTATATATTAACCATTTATGTAGTTTTTTTTTTAAACAACCTAAGATCTAATGTTTTTAAAACAATTTTAATTTTATTATATATCCAAACACACATGGCTAAACAGCTTTTATTATATTTAGCCAGTCTTGGCAAGTCATTTAATATAATATAAGCCGGTGAGGATCTCGCCGGTTTCGAGGATATACCTCATCTGCCTTTTTAAATAAGTCTTTATGCTTCTTAACAAACATGAATACTTCAAAAACATAGCGGTAATAAACCAAGTTCTTTAAATATTGGCCTGCAAGATTCATCAGGTTGAAGCCCATATATTGCACGAATACACTTTTTTTGTGCAAAATATACTCTGTTTTTGTCGGTGCTTATTTACAAACATTGTAAAAGTATACGATATTACAATAGTCCTAACATTGTTACAAGTAGTACTAATAAGTCAGTGCGTGAGTTTAAGTAATGACAGAGTGAATAAACTCACACTAGGGCCTCCGAGCCGAGTTTTTTTCCTACTTTGGTAGGTAAGGTAGTATACATATACTAGTATGATTCTTTTATTTCTTTTTAAATACATATTTGTTACATTTTTAAATATTTTTATAAAAAACATGAAAACGAAACATTTAAAAATATAAAAAATAGTAGCCCATCGGCATCAGGATCAGGGTCCAAGCTGCCGGTGGTCAGGGCTCTAGAGAGAGGAACCTCCGCACTATGCGTGCCGTGTCCAGGAGTACTGCTTTCTGAATCAAGCCCTTGACCCAGCCGTGCAATGAGAGCCTCCTGAGATGTTGGTCGAGGCTCTTCGCTATTAGGCCATTGACCATAACGATTATCGGTACAATGATTGCAGAGTCCACGTCCCACATGTCGATAACCTCGTGTGCTAAATCAAGAAACTTGATTTTTTTATCTTTCTCAGCTTTCACGAGATTCTTGTCATGAGGGACAGAGATATCAACAATATGATTGCACGGCGCTCTCGTCGATCTATCACCACAATATCAGGCTTATTGGCTACAATAGTCCTGTCAGTGATGATAGATCGATCCCAGTAGAATGTGGCGTCACCATTTTCGAGAACTGGGTCGGGCACATACCTGTATACTGTAGTATGGTACTTCATACTCCACAAGGTTGTACTGCAAGGCAAGTTGCTGGTGGATAATCCTAGCTACTAGATTGTGTCTGTGCAAGTACTCGCCATTAGCAAGACGAGAACAACCGGAAACAATATGTCGGATCGATTCACCGGGATAGTGGTATACCCGACAGATGTCAACCGTACCGTCTTTGACAATGTATCTCCGGTAATTATTCGTCATGATGACTTCATCCATAATCGTACAGACAAAACCTTCGGTTTCCCCGAAGAGGTCACCGAAACGTAGCCAGGATACAGACGCCAGGAAGTCTACTTCAGGCCCATGGGCCCGGAAAAAGCGTCCGTGTAGCTCTTTGCCTTGCCATACTTCCTTACGATCGTTAGTATCAAGTACTGTAGGTTTGCGCCAGTTCTCTTTCGCCAAGGAGAGCGGAGTAAGGCCCTTGTCGACTGCAACCACATCTCGGTGCATCCCCACGTCAGTTTGAAAGAAATATTCCCTGAGACTGCAAATCTCGCGGTTGTGGAGGGTTTTGGCATTTAAGAAACCTCGACCCCCACACTTCCGCGGGATGTACAGTCTCATCACTGACGACAGTGGGTGATGGAGGATGAAAAAAAAAAAACACCCAGAAGTAGGAGCCCCGCCTAGCGGGGCTCCGTCGACTACGCCATAAAGTACAGTGCTTCCCTTGAAACTCCTTTTGGGGTGAATCCGACATGGTAAGTTTAGGTTGTTATTTTTATTTAAGACTTGAAAATCCTTTAAATCGTATTCAAGGGAGGGGGAGGGTGCTGCTATTTCCCCCATAATTTTTAGTCACCTCTTACCTCTTCCGACTTTTAAATCGATGTCAATACAAGAAAATTCGAAAGTTAGGTTACAATATTAGGAGTTCCCTTACGGATACGTCTGTGGGGACTCTCTGGGACGGTGCACCCTGGGGTGCGGCTCCGGATACGGAAGCCATTCAGGCGGAGCTGTACGAGGGGTACAGAGCGGCGAAGACCAGGAGGAGATCCTGCGGGCCAGGACACTGGCCCGCGAGGAGACGCTGGAGACTTTGAACGCAGATCCGTGGGGACGCCCATACAAGATGGTGCGGGAGAAACTCCGCCCATGGGCTCCCCTGCTGACGCAGAGTCTCCGGCCTCAGCTTGTGGAGGACGTGGTGAGCGCTCTGTTCCCTTCGAGAGGGGAACATGCCTCCCCGCTCATGGTTCCGCCTACTGCGGTGCTCGATGCGGACCACACCGCTGACGACGACGACGATGCTCCGGAGGTGACCGAGGTAGAAATGAGAGTGGCGGAACGAAGGCTGAATGCCAAGAATACCGCCCCAGGATCCGACGGCTTACCTGAGAAGGCCTGGGTCCTGGCCATGGAGGCTCTCGAGCCTCGACTAAGGGGTCTCCTGAGCGCATGCATGGAGAGGGGCCAGTTCCCACTTCGTTGGAAGACGGGGTAACTGGTCCTCATAAAGAAGCCGGGGCGCCCTGCAGACTCTCCGTCCGCTTATCGGCCCATCGTGCTGCTCGACGAGGTGGGCAAGCTCTTTGAAAGAGTAATTGCAAACCGCCTCGTCGGGCGGTTGGTGCGGGTGGGGCCGGATTTGGCGGAGAGCCAGTTTGGTTTCCGCAGAGGGCGCTCTACGGTGGACGCCATCATGCGCGTACGGGCCCTCATGACGGGGGATGCTGTGACCCGGGGTGGGGTCGTCTTGGCGGTGTCTCTAGACATCGCCAATGCCTTCAACACCCTGCACTGGAGTTGCATAAAGTTAAGTGTAGTGTTAGTTAGTAGTTGTTCTGTCGTGTGGTCGAGGCCTATTTGACGTACAGGGCCGTCATCTACCCCGGTCACCAGGGAGTGTGGAACCAGCGAGAGATGTCGTGCGGTGTCCCGCAGGGATCGGTCCTAGGGCCGCATCTGTGGGACATCGGATACGACTGGGTGCTGCGCGCCGACCTCCCTAGCGGCGTCAGCGTAGTTTGCTACGCTTGGCAGTTCCGAACTTCGCACAGAGGGCAGCGCAGTACTAGTTTATGGAACCGGTAGTTTTATGGAACCAAATGGTGACATGACATGAATCGAGTGTAAGTGAGAGAACGTGCACGAAAGTTATATGCGCCTATGTTCAGACTTGCCAAGTTATAACGGCCACATTGTACATCGTCTTCACATATTAATAATATTATAATTAACTAGCTGATGCCTGCTGCTTCGCCCGCGTGGATGTCGGTTGTTATATACTAAAACCTTCCTCGAGAACGACTATCCATTGGTGAAAACAGCATGAAAATCGGTGCAGTTATGCAGTAGTTTTTGAGTTTATCGGGAACAGCAGGCGTAGCATGGCACTTTCTATCTCTACGAAGAATAGACAGCTTTTTCTATACAAAGTGACAGTTCGTTTCTTCATTTTTGACATCCACCTTAGAAATCTTTCTACAATCTGTCATTTTGTCTTTCATTTCTAACGATCTTTGTCTTGGTCTTTTTTTAGGTAGACATTTCGGAAGAAAGTTTTCTATCCTTACTGTCAAAATCACACTGACAACCGATAAATCCTATGATAAAACAAAGAATTCTGAGTCGAATTATGTAAATGAGTGAATTTCGTAAAAAGTGCAGTTGACTCTTTCTATTTTACTGCCGTCTCGTACTGTCTACTGGAAACGTTTTGCCTGTGTGGTGTCCGGGCACAAGGAATAGCACCACCCAATCTCTTCCAATGGGTGTCGTAAAAGGCGACTAAGGAAAATGAGGAGATCCCCAACGCACACAAGTCTGCCTGGTCATGATATACGTTTACTACCTCTTCACTATCATGATCACATGATGCAGCAGGGTATTGCGAAGCACCTTGAGGGCGTTTATCAGGATCCATATAGTGATTTACGGCCTTTCGCTGCATCCCAACCTTAGCCGATCGTACTGGTTTGCCAGTCCATTGGATTACAGAGGAAGGGACAAGAGAGTGGATTTGTACCTGCGCAACTGCTTGTCCACTATAATCAAAGTCACGCGCAGATGACCCTAGCTATTTATTACCGGTTCGGAGCGTAAAAGCCCTGCGGCGATGGGGTGTTGGCGGTGGGGTTGAGGTATCGATGTACTGAGGCTTTAGTCTGCACCCTGCACGTAGGCGGCCAGGGGAGAGTGGTCGCTCCCGGAGTTGATTGAGTCGGGACTCTGGGTTCGGCAGCACAACTGGTGACAAAGCAGCCCTATTTAGGATCGCTCTGCTTTCCTCTGCACAGAGGAGGGGTCTAGAAAAGGTGGCCCAAAAATAGTCCGTCTCACCAATTATCCAGGTGCCAAACCGCGGGCGCTTGGACATCGACAAAACGCGGTCGAAAGAAACAGAAGCAATCTAATAATATGATACAACTTAAACGACTTAGCATCGCTACATGGAACGTACGGACTCTACTGGACAGCGACCGTAATTTATGTCCAGAGAGAAAAACTGCTCTCATAGCAAGAGAGTTGGTTCGCTATAACATCGACATAGCTGCAATTAGCGAAACCCACCTGAGTGACTGCGGAGAGCTTTATGAAGATCTAGGGGGCTACACATATTACTGGAGCGGACGTCCCTTCGGTGAGAGGGCGGGTAACGGTGTGGGTTTTGCTATTCGTAATGGGTTGGCTAGAGATCTGAGTGAACTACCCAATGGTGTCAATGACCGCCTCATGACTCTGCGCCTTCCAGTTGCTGATGGCAAATACGCCCATCTCATAAGTGCCTATGCTCCCACTCTGCCTTCATCGGATGAGGATAGAGGTATTTTACCAAAACCTAAGGCGAACTCTTGAGAATATCCCAAAATGTGATAAAGTTATTTTGTTGGGGGATTTAATGCTCGAGTTGGCACCGAACATGCTATCTGGAATGGTGTCCTTGGCAAACATGGAATAGGAAAATGTTACGATAATGGGCTAAGACTATTGTCGTTATGTGCTGAATTTGACCTTAGCATCACAACACCTGCTTCCGGCTTGCTGAAAAATATAAGACCTCGTGGATGCACCCAAGATCAAAACATTGGCATCTTATAGACTATGTGATTGTACGTCGAAGGGACCTACGTGACGTACTCGTGACGAGGGCGATGCGTGGCGCTATTGGATGGACTGATCACCGTCTCATTCGATCACATATGCTCTTACAGCTAAAATCACCACGGAGAGCACCTAACAAAATTCCACCTAAACTTGCCTTTTCAAGCCTAATAACCTCGTCAGAGCTGGGAAAAATGTTGGATTTGAAATTTGCTGCAAGTGCTCCGCGGTCTGAGTTTTTAACCATCGATGATGAGTGGAGATATTTTGCCAAACACCTTCATGGTAGTGCGCTGGAAACTATAGGAAGACCACAGAAAAAGAACCAAGACTGGTTTGATGCATCTGGCAATGAGATCAATGCGCTAGTTGAAAGACACATGCATGAGTTGAACTCGAAATCCTCGGATGCACGTAGCAGTAAGGAAGCGCAGCAGAAACTAACATCCAAAGTTCGCGAACTCAAGGATAAGTGGTGGAAGGAGAAAGCTGCTGAACTACAGCACTGCGCTGATACTCACCAAGCTGGCAAGTTTTTCGAGGGTATACAAGCGATTTTTGGCCCACGAGCAAGAAAAATAGCACCGATGTACACAAAAGACAGACAACACCGAGTTACAAGTAAAACCGACGTAATAATGCGATGGGCAGAACATTTTACTGATGTCTTGAACCCTGATGCACTCAGCGCTGATCTGTCGTACATAAATACACTGGATGAACTGCCAGTTTGTCAAAATTTAGAAGACCCGCCTACTTTCGAAGAGTTTGTGGAAGCAGTTAAGCGGCTAAAAAACTCCAAAACATACGTATTGACCAACTTCCAGCAGAAATTTACAAATACAGTGGAAAAAACATTGTAAATACACTTTACCACCTTGTCGAAAGGGTGTGGGAAAGCGAAGTAGTTCCTCAGGACTGGAGAGATGCGGTGATCTGCAAGCTGTACAAAGGGAAGGGAGATGTCTCCGATTGCAGCTCCTACCGAGGCATATCACTTCTCTCTAGTGCTGGTAAAATTCTTGCATGCATAATTAACAGCCGCCTTAGCAAACTTGCTGAAAAACACCTGCCTGAGAGTCAATGTGGCTTTCGTCCTAGCAGAGGTACTATCGATGCCATATCCGTCGTAAGGCAACTCCAGGAGAAAAGCTTAGAATATCAAAGGCCTCTCTACATGTGCTTTGTCGATCTAGAGAAAGCATTTGATAGAGTTCCTCGTGAGGCCCTGTGGCTTGTTCTCCATAAGTACGGTTACCCAAAGAAGTTCGTCAACCTCATACGCCAATTTCATATTGGCATGAAAGCGCGGGTTCAACACGAAAACGAATTATCTGAGGAGATCCAAACTACAAGTGGAGTAAAGCAAGGTTGTGTTATGGCACCCACACTGTTTGCCATTTAATTCGCAGTTGTTATGAGGGATGCCCTATTGTCCTGTAGTGATCAAATTCTTTTAGTTAGTCAACATCTCCGCTATAAGGATGTGTTCAAGAGGCATCTAACCGCTTGCGCTATTGATCCAATAGGTTGGGAGAGGCTCGCTTCACATAGGTCGTCTTGGCGCTCTACTATTTACGAAAATGTAAAAACTTTCGAGAAAAAGCGAATCGATACCCTAACCGAAAAACGCAAAATACGTAAAGAGAGACCGAAGCCCTCCTATACCTATACCTTGAACTCTGCCGGCCAACTCTATTGCATTAGTTGTGACCGAGTATTCAAAACCAAATTCGGTCTAGCGAGTCATATTAGGGCACACGCTAGGAAATAATAGTTTTAAAGGGTCGCCGTTATCGAAATCGATAAGGAGGACTATATATGTACTGGAAACGTCATTTTTGTCTACTCTTCCGTCGACAAAACGGTGCTCATGCTACGCCTGCAGGACGACAGACAGACGCGGCGGAGGACTTTGTTTCATAATATGTAAATTATAGATTTTTTGTATAGAAATGAGTTAATTTTATGAAATAATTTTGTGGGGAATCAGATTTTGCTCTCCCCAAATTCGGGGATTTTCACCAATGATTTTGGGGAATTTGGAAAATAGGCATTGGCAACACTGGTCCTATTCCTCCCTCTGATTTGCCAGTTGCGAGTTTGAGAGTATTTTTTGCCAGTTGATTCTATCGTTGACACTAAATCACAGAGTACTATATAATACTGGTCACTGAATGGACGCATAGTTGTGGTTCGGACAATGGGCGAAAATTATGAAATTGAATGGCTTATTATAGCCGTAGAAAAACGTATTTGTCTGTGGGCCTCGGGTAATGAAGAGTATCACAACAGACATAAAAACTTTTTCCAAAAAAAACAACCGACTTCAAAAAAAAACACTAAAAAAGTGAAAAATAACTTTAATTTCGGAAGTCGGTGTCTTTGCTTTTTAATTTTCGTTTTTTGCCACCGACTTCCGAAATTAAAGTTATTTTTCACTTTTTTAGTGTTTTTTTTTGAAGTCGGTTGTTTTTTTTGGAAAAAGTTTTTATTTTTCACTTTTTAGTGGTGGTACCTACCCCATACAAGTTACTACCTGCTATGTAAATAACAGTGAAGGAGTCTAATAATGATATCGTCTACATAGACTGTGGGAAAAATACGTAATATTGAAGCTAGCGCAAGAACTACGCAAGCAAACTTAATAAAATTTATATGGGACCATCTCGGGAGTATACCCTTTCGAACTAAAAAATAATTTTTAAAATCGGTTCACAAACGGCGGAGAAATCGGTGAACATACATAAAAAAAAAAAAAAAAAAAAAAAAAAAACAATCATCCGAACGTAGTACCTCCTCCTTTTTTGAAGTCGGTAAAAAGAAAGATTAGGCTTGGGAAGACATCAAAAAAGAAATATTGGAAATAAATAGGTTTCAATTAGAGATTAGAATCCACCATAATCTGCTTGGGATCTGCACTTCAAATAAGTAGGTACCCTAGCAATTAATCACTCTTCTGTTTGACTTGGAAATACACTCGCAGAATAAAATATCACATGTTACGATTTTAAAGATATTTATTAACTTCCTTATATGTATTAAAAAAAAGCAAATACAGGTATGCACAGAAGTCATTACAATCGGAGAAGTATTTGTAGCTTTATTACTCTATATCTACAAATTCTACAATACTAGGCTAACAATAGGAAAATAATTACAGCTATATTGAGATTGTTCACGGCGGCATTACTTAAACTACGTTCACCGAACGCCAGCAGCGGGCACGGAATGCAGCTTGTCAGTCGTTGTCCGATTCGGTGGAGAGGGACGCGCCGGGCACGGAATGCAGCTCGTCAGTCGTCGTCCGACTCGGTGGAGAGGGACGCGACGGGCACGGAATGCAGCTCGTCAGTCGTCGTCCGACTCGGTGGAGAGGGACGCGACGGGCACGGAATGCAGCTCGTCAGTCGTCGTCCGACTCGGTGGAGTCGGGCGCGCGCGCGGACTCCAGTTCGTCGCTGCGCTCAGGCAGCTCGGCGCACCCATCGGGCAGCTCGGCGCGCCGGCGCGGGCGCTGCGCCTCGGGCAGCACGTGGTACGAGCACGACGCGCGCGGGCGCGGCAACAGCAGCACGCACGGCGCCACATCGATGGCGGCGCAGGAGGCCGACAGGCGCGCGTCTAGCGACAGGCGCGCGTCCAGCGGCAGGCGCGCGTCCAGCGGCAGGCGCGCGTCCAGCGGCAGGCGCGCGTCCAGCGGCAGGCGCGCGTCCAGCGGCAGGCGCGCGTCCAGCGCCACGCGCACGCCACGCACGCCGCACACGCGCAGTCGCGGCACGGTGTCGGCGCGCGAGTGAAACTCCAACGTCTGCGCGCGACCGGGCGGCCGGCGACAGCGCCACCAGCACGCGGCGCCGCCCACGTTCTCGTACGCATTCTCTTGCGGGACCTATGTAGATAGGGAATGCAATCTCGAGTCGAGGTCTCGCGTGCTAAGTCTGAGGTCCAGATCTAGCCCGGCAATTAATATTTGTTGATTAAATACAATAGATGAGACATGTTATACAGATGTTAGCAATAAATAAATAAATAAATAAATGTTTAAGTCGCAGTCGCTCCATGTAAAATAGTGGTCTAGAAGCCGTCCTCAACATAGTTGGGAAAAGGTTAGGCAGATTGATTGATATACAGAACTTTCAAATTCTTGATTGATATACAGAACTTTCAAATTCCTAACTTGTTTAGTTCTTATGATAGAACTCGAACGAAAATGTTCTAAGACTGACAACTTTTACACCCCCTATTTCTTCATTTTTGAAGATAAAAAACACAATTGAACTCTTCTCGATGAGCTCTAGACAATATACATTTTTAGTTTACTATTTGTTGTTATAGCGGCAATAGAAATACACAATCTATGAAAATGTCAATGGTCTAGGTTAGGTTAGCTACATACGGTTCGGTTTGAGGTACGGAACCCTTAAACCAAGTTAACAAAGACAAATATAATAAAACACAAATATTATGTTTATTTACAAATGTGCATCACTTCATTTCAATGTGCATTGTTTCGCTTGAAAAGAAGAAAATATTAAAATGCTAGAATTAGGTATTTGATTTTACTTATTGATTTAAAAATATAAATCGTAATTCTTTCGCAGACAAAGTGAATGATTCATTTTACGGATATTTAGTCTAACTACATTGAAGGTTTATTGTTCATTCCTGAACGCGCTCAGAGACCGCTAAGTCGTGCCCAAGGTTTTTATGTTTCAAAAATATTTATCAGATGTACTACTTTTTTTCTGTTAAACAAAATTATAATAGAGTGTAAATCCACAAATAATTGTTTTGGTACTTCACGAAGTGAAATTAAAGCTTTAATAAACAGTGTAGCGTTGTGTTGTTGCAACCCCGTCGCCGCATCAAGGATAGGTAGCTTCCCGCCGCCCGCGCTCGCTCCGACTCGCTTGCGTCGTCAGTCGGCCCCCCGCCACGCTCTAAGATAAATCTGTCCGCGCACGCTGCTATCGTGCGCCGGCCGCCATACTTTTCTGTTGTAACATTGATTAGGACTGATTGTGATTGTGCAGTTGCCAATATAAATATCGCGTATACCAGATGTTATGCAAGTAGACATAGTTTATGGCCTTTTACATCGTAAGTTCCGTAAAAGAGTGTCAGGCGATAGTGTAAGTAGTGTCGACTGTCTACTTGAGCGAGCAAGGTATGTTGAGGAGACGCTAGGCGAGGTAAGTCATACTAAGTCACAAATTCAGTCTCGTAACGCGAGTATCTCGACTAATAACAGTAATAACACTGCAAGTTCCGCGAAATCTCGAAACGTAAACATTAAGGCGAGCTTTTTTCACGCTCCGTAGGTATCAAAGCAGTACCTCAGTCCCCGCCAAATGCATAACCATCGTAACATATTACGAAAACGCTGGCGATGTGCGCGCCTAGCACACGCGCACCGCTCCTGAGTCAGATCGCAACACATAAATCAGAACGTACTACACAATCAATAATAAACCTAATCCCATCAAACACAGCGTGCATTTACCATGCGCCGTACATACTCACACTTAAACATAGATACGGCACACTAGATGCATTTTCCGCGCCCACAAAAACATTTGATGCTACGTAATGCACACATGCTCAAAAGGGGCGGGCATTAGAAAGTATAGGTACAGCGACTGAACACGTGTGTGTTCAGTCACTGTATCTATACTTTCTAATGCCCGCCCGTTTTGAGCATGTGTGTAACTCTAGGGAAGAGGGGTTGATATATTTATAAATATTTGATCGATAAAAATATCGATGAAAACTGGATACCTATGATGAAAACCGACTGCAAAAAAGTGAAATATTTTTGGGGCGTATTTTGCCATCATTAAATCCAAATTTAAGTAAAATATAATTCAAAAGTCATTTATTAATAAAACTGAAATAAAATGCATAAGTATAAACTCTAAAAAAACTAGATCTATAACTATTATAATAGTAACGGCTGAAATAACTAGATAGAAGTGTACGTACCTACTACGTTTTTTCAAAAAAATTATCCGTGTTATTTAGAAGTGTTACACTTCTATAAATTTCACTCCACATAAAATTTCCATACCGGGGGCCATATGAAAATCGATTCTTGAGTAAACTAAACTCCAATAATATTATTTTATATTAATCAAATGTAAAAAAAAACCGTAATAACAAGTAACGATTACCTACCGATATCCATATCTCAGCGCGGTGGACAAAATGCAGAATAAACTTTCATAGTCATATAAATTCATACGACAATCGACATTATTATCGATAGCCTACGTTAGAAGGTCTCACCAGGACATCACTACCTTACCCCAAGCGGCGCGCCGCACAGTGGTCTGAAAATCAAGCTCAAAAAACTACTACAAAAAAGTATTTAATCAATATCGTTTTTAATTATTCTCATCTAAATAGTAATTAGCAGGCTATAAACTAACGATAGTATAAGTAAATCGATCGGCAACTTCATTTAATCACATCAAAGATTTGAAAAATCACATACAGAAAATTCAAAATTTCAAAAATTTGCTACGCGCAAATCGGCAACTGACTGCGCATGAATTGGCTGTCATCCTGATCGCCGTGTACGGTGCAATAGCTCGTGTGAGTACCAGCTCTTCAGTTCCATTCTATTCTATTCAAAAAATCTACTTTAAGTGTTTTCTCCCATACAAAAAAACACAAAACTTTTTTTCTCACGCGTGAATCTACTAATACCATCCATATTTTAATATCACGTAAAGTACCCCCCTTTACGTGATATTAAAATATGGATGGTACCAGAGACATTACAATTTTTTTTTTAATTTCGTGGCTTAAAGTTTCTATGAGTACGGAGCTCCATTTTCAGACCACTGTGCGCTGCCGCAGGGCGTCCTGTACTATGCGCGCTCACGCTTACGTAAAGTATCGTTTTGTGAGTTTTACATTGCTGGTTCAGTCCCTTAGCGAAACATTTAGGTAGTAGTTAAAAAGCAATGTATTTTCTGTAAAAATAATACAGTCGCTGTGATATTTGAAAACGAAAATAATGTAGTAAAGTATTGTTTTGTGATTGTTACATTGCTTGTCCAGTCACTTAGTGACACACTTAGGTAGTAGTTAAGAAGCAATGTATATACTGCATAAATAGTACAGTCGCTGTGATATTTGAAATAAAAAAATAACGTAGTAAAGGCAAGAACTCAACCGGCGGGGGTGGCGGGCTCGCAAAAATTGGCACACGTCCGACCTCCAACACGTTCCGCTCGGGACTAAAGGACGCATGACGCGCGCAAACTCAAACTCAAACTCAAACTCAAAGCATTTATTTCAAATAAACCAATTACAGGCACTTTTGAATTGTCAAAGGGTCGGTCAGTCAGAAAATATGAAGCTAGTTGCCCATTCCAAAGCGTAGTAGGTTCCTATGGAGAAGAACGGGCAAGAAACTCCACGGACACTCTTTTAAATCAGAATATTGTTACAATATGTTGTTTACATCATTCATGTTGGAATCATACATGTGAGTACAATGTAGAAAAACGTGCAGGTTAGAAGAGTCCGTAAATAAAAGATAAAACGATACAAAACAATTCAAAAATTAAAATAAATCAAAATAAGCCGTGGCAGCTAAGAGATGACCAGTCCCTACTGATGGCGCCCGTTCACGAACATGACGCATGGATCAGCACCATTCAGCTCAACCATTTTGAAGGGAACTTAATGATCCAACACACACGCCACCACCAGCGAGACATTAAAGTGAGCATGACATGCTTTCAGCCGCCAGGGCACATTCAAGTCAATGAAAGACGTACCTAGTAAATGGTAGCTTTAAGGTACTTAGATAAGTACATAGTGCTCACACACATGTGCTATGCAGTTATACAATACTAGGAGATTGAATTTATACAATGTAAAGATAGTTTTTACAATCTTCAGCAGCTCCAACAATATTTTCGTATGCTAATCAATTAGTTGTTGCGCCCTGTGGAGCTGGACCAGCGCTGAGCCAAGCATTTTTGTCAGTGATGTAATCCCCCAATTTATAATATGCTTGGCGGCATAGTGTGCGTTTTATACAAGATTTAAATTTTGTTTCATTCAGTTGGAGTATGTGGGGAGGTATTTTATTGTAACATTTTAAACAGTACCCCATGAAGGATGAGTCTACTTTAGCCAGTCTGAAGCCCGGTTGAACTAATTGGTCCCTATTCCTAGTCCTATAATTGTGTTTTTCACCTCTTTTACTAAAAAGACTTAGATTTTTCCTTACGTACATGATGTTTTCGTAGATATATTGACAAGGTACCGTCATGATGTTAATATCTTTAAACAGTTCCCTTAGAGAATCGCGCATACGGAGGCCATATATTGCTCTGATAGCTCTTTTCTGCAGAATAAAAATAGACTCGATATCTGCAGCCCGTCCCCATAGTAAAATACCGTAAGACATGATACTATGAAAGTAACTGAAATAGACTAGCCTCGCGGTATCTACATCAGTGAATTGACGGATTTTTCTCACAGCATATGCTGCTGAACTTAGCCGTCCTGCAAGAGATGTTAAATGAGGACCCCATTGCAGCCTTGAGTCGAGTGTGAAGGAAAACAGTCTTATCGACGAATTCTAGTTTCTCCCTATTCAATATTATGTCACAATCACTACTTTTAACATTCGGTAAAGCAAATCTCATGCATTTAGTTTTTTTCCCATTTAATACTAAATTATTAGCAGTGAACCAATTTTGGACCTGCAGTAGGGCGTTATTTACGTCATCAAGATTTGATGCACGTCTATCTATTTTAAAAATTAAGGAAGTATCGTCAGCAAATAACACCATTTGTGGTTGGATTTTTAATAAATGGGGTAGATCATTAATATATACTAAAAAGAGGAAAGGACCCAATATCGAGCCTTGTGGAACACCCATTTTTACATTTAAACCGAGTGAATTGACACCATTTATTTGAACTTGCTGTTGTCTATCATTTAAATAAGATTTTACTAAACTGAGCGCAAGTTTACCTAGTCCGTAATGCTCAAGTTTTAAGAGTAAGGTTTTGTGATTTACGCAGTCAAATGCCTTGGAGAGGTCACAAAAGATTCCTATGGCATCTTGGGCCTCCTCCCACGCAGTAAAAATGTGTTTTAATAAGGTGACACCGGCGTCAGTCGTACAACGTCCTTTGGTGAAACCATACTGCTGATCGTGTAAGATTTGGTTGGTGTTAAAATGATTAAGCATTTGATTGAGCATTACCTTTTCGAAGACCTTGCTGAACACCGGCAGAACAGACACTGGTCTATAATTGTTGGTGTCTTTACTGTCTCCAGATTTAAAAAGTGGTATAACCTTACTGTATTTCATTAAATCCGGAAAGACTCCTTGATCCACACATAAATTAAATATTAAAGCCAAGTATGGTGCTATAGTCTCGATTATGGATGTACAAACTTTGATAGATAATCCCCATAGATCTTCGGTTAATTTTATTTTGATTTGTCGAAAAGCTTTTATAACTATCATAGGGTTTATATGTTTAAATTGAAATTCAACCGGGTAGCCTGGAACGTTCGCTCTTAATAAATCAATTGAGACGTCGGGTGAGGAATTTAAAACTTCCGTCGTTTTAGCTGGTATGTTAGTAAAGAAGTGTACAAATTCTTGAGCTACTTCTAAATTAGAGCTTATGGCACCACGTGAAGTCTCCAATGTGTAATCATTGTTTCTTATTTTATTCTTATTAGTTTCACTATTTATAACTTTCCAAACTGATTTTATTTTATTTTCTGCTGATTTGATCTTGTTGCTAATAAAAAGGGCTTTAGCTATCTTGCAGGTATTTCGAAAAATTTTGGAATATGTAGCAACATACTTATTGAAAGTTCCAGTGTTAATGTAAGGCTTAAGGCCATACAGCTCGAACAGTCTTTCCCTACTTATCATAATACCTCTAGTTGTCCAGTCACTAAAAATAAAATTTGCACACGCATGAAATGATGAAATCACTTTCGTTTTGAAATTAGTGGTATAAATATTTTAATATTTCATATTATGTCGGCACACTTTTATCACATTTTTTACGACCTTTATTATGGTATAAGTTTTATTATTCAAAGCCTTATAAAACTCAAATAAAATAATAAATTAGACCGCAATTTAGACTTGTCTTTGCGATTTAATTGGATGCAGTAAAGTGCAAGTAATCGTGTATCGCATAGCCGAGATCTAAAGATCGAAGTATGAATTATGTAATATGTTTTTTTTCAAAATTTAAATCCGTGTTATCGACGAATAAATCACAATAGAAAACGACGTTTTTCAGGGTAACATCGCCTTAACCCTCCGACGGCGACGGATAATCAAAGTAATCCTTCGCGCGCTGTGTCAGATTCTAGTTCGAATATTTGTAACGATACGAATTCGAATACGAAACGTGTTCGACCGCGCTGCGCTTTCTGTAAACGGTTTGGCCATTCGACAGATGAATGCAAAATTAAAATAAAATCGGGTGACCAAGATAATAATGCACCGCTGGCTTGTTACGGTTGCGGTCGACAAGGAGTAATACGCTCGAAGTGTTCGACGTGTAAAGGCAAAGTGCTATCACCCATGAGTCTGATCGGTTACACCCTACGGTCAAGATAGAAGTTGCGTCTTTAGTAGGTGTTGCAGTGTTGGATACAGGTGCTACTGAGAGTCTTGCTAGTCCCGGACTCTATAAAATATTATTGGACAGTGGGACCACTTTCACGAAAACACGTCGTAACCTCGGCCTCGCCGTTAAAAGCTAAAGTAAAATGCGACCTTTGTTCAAAGGCGTATTACTCTGTTAACGACTACTTAAATGATAAGAATAGTTGGTCGCTGTGATTAACTCAAGACAATGTTTATGTTCTTTCTCCAGCATTAGCTTACCCACTGACAGGTTATATGAGTTCATATAGGTATTTTTTTTATTTGACTGTATAATCAATTTATTTTTAATGTTTTTCTAATTTAATTTATTATTGACATAATCATTACAATGTTTACTATATGAGTTGTATTGCAATATGTGGTTAGCTAGCGAACTCGAAAATTGATACATATTATTTATTTTACTTCAATGGTCCTAGTTTATCATTTATAACTTCCAGTTACATCTAAAAATAGCTATATGTAGGCGGGCACCACGCCCTTTGTGCCTGGAGGCTTTTATTTAGTTAATTTATGTTTACATTTACTTTTTATTTCTGCTTGAGTACCTACATATAGTTCTCGTTTTTTTTTATTGGTATATTAGCGTATGCTAGCTGACATATGGCTAATAATTAGATTTATGTTTTGTGTTGCATAATGTAAATGATTTTGCATACTTTTGTATAGAATCATTTTTTTTCTAACTGAACAGACAGCTGTGCTGCTGGGGAGTTTGTTGCGCCACTTCTTCTTCCCAGCTAAAGCACTAGGAAGTGGTGAAGGGTGGGCGTTTTTGGGGGACTGTCTTATGTAATTTTGACGTTCGAAAAGTGCTGATTCTCAGCCTAGTTTGAATAAATGACTTTTGATTTTGATTTTGCCGATGGAACGCAGTAGGTACGTGTGTTGTTATCATCTATATAATATAAATATAATAATTGGGCCAAGAAAATTCCTTAACTTCGGTACCGAAATAGTCACCTATTTAAGTCATTAACTCCGAACTGATTAAAAATTGACAACAGTCATGTTAGTAGTAAAGGTTCCCCTCAAAAAGCTCTTTCAATTGCTGTATATCTTATGGCTATTGGGTCAAGAAAATTCCTTAACTTCAGTGCCCCAGTAGTAATACTTATTTAGGTCATTAACTCAAAACTGACTAATAATTGGCAAAAGTCGTGTTAGTAGCAAAACTTCCCCTCAAAAAGCTAAAGCCATTGATGAATATCTTATGGGCCAAGAAAATGCCTTAACTTCGATGCCCAGGTATTCACACCCATTTAGGTCATTTACTCCGAACTGAGTAATAATTGGCAAAGGTCGTGTTAGTAGGAAAGGTTCTCCTTGAAAAGCTTTTTCTATTGGTATATATCTTATTTTTATTGGGCTTCAGGGCAGAACCCCATAAGCAGGGGCCCATTCTCCATTGCCACAGAAAATGACTTTAAGTTTTGCTGGACTTCACTGGGCAGAGTATTTCTTCGACAAGCTTTGGGAAAAAAACATCTTTTGGTCAAAAGCGAAGCAGATCTTGATAAAACTCAGCTAGGAATATGACTAGATTATAAAGGATGTATATTTCTATTCACTTCATTTTTAATTTTAATTTTAGTTTTGATTTTCACATTGTTTTTACTATTTTTCTGTCTAATTGATTTCTTTAGAGTATATTTGTATTGCACCACTGAGGTAATTAGACACACAGACACAACAAACACAACTTTCACACACTGCACTCAGAACACACAAACAAACCCCAGGGAACCTAACAAATTACAATCAAACATACACAATCAGTCTCAAAACCACACATTTACATTATTTCAATATATAAACACCACATCTTCATAAACCGACTGCTTGCAAATTTTCATCGCCGTCTTCTTAAATATAAAATCCCGTAAAAATGGCTAATAACGCAATTCACTCAATAACATCGATGAACTCTCTGTATCAGAAACGCATACATGCACCCCGGAAAAAACTCAATCGTTTCGACCTAAAAGTCTTCTCACAAAACATTCGATCAATAAATTGTAACTTCATAAACTTACAAACTTAAATGCATCGTATCTCACTTGACTGTGACGTAATAGTCCTGACCGAATGTTGGCTGCCATGCTCCAGTAACTCAATTCTTCCAATTCTGCCAAATTATACAGTATATAAAACAACCAAACACATAAACCAAAGTGATGGCGTCGTGGTCTATATTAAGTCAGAAATTCTATCGGTATGTGAGGAACCAGACCTGTGCCAATCTGTCTCGGGATTAATCAAAATTAACCCTGGCGTGGCCTTACTCTGTATCTATCGCTCACCGTCAACAGACAACATTCAGAACTTCCTCTCAGCCCTCAATAACATACTTCCATCGCTCCATAGCCACGGAACAGTTGTGATAGCGGGTGACCTAAATCTCGACTTCAAACCTTTTGGGCATTTTAGGCCCCACTCTTTATTAATGACCTGTGTGATCTCAATATCGATCATGCAAGGGTAATATCATTTGCAGATGACACCGCAATAACCTTCACCGCGGTTTCCTGGTCACAACTCGAGCATGTAGCTCAGCTTGGCTTTGGTGTTGCGCAAAATTGGCTTAATTCCTACACTCTGACCCTAAATACCTCCAAAACCAAATTTCTGACTTACTCAAACAGCTCGGTCTCTCAACCACAGACTCCAATTATGATCAATGCTCACACTTGTCGTCCACAAATACAGGGTTCAAATTGTCAATGTCCTGTTTTAACCTCTGTTGAAAGCATTAAATACCTGGGAATAGTCTTAGACAGGAATCTCAATTTTAAATGTCATATCGGTCAGCTAACTGGACGAGTTCGCAAACTGATTTACATATTAAAACTCTTCGGTATATTGCCAATCCCACTATAATACGCAATGTCTATTTTGCGGTTTGCCTATCTATCGTAACTTATTGTATTTCCTGTTGGGGCGGCGCAGCAAAAACCACCCTCAAGCCGCTAGAAGTAGCACATAGGGCCATTTTAAAAGTGGCCACTTTTCGTCCATTCTTTTTCCAACCGACCAACTATACAATCTCTGCAAAGTTCTAAATGTACGGCACTTCATACTACAGACAGTCATTCTGCAACACCGCAAAACCCCATACCGAGATATAGAAAATAAAAGACGTAGTAAACGTCGAAAAGATAGGATATGCACTCTGCCGCAAGTACGCTCAACCTTCGCAAAGAGATTTTTTCATTTTCTTGTTTCGTTCCTATATAATTAAATAAACGAAGAGTGTCAAATCTACGGACTACCGTATTATAAGTGCAAAAATATTGTGAAATCGTACCTCCAAAATAAGTCATATGACGAAACAGAAAAATCTTAACATAAACAACATGGACACGCAAACACACACACACACACATACACACACACAACCTCACGCAAAATCACACGCACACACACACATTTATTTGTCTTCAAATTATTTTTATTTTGAAGTTAGTAAAACGTATCTTAAACCTTAATTGTACCTACCTACATCTCAATACTCCAAAATTGAAACAGTAACATTTGAAGCACTATGTCACCTTTACGTCATCTTACCTTAGGAGACCGGACTGCTTCTCCTGAACACAGGTTTGTCATAACCTAGCTAGGAGAGCAGTGCTCACCCACACGTTTGTAGCTATTACTAGCTATAGTACTTATTTTGTAAAACTGTATTTTAACGTGTACCACAATGCTTTGTTATTGAGTAAATGTGGTTATATAAACATTATATTATTATTATATTATATTATTGTCTGTTTCGCTACATGTATTTGGTACCTTAAATACACTCACGGTCAAAGAATACGGGTCAGTACGAAAAACTAAAATTACTCGTAAAATAAAAGAGCTAGCGGCATGAATGAAACTGTATGTTATAGACAATTTACCAGTTACCATACGTTTGCACTAGCGAAATATTCAAGACAAAACATGTTGAAATGTCTATTTTCTGTCAATTTTCCATACAATCTTTGACAGGAACTAGAGACTTCAACATGTTTTGTAGTGAATGTTTCGCCAGTGCAAACGCACGGTTAATAAAACAACACCAAATGTTGGAATTAAAATTATTTTCTCAAACATGCTTGGAAATTCGAGCATTATTTTAACAACCTTCTTCGAGAATATCAATATCAGTTGTCATTATTATAGAAAGTCTGTCGGACACACGGATATCGAGGGATATGGCATGGAGGCGTGGCACATGTCGCCTGCATAAGGGCAAACCGAGTCTATATGCGCCTGACGACGGTGCGCACCGTTTTGTTTATGTTTGCATCGAAATGTGTCACTGTCATTTCGTATTTTTTACAAAATGCCGAGTTATTCCGTGCTTATTTGCAAAAATAGGACAATTACAACAAATCTTAAGACGTGTGGCGTGTCCTACCACCGGTAAGTAAAAAATCACAGCATTAATTATAATATTTAAGGATTTTACAAATTTTTATTTGTGAAATAGTTTAGTGGTGTGCAGCGCTGAGATATAGATATCGATATTTTTTTGTTGTTCTTATGGATTTATTTAATGATTACTAACATTTGCTTAATATTATAAAATAATATTATTGGAGTTTACTCCTTAAGAATCGATTTTCATATGAGGCCTCCGGTATGGAAATTTTATGACTAGTGAAATAATAGAAGCCTAACACTGGTTTTATTCGTAAATAACACGGATACAATTTTTGAGTATATATTTCACACTTCGATCTAGTTATTTCAGCCGTTTTTTTAGAGGTGCTTTTATGTTTATGCATTTTATTTCAGTTTTCCGAAAGATCCAGAAATTAAAAATAAATGGATGGATGGATGGACTGGCAGGGAAAATAATTGGTTTCCCACAAAACTAAGTGTTATTTGAATTTCCGCGCATTATTTGAAAAAAGTACCTACTATACAAGCCTTGGCCGCAATCAGGAATTGATCGACTCACGTACGTTTTCACGATCGTCCATCGGTAAACACCGTTGTCACTCAAACCATGGGCAGTTGACTTAAATATAAAAATAAATGACAGTAACAACAAAAAAAACGTTATTTTCATTAAAAGATTTTTAAAGTTTCTATCCGACACCGTGCTCGCTAGCGAAACACCTGACTGACTGAGGGAGGGGCCGTGCTCGCGGCCGGTCAGGTCACGTCCCCCACCCGTGTTGAGACGGAAGTTCGTTGCCCTAGCGCACAGGTGAAAGGGTGGAATACTGTAGTGGTAAAATGTTAATAGAAAAGTCATTTTCCATTGATTTTACGTTCTATAAATTACACCAAACCACTGGTTTCAAGGATAACGGTGTTTCCCCTAACACCCTGTATTGTGGCATAGAACTCTGTGGCGCCTAGCGGTCATATTGGTTATGCCTGGAGGATTTTATTTAGATATTAAGTTTGTTTACGTTTAGTCTTTATTTTTTATTTCTGATTGAGTATAAGTTCTTGATGTTTTTGGTTGGTATATTGGCGTGTGCTAGTTGACATATGGCTAATTATTGATTGATTTTTTGAGTTGCGTAATGTATATTATTTTGCATATTATTGTCTTAATTTTTTTTTCTAAGTGAACTGACAGCTGTGCTTCTGGCGAGTGTGCCACTTCTTCTTCCCAAAGCACTAGGAAGTGGTGAAGGGTAGGTGTTTTGAGGGACCTTTCTTATGTAATTCTGGCGTTCGAAAAGTGCTGATTCTCAGCCTAGTTTAAATAAATGAGTTTTGAATGATATTTTACATAATTTGGTTTTAATTACATCAAAATACGCTCAAAAAATACTTATTTTTTTGCAGTCGGTTTTAATCATAGATATCCGGTTTTCATCGATATTTTTATCGATTAAATATTTATATCAACCCCTCTTCCCTAGTTGAGGCTAGAGTTGCATGTGTGCGTTCAGTAGTAGTGTCTTTTTACTTTCTAGTGCCCGCCCCTTTTGAGCATGTGTCCATTAATAATTTCTTGTGTGCACGCGAACAAAGCATCATATGTGTCGTATCTATTTCTTTTGCTTTTGTGTAGGTTTCGGTAGTGGGGAAAAGGTGGCGACACCTGAACTTGAACAAATATAGAGTGAAGGCATATCTCCGGATATCTATGGTCGGACACTACATACAATTCGAGCCGATTCTTGGCATTGTCTTTAGAATTTCGCGGGCCACGCTAGCGCATCCCCCTTAAGTTACTAAACGCAATTAGTTAGCTGTCCGTGCTAGTGGTGCGCGCAGTCTGCGTATCCGAACGCGCGAATGAGGACCGGTAACCTTCGCGACACCTCCGTGGTCACTTCACTCACTAAGACCAGACATTCCATAGAGTAATCACTATAAACATTCGAATTACTGCTCCGGGCGAAGACGCACGTTCGCTTGATCCTGGATCACTTGTGTCCTTACATACGTGTAGTCTTCATAATTATTTAAGCCTAAAGCAGGCAACAGTTTTTGATTGACTCGTATTAACCTTATTAAATTTTGTGTTAGCGTAACCCCATTTGCTCCTCGGCAGTTTGTGGAACCAAAAGTTTGTACAAACCTACTTACAGAAATAATAGTTATTTTCACTTGCTCGTAAAGCGGCTCTTATTGAACCGCTAAAGTTCATAGTGCAGTGTATTAAGAATGCGTGCTTTTTACTTTGTATCTGTAATGTGCGCCACAGATAACTATTTATTAGTCGGAGTAATGACATGGCAGTAGGTATAAAATTAGTAAGTACTACATGGTAACATCAAATACCATGTTGCCATGATAGTACTTACTTATTCCATACCTACCATACATATAAATTGCCTTTGGTGAAGCTTTTTACCGACTTCAAAAAAGGAGGAGGTACTACGTTCGGATGACTATTTTTTTTTTTTTTTTTAATATCATAAGCAATCCATGGGCAATTAGGAAAAAAAAATCCATGGGCAGGTCAGTGCGATACTTTACATGGAATTAGTATGAACTATCCTTTATTATTAAATGAGCATTCTCTATTTTCACGAGAACTGAGATTTGCTGCTTGCTTTTTTTAATCTCATCAAAGAGACTTCGTGCCTTTTTATGCCTTCTGTGTAAATAAGTAAAATATTATAAATGAACATAATATTTCATGAAATTACTTACTTATATATTTTTCACTAAGTACATATTTACCTTAATAATGTTTTGAACATTTGTGTTAATTTGCATTCAAAATATTATCTTGTGTTTATAAAATTTTGAATATAGGCTGTTTAGCAATTTTGCCAGTGCCTTTATTTACACCTGCGGAAAAACAAAACCAGCGCGCCATTTTCCATAAATGTTATATTTGTTAGCGTTTTCGTTGTGTGGTTAATTATTATCATAAATACGAAATCTAATAAGTATAGTCACCAACCAACGTTGAAAAAAAAACCAATGCTACGGATAGTAGGCAGCCTGGCAACAAAGGTCAGTTGAACTTTATATATCTAAACGTATTGACGTGAATTAAGACCACTAAAGGATAATATTACGCTGTTTATTTGTCTAGCAACTAAAGCTGTCCATTTAGAGCTTGTATCCGACTTAAGCAGTGCTGTTGTTGTTCTTAGCAGCATTACGACGAACGTCAGCCAGAAGAGGAGCGCCTCGTCATCTTTACAGCGATAACGGGACGAATTTTGTGGGCGCTAATAGATTGCTACAGGAAAGCTATCACGATTTCGAAAGTGTATAATATGATCGTTACTTTTTTGCGGAGCTAGCAGATTTAAATATAGAATGGCAATTCAATGCTCTATCTTGGTCTAGTACCGGGGGTCTATAGGAACGAGCCATTAGAAACATCACCTCAAGCTAAAAGTTAACCATTGAAAAGTTCAGCGCTATCTTAGCACAGTTGTAGGCTTGTTTGAACTCTAGGCCTTTATGTGCCTTATCGGAAGATATCGAAGATTTGAATGTCCTGACTCCGGCTCACTTTTTAACCGGAAGGTGCGGAACTGCCATAATTGAAACCGAAACAAATGCTCGAACTAGATAGTATTTATCAACTAAAATAGTAAACGAATTATGAAATAAATGGAGAGCGGAGTATCTAACTCAGTTATACATAAGAAGCAAATGGCGAAGCATTTAGCGGAATATTAGTATCGATGAGTTAGTAACCATCCAGGGGGCCAAGTCTAATAATTTACAAACTTGTCAGTGGTCTCACAATTATCACTTTTTGACAGATATGCCACACAAAATCTGTCAAAAACTGATCATTGTGAGACCACTGACACGTTTGTAAATTAGTAGACTTGGCCCCCTGGACGATAATCCTCCACCTGGAAAATGGATGACGGGCAGAGTTATAGAAACTCATTCAAGTTACAGATTAGTTTGGGTAGTAACACTAAAAACAAAAAGCGTAATAATTAAAAGGCCGGTTGTGAAACTGTCAATCTTGCCAATTCCGTCTACTTCAAGTAATACGGTAGATTAAAATGTCAATCAAGCAAATAACGTCACCTCAAAAGAGCCTGACGTGCGGATTAGAAGCAGCAAAATTAAATCTAAATTCATATCGTTAGCTATGTCGTTTCTTTTTTATGTCAATGATAACATCGTCACACGCAGCTTCTATCATATCAGCGTTGCCTCGCAACAATTCGCTGTATTTTAAGTCAGTAGACAACATGCAAGTTATTCGAGACAAATGGAATTTAATTGTTTATTACGATATGAGCCCTTATTGGGAAGGGAATCATGCTGCCACGAAGTTCTCGGACTATTTAGAAAGGCTCTGTGCATCCCTAAACGATAAGAGTAATTGTAATATGATAACGCTTCAATTAAATCACGATTTCAAAGAAATACAGCACAGTACGGCTGACCGTCAGCCCAGTGAAGTGAATATAACTAATGAGGACACTAACTCTAAACGAGACGTATCTACATCACCTATGTCTAAAACATGTCGCTTTAGACTAAAAGATGAGTAACTTTTGGTCCAGGAGCATGTACGGTGAAACACTATTGACTACAAAGCATTTATACGTTACCTCTATAATGAATATTAATTGAGCAAGTAGTACGGTCGGCCAAAAAACTGGTGTACCACTGTAAGGATGAATGCCGTTTGCAGATTCATAGGCGATAAAGATTAATTTCGCTTGCAGAACAATCTGACAACTCCTATTGCCATCTTTTTCTGATTGATAATGATGTTTACAATTTCTTACGAGACAGCTGTTCTTAGTTTAAACTTGATGGAACCAACGACGTCGTAATATCAATGGCGGGGTAAATGTTAAATAGTTTTCTTCAATGCTTCAACAATCATTTTTTTTAATTCGATTTTAAAAAAGAAAGGCAGATAGAAAAGGAAAAGGCACGTTTAATATGAAAGTGGTCTTGTTAAATTCTAATCACTCGTAAAGTTTCAAAACCTGTTATCCACTAGCTGATGCCCGCAATTTCGTTCACGGAGCCTTTTTCTTTCTTTCCGTAAGAACCTTCCTTGCACTACAACGGATATGATGAACTATCGGAATTGGCCCAGCCCTTCTCGAGTTTTGCAACACTTTAGGAATAAAGGAGATTGGGCGTTTCTGCCCTGGAGCCCAATAGCGTTAAGATATATACAAATGGAAAGATCTCATCAAGAACAATATTTCTTGTTATGAAGACTTCTCTCGATCGTTAGTACGAAAGGAGCTACAAAGCTTTAAATGTGAGTGATTAAATATTATTGGAATTCTGGTATTTCGTCACCTAGATAACTTTTAATGATTCAGTGCCTGCAAACATCATCTTTGAACCCTATAAAAGAACATTTTAAAACATTGGTCTCCAATAGATGCCATTTTAGGAACAATGTTTCTGAGAGTCGGTCGACCGGACAGATTGTTAAGCCTGACGCGTACCCCAATAGAGTTGAGATATAAATCCCAATGGAAAGATCTCTTCAAGGCTAATATTTTGTGATAGGACGCTTCTCTCGATTGTTAGTACGAAAGGAGCTACAGAGCTCTAAATGTGAGTAATTAAGCATTAGTGAAATTCAGGTATTTAGACAATGAAATAACTTTTATTAACTTTGAGCCTTGCAAACATGATCTTGCAAACCTATAAACGGACATTTTAAAACGTTGGCCTCCTAGGTGCCGTTTTGGAGACAATGTTTTTAAGAGTCGATCGGCCGTACAGATCGTGAAGCCTTCGTTAAGCCTGCCGCATTCCCCAATAGAGATAAGGTATGCCAATGGAAAGATCTCTTCAAAGGAAATATTTCGTGATATAACGTTTCTCTCGATTGTTAGTACGAAAGGAGCTACAGAGCTCTAAATGTGAGTAATTAAGCATTATTGAAATTCATCACCTATTTAGGTCATTAACTCTGAACTGACTAATAATAGGCAAAAGTAGTGTTTGTAGCAAAGGTTATCCCTAAAAAGCTCTTTTCATTGGTTTCCAAGCCAATTTTTAATTGCCAAGAATTCCTTAACTTCGGTGCGCAATTTATTACCTATTTAGTTAATTAACCCCGAACTGACTAACAATTGGCAACAGTTATGTTAGAAGCAAGGGTTCTCTTCGAAAAGCTCTTTTCATCTTATGGCTATTGGGTTAAGAAAATTCCTTAACTTCAATGCCCCAGTAATAACACTTATTTAAGCCATTAACTCCAAACTGATTAACAATTGGCAAAAGTCGTGTTAATAGCAAAGGTTCTCATTGGAAAGCTCTTTCCATTGGTGTATACATAATCAGCCTATAATGTTCCCACTGCTGGGACACAGGCCTCCACTCTGTGAGAGGGAGTGGGCCGTAATCCACCACGCGGGCCCAGTGCGGGTTGGTAGATGTCACATGTCTTCGAATTTTTGGTTCTAGGACATGCCGCTTTCCTCACGATGTTTCCTTCACCGTTTTGATTTCCTTCACCGGTTTTGGTTGGTGTATATCTTATGGCTATTGGGCTAAGAAAATTCCTTAAGTTCGGTACCGAAGTAGTCACCAATTTATGCTATTAACTCCGAACTGACTATCAATTGGCAAGTCATGTTAGTAGCAAAAGTTCCCCTCAAAAAGCTAAAGCCATTGATGTATATTTTATGGCTATTGGGCCAAGAATATTCCTTAACTGCGATGCCTAAGTATTCACACCTATTTGGGTCATTTACTCCGAACTGACTAACAATTGGCAACAGTTATGTTAGAAGCAAGGGTTCTCTTCGAAAAGCTCTTTTCATCTTATGGCTATTGGGTTAAGAAAATTCCTTAACTTCGGTGTCCCAGTAGTCACCTATTTAAGCCATTAACTCCGAAATTACTAACAATTGGCAAGTCATGTTGGTAGCAAAAGTTCCCCTCAAAAAGCTTCTTATGGCTATTGGGCCAAGAATATTCCTTAACTTCGATACCTAAGTCTTCACACCCATTTAGGTCATTTACTCCGAACTGACTAACAATTGTCAAAAGTCGTGTTAGTAGGAAAGGTTCCCCTTGAAAAGCTCTTTCCATTGGTATAATATCTTATTTTTATTGGGCTTCAGGGCAAAACCCCATAAACAGGGGCCCATTCTCCTTTTTAACCCCCGACGGAAAAAGAGGGGTGTTATAAGTTTAACGTGTGTATCTGTGTATCTGTGTGTCTGTCTGCGCCATCGTAGCTGCCAAACGGCTGAACCGATTTTGATTTTTTTTGGTTTTGTTTGAAAGGTGACTTAATCGAGAGTGTTCTTAGCTATGATTCAAGAAAATCGGTTCAGCCGTTTGAAAATTATGAGCTCTTTTCTAGTTTATGAATGGATGTGAGCATCTTCCACAGGTCTAATCGATTGGAAATTTAGAACTCTCTTATTTCAATTATATGAAAAGAATATATGTAGTAACCTTGAGCTGATGCTGCAGCATCACCTGGAATTTGCAGGATACCCAACTCCCTCACGAACTTACAGCAGAGGTATCGCGTTTGGACTCATTGGAAAGGTCTCAACAAATAGGTTACAGATAGATGGTGATCAAAGTCTGATGATGGAGTAGGAAAGATAAATGAGAGTGAATTAGTAGGTAACAAGCTTCACTGTGGCAAAAAACGTACAGCTACGCAGATTTCGGCGAGCTGCGTCTTGATCGTAGCGTTTCTACTAGTAATATAATATAAAATTTAAAAAGCTTGCAGTATTGGACATTACAGTTGGCTCGCGCGAGCCAACTGTAATGTCCAATACTGCACGCTTGCATCACAATGTACTATTATCATTTACCTGTTCGGAATCTTGTCGTTGTACGTACAGCGGCCTCCAGCGCGGCGGCACAGGCCCCGCCACCAACCCCGCGGGCCCCGCCAGCCCCACGGGCCCCGCCAGCCCTACGGGCCCCACCGCCCCCGCCACCAAGTTGGCTCCACCGAACACGCCCACGTTTGCGTACCTACAGACATAGTGATACAGATTTATGTAGTATGTCCGTAACGTAGACGTTTCCAGTTTTATTATCCAGCGATGCACTCACCCCGGTTCGGGCGGCAGATGTAGGCGCAGAGCGTGGGCGGCGTGCGCAGGGTAGGCGGCGTGCGCGGCGTGGGGCGCGTGCTCGCGCTCGGCGTGCGGCGCGTGCGCGCGGCGCGGGGCCCGCACGCCGGGCGCGCGCGGCGGGGTGCGCGGGGCCCCCGCCGCCGCGCGCCCTCAGGCGCCCGCGCGCTCCACCACGCACACGCCGGCGTACGAGCGGCCCAGCGCCATGCCGGCCGGCAGCAGCGCCCAGCCGGCCGCGGCCGGGTCGAACACCTCCACGCTGCCGAGGTTGGCGGCGCCGTCGTCGCCGCCCACGACGTACAGGCGGCCCGCGTGCGCGGCCACGGCGGCGTTGCGGCGCGCCGTGTGCATGGGCGGCGCGGCGGCCCAGCCCGCGCCGGCCCAGCGCTCCACGCTGCGGCGCACGGCGGGCCCGTCGTGGCCGCCCACGGCGTACAGCGCGCCGTCCAGCACGCCCACGCCGCAGCCCGAGCGGCGCGCGCCCATCTCCTCCACGGGCTCCCAGGCGTCGGCCGCGGGGTCGTAGCGCTCCACGGTGTGCAGGCACTGGCGCGACGCGCCGTCGTAGCCGCCCACGGCGTACAGCTTGCCGCCCAGCACGCCCACGCCCACGGACGAGCGGCGCGTGGACATGGGCGCCACCGGGCGCCACACGCCCTCGCGCGTGTCCAGCGCCTCGGCCGAGCTCAGCCCCGTGGCGCCGTCGAACCTGCGCGAGGCCGCGAGTCAGGGTCCGTCGCGCGCGCGCGCTCGGCCCGCTCGGTCAGTGGCTCACCCGCCCACGGCGTAGATGACGTGCCCGATGACGGCGACGCCGAGCGTGGAGCGGCGCGCGCACAGCGGCGGGCCGGCGCTCCACGTGTCCGTGGCCACGTCGTACACGTCCACGCTGCGCACGCGCAGGGTACCTACACACGCGCGCGTAACGTGACGTCAAGATTATCTCATTATCGAAAAACTCAAAATCTTCTAAGAATTTAAATCTTCTAATTGACTTGTAAAAGTGTACAAGTCAATTTCATCAATAATTCATTATACTAATCACTACTCCATACAAGTTTAGACGTGAAAACTTGCCTACTGAAATTATGTCAATTTAAGTCAGGCGCTGGCTAATTTGACAGGACTAAACTAAAATTTATCTTCTGTCCTTTTCTTAATGAAATAGAAAGAAAAAGATGCACTGAACTTAAATTTAGTTTAGTTTGTGAACAACAGAATCGGCACCAATATGCAGTTTTCCCGAACACGAGACAGTAGTTCACACGACGTCAATTCGGTAAGACTTGTAAAATAGGCAAACTGAGTAAACTGGCGCGAACTGTGTGTTCCTTGATTTAGCCAAGGCCTAAGCCAAGGTGTCTGTTTCTCTACTTCTTAAAAAAAATTGCGGCCATAATATAGGAATAATGGGATAGCCGCTGAGACTGACTATTTAGACGGCAACTTGTGTAATCTTGATATTAAAGACGCCATAATTTTATCGTAAGCCGACGACACAGTGTTACTATTTACTGCTAAAACCTGTAGCGTTCTGTTCTTAATCACCCAACTAGGTTTCAATACTATGACTAATTGGCTTCAAAGCCTTTTTGACCGAGCGAGCGTAGCGAGCAAAGCGTCTCTGGATCAAGTCTGGCAAAATCGGCAAGTTTGTCAGCTTGTACGAGTTCGTCTACAGGTCGTATTTTACAACTGATATGGACGTTGGTTTGCAGGTATAACGAATTTTTTGTAATTTTTTGCCGTCGGGGATTTTTGATTGGAGGGCTACTTCCTCCAAAATGGGGCAAAATATCTCCGCCTTATGAGATCCGATAACGATGGTTCTTTTTTTATTTGAAAAGTAAAATTAAGTAGGTCTCAAAAAAAAATGTGAAGATTTGATGAGGATCTTCGGCATAATGAGCAGAATAGCTTCTCAAAATGCAGTAAATGGCTCAATATTTATTAAAACCTTTTTGTTAATTTTCTTCTTTTTCTCAACTGTACCATGTTATGGGGTGTCGTGTGGGTGTGTGAAAACTATTTTTTGATTCAGGGATCGTTTGCGAAATATTAAGTTTTAAAGTGCTAATTTTTGTTACAGTCAAGTGCCCTTGCCATTTAAATGGTTGTTTTTGGATATGTGAAAAAAATCACGGCCATATAACAAAGTTAAAAGGAAAACTATCACAGCTAAGTATCCTTTACAAGTTAACGAGTATTATTTGACCAATTTACATTTGCAGTTGGAATGTATGCGAGAGCATGTTTCTCAACTACAACGTTAAAAGTTTGTTCTTGGGAGATTTTATATCTCAACTACGGAACCCTTCATTGTGCGTGATCCATGCACTTGGCCGGTTTTTATTTAAATTTGAATTTGACGTATTGATATCTGTAATTTTTTTTGACAGGAAAAAATGTTTTAGGGTAAATCATGAAGAGAGTTGGTATACAGAGCGTCCCACGGATATGCCACATGGAGGGAAAGTACCTTGAATATTGTAGATGGAACATTTTACTAAAAGAAGACATTGTTTGAATTTAAAGTACATTCATAGATATTTAAATAAGTACATGGTTGAACCGGGAATCGAACCCGTTACATGAGAAAAATAATCACCCCGTAGCTTTATCATACCGATCGAAAGGCTTCATCATAAGGATTATTTTTTGCTAAGATCATGAATTTTAACATTTGGTGTGAAATTTTGTTCAGAAAAATGAAAAGCTGACATTGCCGTAAGGGCATACAACTGACATTCAGTTACATAAACCTCCAACTGTCATTAACGAGACAATAGAATTTTAATTGTTATCGACCATTAGAAGGCCAATCGACAGTGGAGCGGATAAGGGTGAACGGCAGATTTCGTACCGCCAACTTTAGTTGGTGTTTCGCTATAAGACATTCAGCACTTATAAAGGACCTTAAAGTAATTCTTTTTACGTATTTATTATATTTTTAGAACATTGGAAACGTTTAAAATAAAAATCAAGTAATAAAAACTAAAACCCAACTACGACTTAAAAGGTATAAACAAGACACCACAGACAGACAAATTAAAAATCCGGAGTCACACGTGTTAGGGCATAAATCGAACAGATTACGTGTGACTCCGGATTTTTAATTTGTCTGTCTGTGGTGTCTTGTTTATATCTTTTAAGTCGTAGGTAGTTGGGTTTTAGTTTTTATTACTTGATTTTTTTTTTAATTCTTTTGGTGTTAAAATATATATATTTTTGAAATGTGCTCATTAAGCCCTTTCATTTGATACCCAACAAGGTAGGATTAAACCATATTTTTTTTAAGTACCTCACTTTATGTCCTCTAGAGGGCGCCATTTTTAATTTAATGTGACTTCATGAAATAGTCATTCAATACACTTTCATGAGCTTGAGAGAGTTGTATTGCTGATTTTAATGTTTATAATTCTGTAAATACATATTTGTTACGAGCGCTAAAAATATTTAGATCAAGCTACACAGTAAATTGCAAAAAACGTAAGAAAATTTGAATTTCGCGGGCCACCCTAGCGCATCCCCCTTAATAAGTGGTATTGATGTGACAATTGTGAAAGGACGCTCAATTTAATTCTTGTGCATAGTGTGTTGGATTTCGACGAGATGTCGAGTGAACAGTGCATTAATTGCAACCTGAGTTTGTAGCATGAGACGGCACGCTCTAGGAGACGAGAGTGAGGGCCTGGTCAACACTATCCGATTGTGGAAATAATACGAGGTGCATTCAATAAGTACCTAGCCTCATCGCCAGAGGGCGCTGTAGTTTCAAAAGAGTTTTACCACAGTGTAGCACATTCTTTTTTAATTCTTTTTTCAAATTTTCATTCCAATCCCTTCATTTGTTTTAATTTGACAACTTATGGAAGCGAACGTGTCGATCGGTTTTACAAAAATGGAAAAAGAGCAATATCGTTCGGTGATTCGATTCCTATTTTTGGAAGGGAAAACGCGCATCGAAATCAAAAAGCGCTTGGATGCTGTGTACGGTGACTCTTCTCCATCGATGGCCACCGTCAAGAATTGGTTCAACGAGTTTGCACGTGGCCGTACGTCGGTTTTTGATGAACCACGTCCAGGTGCACCGAAAACAGCTGCTACGGAGGAAAACATTAAAAAAATCCATGATCTCATATTGGCAGATCGCCGATTGAAGGTTCGGGAGCTAGCTGAGACTGTAGGCATTTCAGAAGGAACAGTGCATCATATTCTTCACGAGGAACTCGGCATGAGAAAGCTGTCGGCGCGATGGGTGCCGCGTTTACTCACACCAGAAAACAAGCGCAACCGTGAGACCACATCGGAGACGTGTTTGGCGCTGTTTAAGCGGAATCCAGCGGAGTTTTTCCGTCGTTTTGTGATCGTCGATGAAACCTGGATCCACTGGTACACACCAGAGACCAAGGAGCAATCAAAACAATGGATCCAGACCGGGGAACGTGCTCCAAAGAAGGCGAAAACTGTAAAATCGGCCGGAAAAATTATGGCCACCGGGATTCACAAGGTGTGATCTACATCGATTACCTCGAGAAGGGTAAAACAATTACAGGGCTTTACTATGCCGATTTATTGGGCCAATTCGACGCCGAATTAAAGAAAAAACGACCCCATCTGGCGAAGAAAAAAGTGCACCACGACAACGCACCGGTTCACACGTCTGCCGTTGCCATGGCCAAATTGGTCGAATTACGTTACGAATTGCTGGCCCATCCACCGTATTCTCCAGATTTGGCCCCTTGTGACTTCTTTCTGTTTCCTAATCTGAAAAAATCACTCGCCGGGAATAGATATGGATCGAATGAGGAGGTCATCGCCGCCACGGAGGCCTATTTTGCAGAGTTTGACAAAAACTATTTTTCGGACGGGTTAAAAAAGTTGGAGCATCGCTGGGCTAAGTGTATCGAACTAAAAGGAGACTATGTTGAAAAATAAATTGCCACTTTTCCAAAATTTTCGTTTACTTTTTGTAGGCTAAGTATTTATTGAATGACCCTCGTATGAATGGTCGGGAAGCAATATTAAGTTATTGCTGTAATTGTATCGTTGGCTTAAGAACTGTGGGGTGCTGCTCGAATGTACTGAGTATCATTTGGTACTTGAGTTATGCTCGCCATGAGGGTATGACGCGACCTGCTCCCTTCTTAGATGAACTGATTTTGCGAACATTTTGAATGCATTAAAATAAAAGCTATATATAAATGTATATATATATATATATATATATAGTTTTAATAGGTTTACGTATTTAAATAATATTTATTAACCTACCACTGTTTGTCTCTGCATCACCCAAAGGTTGACTGGTAGAAAATGCCTATGGCATTAAGTCCGCCTCTGTACATTTGTGTGCTTAAAGTATTGAATAAATAAATAAAAAAGCTTTATATATAAATATATATATATTTATATATAATAAACCTAAATATATATAAATATAAGAACAAATAAATACACATAACTACACGAACATACTAAAGCAAATAAGACAAACATAGGGAAAACATTACCGTTGCGATGATACTGCCAGCTTCTTGCGAATGTGCTCTCGATCTTTAATTTTAAAGGATAATCGGTTGGTAGCCATCCTGATTTCCACGGGGAGCGCATTCCACAGAGAGATAGATTGAACAAAGAACGAAGAGTGAATGAAGTCAGTACGGTGAGTGGGACAATGAAGGAGACGATTACTTGATGAACGTAGATTTCTATTGTGGTTGGCGCAAATGTACTGAAAATGGGGGGCTAGATAACTAGGGGAAGAGGGAGAGACAAGAAACGAGAACAAGGTGGTCAGCGCCCTTTGCTCTCTGCGCTGACGTATGGGTAACCACATTAGAAGCGATCGATGCGCAGAGACATGATCATATTTACGCAGATTGAACACGAATCGAATGCAATTATTGAGAAGACGGTCAAGTTTGTCTGCATTCAGGTCATAGTAGCTCACATCACCATAATCGATGATAGGGAAGATTAAGGACTGCACAAGCATTGTCTTCGTACTCGATGGCAATATGTTTTAAACAAAACTATTGTTTTATTTTACTGAAAACTATAAAACATATTATTAAAAAAAGGTTTAGATAGTATGCACTTTATTTAAGTAAAATATGAATGCATTTTCGAGGTACCCATGAATAATGATAAGGGATTGTTAGCAAGTCTATAAAACTCTGTGAGCATCTTGGCTGTTCTTAACGTCGACAGGATCAACCACAGACTAAATATGAGGAATAAAAGGAATAATAGTGACTAAGTAGGTTTTAGTTTGTAAACAACCACATTTGACAATCAACTGTCATCTTACAATATACCTACTTATCTACCTCAAAATGTAACCTCTCATACATAAAATAAAGTAAAATAACTTTTGAACCCTAACTTCTAAAAATCGGATAATTTATAATCTATTTATTGATGATATTATCTATCGACTAAATATAAAAACAATATAAAACACGAAAATTAACAACGGTACAAAACTTCCATACTAGCCCGCCATTCTTCAAAGTTTACAAGAACCAGTATGAAAGTGTCCACGAGCTACAAGCAGAACTTAGACGTATTATTCTAAATATCCACCACAACAAGATCAAAAAATCGACAGGGAGCGAAATAAAGAGTGCGACTTTGAATTGGTCAGGAAGGGACTCATTTTTAGCATTTGTTATATTGATTAATTTTGTATTAAAAATACAAAAAATTCATGGTCTTCCTTTTATTTGTGACACTATGTTATTTAGCAAAAAACAATCCTTATGATGAAGCCTTTCGATCGGTATGATAAAGCTACAGGGTGATTATTTTTCTCATGTAACGGGTTCGTTTCCCGGTTCAACCATGTAACTATTTAAATATCTATGAATGCAGTTTAAATTGTTTTCTAAATTCAAATAATGTCTTATTTCAGTAAAATGTTCCATCTACAATATATATAGTCAAAACTATCTTAAAAATACACAAAACACTTCCATTCCAACCCAACTTAACACTCAAGAGAAGGAAAGATGTCTTTCCTTCTCTTGAGTGTTAAGTTGGGTTGGAATGGAAGTGTTTTGTGTATTTTATTTTTCCGTGTCTTCACACGGAGGCACTGTTATATACATAATACGCGCATTCCTACACATATAATACATGACCTTGATTCCCTCCAACACATACTCACAATCACTCACACTTACACACCCACACACACACACACTCACTCACCAAATAATCTACTTCCTGTATTCTAGATTTAGATTTACTTTACTTGCATACTTAATTTATATTTCTTTCATGTATTTGTTTAAGACAAGTATATTTATATTAAATAGTTTTGTAAAATGAACATTATGTTATGGGAGAGCGGAGTCTCCTAATACAGGCTTTCTTTTGCTTAACAGGAGGCTCCAATCACAACATGGTATACCTATTCTTTGTTTGAAACAAAATAAACTATTTTCATTCTATTTTCATTTTCATACAATATTCAAGGTACTTTCCCTCCATGTAGCATATCCGTGGGACGCCCTGTATAATAAAATATTTTCAAACGCTAAGACACGAATTTGTATGTTACGTAAACGAACGACGGTGGTAAATCGAATTCAGTGCGCACACTGAATACGTTTGTCTCCGTCAAATAAGTAGTGTTCCGGTGATATCGCATTCAACGCACGAAAAATCCCTACAAGTTCGGATTGTTTGTGTATCTACGTATACGCGCTTCCTTAAGGTGTGTCCAAATATTGCGCGGCAGTAACATGCGGCGTCTGCAGGACACATTTCTGCCGCGCCGCGCTTTAGTGTGGACTAAACCGACGAATGTTTGCGCGACAGACAGACTCGCCGCGCACTTCAGTTGGCATGAATGCGATTGTGTGTGTCGTAGCTCTGCTAATAATTCTTCCAGGCAGAAGAGCTCGCGCGCGGCAGTCGCCCAAAGCCACGCGCGGCCGCCTCGCACGATTGCCGCTCAATGTACAAACCTTTACATCCTATGTGTTTTTGCCTGTTCAAAAAGTTAATTAATCGGGTGTAAGGTCACTCCAAAGTTTCGAACTACTTTCGAACGGACCCGTATCTACGTTGACGGACTTAGAGAGTAGGTACTACTTTGATACCTTTGATTCACAAATAAACTCTTGAGATCCGCACAGACGGGTCGACGTGACTAGCAGTGTGATTATTTTGGCGCGACTAACTAAATGTTAATCGTTGCAAAAAGTATGTGCCCGCAAGGTATACTGTTCGTAGAACTACTAGTTTTTAAATTACATCTCCCTAGTACCACCACGATTCTCCGAGCGAAACCGCGGACAGACAGACAATCGGACCCGGCGAAACCGTAAGACCCGCACGGACTCACCGTTGAAGCCGCCCACGGCGTACACCTTGCCGCCCACCACGCCCAGCCCCGCGGACTCACCGTTGAAGCCGCCCACGGCGTACACCTTGCCGCCCACCACGCCCAGCCCCGCGGACTCACCGTTGAAGCCGCCCACGGCGTACACCTTGCCGCCCACCACGCCCAGCCCCGCGGACTCACCGTTGAAGCCGCCCACGGCGTACACCTTGCCGCCCACCACGCCCAGCCCCGCGGACTCACCGTTGAAGCCGCCCACGGCGTACACCTTGCCGCCCACCACGCCCAGCCCCGCGCGGCAGCGGCGCGACGGCAGCTCGGCCGCCGCGCGCCAGCGGTTCGCGTCCAGCGACAGCGCCTCCACGCCGCGCACGGCCTTGGGCGCCTGCCCGCCCACCACCAGCAGCGAGCGCGGCGCGCGCGGCGGCTGGCGCGGCCGCGCGCGCGCGCACGCCGCCGCGCACGCCGCGCGCCGCTCGGGCCGCATGAGGTGGTACGACAGCGCCTCGATGACCAGGTCCTTGACGCGCAGCCCCGCGCTGCACAGCGGCTCGGCGTTGGCGCGCGCCACCAGCGCGTCCTGCGCCAACAGCGGCAGGCGCACGTGCTCCAGCAGCGCGCCCAGGTGCGGCGCGCGCGCGCCGGGCGCGTGCTGCAGCCAGCGCAGCGCCGCGTCCAGCACGGCCTCCTCGCTGGGCACCTGCCCCGCCGCACGCAGGCGAAAATTCAATAAAAGTCGGACAAAACCTAAACATTCATGATTTTTCTAGAAAATGGGCACATAAGGGTGGGTATGTGATGAAAAACACTTATATTTTTTTTTTGACATTTTTGTTGTACACCATCAATAATATTTCGTTCATCCAATAGATTTAAAACGTCTTGGCACATAGAAACGAGATTTTTTTGGGATTCGTTTCCGTAGTCCATTTTCTTGAAAACCAGGCTCTGTTCTTTCTCACATCTTTGTTTCAACTTTCTTGTGCATCTTCGCTCATTAAACCTATGGCTATTTCAGAATTATCTTAAATATTGCATCCATGAATAAGTACTTGTGAACTGTTGTTGACTTGTTGGCATTATAATACCGTGAGTACCTAATTTATCACAAAATAAGAAGCTGTTTTGGTGCAAAACGTCTATTTGATCGAAGAAGTGGTCGATTAAAAAGACAATTTTGTTAAAGCGTCGCTTACGGTCGCATATAACTATGATTGTATATTGATAAACAAAGCCCATACTCTCTAAAATTACTAATATCAAAGCATGATGACGCAGATATTGAGAGGGAGCGGAGAGCATTGTCGGTGCGCGCTAACATGTTGGTGCATAGGTTTGCGAAGTGTACACTTCAGGTAAAAATAACTTTGTTCAGAGCCTATTGCCAAAGCTTTTATACTAGCGCCCTATGGACCAACTACACGCAGCGGGCCTACAATGCTCTCAGGGTTCAGTATAACAACGCCTTTAGGAGTCTGGTGCGGCTACCTCGATTTTGTAGTGCCTCGGGTATGTTTGCCGACGCGGGTGTCGATGACTTTTACGCTATAATGCGCAAAAAGTCAGCGTCACTAATTCGCCGAATTCGAGGGAGTGGCAACGGAATCCTAAGGATGATTGCAGACAGACCAGTATCGCCAGCTGTGGGAAGGCTCATCAGGCTGCATGTTGGCTGACATTATATACCTGCCTATTTTTAAATTTCTTCAATTTTGTTTTTTCAATTTAATTGTAATTTTAATTTATTTTCAATTATTTGTTTCAATTTTTATGCTAATTTTAATTCAATTTTCAATTCAATTTTTGTTTTTTCAATTTAATTGTAATTTTAATTTATTTTCAATTATTTGTTTAAATTTATATGCTAATTTTAAATCAATTTTTAATTCAATCAATTATTTCGTCAGGACTAACATAAGTTTTAAGATACCTATAACTAACAAAAATATGGACACATTTAGTCTCAAATAAACAAATTTTATTTGTATTATTTTTTTTTTAATATAAAATATCAAGGATTGCGGTCAAAAGTAGATATTAAAAAGTAGTTTACTACCGCCTGGAAGCGAATCCATCGAAAAAACAAAGATATTCACGAAGCAAATTATAGAGATTGTAATAATTAAATGCAACACTTTTACTCTTATACACATCCGCTGTTGATCAAGTCGAACTTTGGATTGAGACCCAGCCGCGGCGACGACAGGTCCGCGCCATAGACTACTACTACTGCGCAGGTAGTGTGTATGTTTATCTGACTTGTCGGTAACATCGGTTTTAATTTGTGTCGATTACTTTTAAGTTTTTAGGTTTTGTCCGAGTTTTATTGATTTGTCGCCTGTGTGACAGCGGCGGTACTGCCATACAAGCTGAAAAGCCCGGCTTGACTTCAAAACTGAGCCAATCAATTTAAAAAAAAAAAAACTACTCTATACTTCCAAGTCAATCCTTCATGTCGCAAGAATTGATAAGAATAATAACATAAAAACTTCGCGCTGCACCAGCCGCGCGCTATAAGTAGGTACAAACAAAGCACCGTTGCCAAACTGCCACAGTTGCGATCTCGCTCTAACACTATAGCTTTAGGCGAGATCGCATCCATGAATGAAGACGTCAATTCTGTAGTACATTGCATCTTTCTCGCTCACACACGCTTGCGGCAACGGTGCAGAAGCCAGCTTCTAGACCTCTCATTTTTTCATTGAAAATGCGTACGTTGTCGATACTATTAGAATGTACTTATTTTGCAAAATGTTCTAATATTTAAGCCCGGCTTTTGAGTTTTTATGAATGGAACGAATCGTGTGTTTGAAGTTCGCGCAAATGCACTAGCCGCGATGTTGACCCGCGTAAAGTGAGTTACAAGTCCGCGAAGCGACTCAATTTGTTATTGTTTTGAAATAATATTTTGAGATCAGTATTTTATTTTTCAATTGAGGTAATGAATTACCTAGTTTTATTATTTAAAATGATGTGATAGTTATTGCGGCTATGTCATTCCTTATGCTTAGTAGTGTTTTTATCATCAAAATGTGAATTTGGAAACTGTGTTCGAAAAGGTACGTAAATACATTGAGTTTTCTGACAGTAAGTAACTCTTTGCTTCACCGTAATCAACCCCAAATTACTATAACTCGGAAATATAAACAATTAGGTAGATATTTTTGTCAGTCGAAGAATATATTGAAATTGGCATTCGATTGTTTAGTATGTATAAAGTTAAGAGTATGACCAAACTTAGGTAGCCTAGCTGGTGCCATGAAAGACATCAAAATTTGTATAGTGTTGTTTGTATGGCAATTGTAGTTTTGGTAAACCACTAAAAAACAAACCACTTATTAGAATACATCTCATCAAGATCACAAAACACAATAATTTTCGTATCGAAGATATTCTTTGAAATAAAGGCGTTTTGAAATAAAGATTAGAGTTGGCTATTGTCATTATGGTTAAATAAAAAATGTTATATACCCAATGTAATATCTTATTTAACATTTTCAATCGACTTAAAACTTAAATTTAGAAACAACAAATCGATAATTTGGGGCCATCTAGCGGCTTTTGATAGAATAATTTTTATGTGACAAGCGTTGACAAACTTATTATGGTGAAAAGGTCCTGCGAAGCGGTGTGGTTACGCGCATTCGTTAATAGATGGCGCTTACGACAATTCCGTACTGAAGCCTGAAATAATATGTAGAACTCTTCTTCATCCGTAAATCGCTCACTTGTCTGTTTTTTTAAATCGTTAAAAATCTGTCGGCTTGCCCTGGTTTTGAACCCTAGGCACGCCACTGCCTGTGTGGGCCGGCCCGGACAGCGCGGCGCGACACTCACCGTGATGCGGTCGCTGTCCAGCAGCTGCGCCAGCGTGTCCGGCTCCAGCGCCAGGAACTCCTCCGTGTCCAGCACCTCCACGAAGTGGTTCTCGATGAAGCGCGTGGCCGCGGTGCTGAGGTCGGCGCAGGCGTGCAGCTCGGCGAAGGCGCGGATGCCGAGCGCGTTGTCGGGCGCCAGCGCGCCGGCCAGGAACACGCAGCACGCCGCGCGCACGCCGCCCACGGCCAGCAGCGACGCCGCCGACAGCAGGCTCTGACACACCACGCGACACGTCACGTAAACGTACGAGTACACCGGCAACGAGCACTAGTAACTACAGAGATACGGTGAGCGTCGGCGGCGAGTCGAGCTACCTGCACGTTGTCCTCGGTGATGACGAGCGAGTCGGGCGTGTACACGTACTCGATGATAGCTTCGAGCGCGGCCGGCTCCACGTTCTGTCAAAAAGTCAAATAATTTATTTCGATTAGGCACATAAAAGGCACTAAGAAAATAGAATAGATTCTAGTTGCGCCTTCAAAAAGGTAGTTTTCTTATAAAATAAAATAAATAGGAAAAATGGGCAAGAAACTCCACTGTTACTCTTTTAAAATATTTTGTATACATCAATTATACAAGCTGAAATTTTAATGGTTGTTTTTCCGCAGCGAAGTGACTTTGTCTTGATTGTAGAATTGATTTATAAAAAATAAATAAAAAAATGGCAGATTTAGAATTGTGATAAACGAAATTCGAAAGCGTTCTCGAACCAATAGTAGATAGTATATTATCTACCAATAGTAGATAGATCGAACCAATAGGTAATACAGCGCGAGCGCCCGACTGCGCGAGGCAGGTGCGAGGGACGCGCGAGCGCCCGACTGCGCGAGGCAGGTGCGAGGGACGCGCGAGCGCCCGACTGCGCGAGGCAGGTGCGAGGGACGCGCGAGCGCCCGACTGCGCGAGGCAGGTGCGAGGGACGCGCGGTCGTTGATCCTCGCGGTACAGGTGATAACTACCTACTACCAGGTGATAACTCCTGAGTTAAGAGCCCCTATCAATTTCGCGGTCTAAGAACAGAAAATTTAATTTCGGAGCCAATGTCTCAATATCCTTAAGATATCTGGTTTGTTTTTAAATGCAAAATATTCATCACCTATTTAACTAGTAAGTCAACTAATAAGATTTTTGAAAACTACTCAATATAAAAATCTAACACACGTGTTTACGTAAGCTTGAAACACCTGGTTTTTCAAGCGTAAGAATTTATTGAAAACTAGCTGTTGCCAGCGACTTCGTCCGCGTTTCCGTCGTTTTTCGTAAAAAAAAGTAGAAAATATCGCAATACGGAACCGCACAATATTATTGTTAATAGCTGTGCCCGCGACTCCGTCAGCGTTCAGGCAAAAGGGATCCTATCAAATGGTAAACCTGACTTTGTATCTTAAATATTGTCTAAGAACTTTTTAGATTGCACATGTTCTCTTAAAAGTAGTGATTTCAAAGGTTCCGGTGGGTCTTCGAACGATAGCAAATTTATTTTACCTCCAGAACAACAGAAACCTGCCGACTCCTTACTCCACTTTAAAGCATTACAAAAAGAACATACTACGTTTATATCGCCTATTACAGAAGATGATTTGTAATCAATTGTAAGGTTATAAGCAAACCCACTTTTATATTTGTCGGACCACACCACCGAATTCGTAGATTGATCTTCTATGTTTACATCTAAGTCATTAAGACTATGTCGAAATCTGTCTGCAGTAAGACGGGCCTCTCGCTGTTCGTCCGTTTCAAGAGACCGAATATTTTCAATTCTTAATCTTTCATTAGACAAACTTATTAATCGTTCTTGTCTCAAAGAATTGTAACATTCGCGTCCCGACTCTAGTCGTTGTTCATGCTCATGTTCATCTTCAAGAGATCGAATAATATTATGGTGCACCCTATCATTTGTCAAACGGTCTTCATATTGAGTAAAAGTTTCAGATTCTCGAGATAAAATATGACGTTCGCGATCAGCTGTAAGCCGTAATTCCCTCACAGTGAAGGTTTCGGACTCACGGGATAGTACATGCCGTTCGCGATCAGCTGTGAGACGTAATTCCCTCTCAGTGAAGGTTTCGGACTCACGGGATAGTACATGCCGTTCGCGATCAGCTGTAAGCCGTAATTCCCTCTCAGTGAAGGTTTCGGACTCACGGGATAGTACATGCCGTTCGCGATCAGCTGTAAGCCGTAATTCCCTCTCAGTGAATGTTTCGGACTCACGGGATAGTACATGCCGTTCGCGATCAGCTGTGAGACGTAATTCCCTCTCAGTGAAGGTTTCGGACTCACGGGATAGTACATGCCGTTCGCGATCAGCTGTGAGACGTAATTCCCTCTCAGTGAAGGTTTCGGACTCACGGGATAGTACATGCCGTTCGCGATCAGCTGTGAGACGTAATTCCCTCTCAGTGAAGGTTTCGGACTCACGGGATAGTACATGCCGTTCACGATCAGCTGTGAGACGTAAGCCCCTCTCAGTGAAGGTTTCGGACTCACGGGATAGTACATGCCGTTCGCGAACGGCTGTAAGCCGTAATTCCCTCTCAGTGAAGGTTTCGGACTCACGGGATAGTACATGCCGTTCGCGATCAGCTGTAAGCCGTAATTCCCTCTCAGTGAATGTTTCGGACTCACGGGATAGTACATGCCGTTCGCGATCAGCTGTGAGACGTAATTCCCTCTCAGTGAAGGTTTCGGACTCACGGGATAGTACATGCCGTTCGCGATCAGCTGTGAGACGTAATTCCCTCTCAGTGAAGGTTTCGGACTCACGGGATAGTACATGCCGTTCGCGATCAGCTGTGAGACGTAATTCCCTCTCAGTGAAGGTTTCGGACTCACGGGATAGTACATGCCGTTCACGATCAGCTGTGAGACGTAAGCCCCTCTCAGTGAAGGTTTCGGACTCACGGGATAGTACATGCCGTTCGCGATCAGCTGTGAGACGTAATTCCCTCTCAGTGTAGGTTTCGGACTCGCGAGATAATGTATGCCGTTCGCGGTCAGCAGTGAGCCGCAATTCTCGTTGTGAAGCAGTTTCAGCTTCTCGGGATAATACATGTTGTTCTCAGTCAATGGTAAGCCTTAGCTCTCGTTGAGAAGAGCTTTGAGACGCCCGTGATGTAGCTCGTCTCGCTCTGTCAGCTGCTAATCGCATATCTCTCTCGGGAGAGCTTTCATTGGCTCGAGAAGTTGAGGCAATAACTCTCATAGAGTTTAACCGATGTGCTCTTTCCTCTGCCGATTCTTGAGAACGCCTATTTCTCATTCTCTTAGCTTCTCTCGAATTTCGAGATAAAGATAATCGTTTTTTAGGTGGCCTTGATGCAGGCAAATGAAAATAAAGCTAAAACGTAAATGAAAATAAAACTTATATAAAAAAAATTGAACGTAAATTAGCCAAAACTTACCTATTGATATCTAAAAATCTATGCGTACCTACTACTACTTCACCTAAAAAGAAATAAAATGTAAACTATAATGAAAATAAAGCTAGAACGTAAATGAAAATAAAACTTATATTAAAAAAATTGAACGTAAATTAGCCAAAACTTACCTAGGTATCGATATCTAAAAATCTATGCGTACCTACTACTACTTCACCTAAAAAGTAATAAAATGTAAACTATTAATCATTTGTAATTTGAACGAATATTTAAACACTACCAAAATAACTGATAGGTACCTATTTTATAAAATAACAACAAAAGGAATCTAAAAATAAATTATCAAATACTAAAAGTCGCGTATCAATTAAGTATTGTCTGTCAATAAGGTCGAACACTCTGAACGTCTATTCGCATCAACAGGCAAAAATTGTATGAAGCTCGCGCTCGGACGCCCCGCTTTTTTGTACCTTCGGCCGCGAGACGCGTCGAGCGCGGCGGCCGATTCTCGAAAGTTCGCGACCGGCCGCACTGCGCGCTTGGCGCCTAGCTGCTAGGCCGGTCGCGAACGTTCGAGAATGTTCGTTTTACGAAGCTACTCGCTAGGTGACTCGCTAGCCTCTAGGCGCCAAGCAAGCAAATAATCCTTATAGTATGATTCAGTATTCACGCGCGATGGCTCATTATTAGCGTATTTCATGTATAACTTTGATGTTTCTATACCGATTTCTTTGATTCTTTTTTATGAAATAGTTAATTACCTATGTTAACTTTTTTAATTAGGGATGACTGAGAGTGTTATAAACGTAAGAGTAGACAAATATAATTATAAAGCTTCGAACTGCTAAGCTATCGGGAGTTACACGTGTTATTGTGAGTCAACCATAAAAGATAGACATATGCTGTCGTGGGATATTTTTTATTTAATTTTAAGGAGAACATTTCCGTCATACATGATTTCTGTGTAGCTTTAACCATTAAGGTTGCACACGCGACGGAAGCTTAAGAAATGGAGTAACTTCTCCCGTTTCCCAACATTTCCCTTCACTGCTCTGCTCCTATTGATTGTAGCGTGATGAAAAGTATACAATAACCAGCTCAGGAGTGTGAAAAATAATTGTACCAAGTTTCGTTAAAATCCATCGAGTAGTTTTTGTTTCTATAACGGTTATACAGACAGACAGACATACAGACTCACAGACAGACAGACAGACAGACTGACAAAAATTTTACTGATTGCATTTTTGGCATCAGTATCGATCCCTAATCACCCCCTGATAGTTATTTTGGAAGTATATTTCATGTACAGAATTGACCTCTCTACAGATTTATTATAAGTATAGAAGATAGAAGATATAGAAGATAGATATAGATAACAATAAGTGTTAAATATTTTAAAATTTGAGGTATTTATCTACCAAACTCAATTTTTATATTTTATTTTCGACTACTGATTAATTCTAATAAAATATCTAAATAATGCCAAGCCTTATAAACCGATGCACTCGCTCGTGGCAATCAGTCGCGCCCACAGAGCACTATATGGTCGCGAGGGCTTCTCGACGTCGGAACTGTGTCGCTCGTGACGTTCGCCGGTCCCGACGACATTCGCGAGTCGTGCGTAATTTTGTACTAGACCTAACCAGTTTTGAGACTGAGTATATTTATGCATGGTGTGACACTTTGTGATTTGCTAATGTTATTCATACATATTAATGTTTTGCATTTTACTTACAGTAATGAGTGTCTAATTTTTAGAAATGGGTTGATAATTGGACTTTATTATAAGTATAGATTGTTGTTATAATAAAGAAACTAAAAAGATTTTGTATCTATTTTCACGCCGCCGTTGAAATCTGTGATGAGATGACTGATGATAAACATAATCATAGGAAATGATAAATTTTAATTAGATAAGGGTGAGCTAAAAACAAAGAATGTTTCATTTGAGTAAAGTTTGCTATCTTCAATAATAGTACTTTTACTCCATGTCCCACTCGTTTTTTTCACCTTGAATAGCTTTATAATACGACAAGTTGGCTCGCTATACCTCGTCTTTTAGCGACGGAAATAAAGGTACACAGGAGTCTCGAAGCGCACCGTTATCTAAATAATCTAAATAATAAAGGAGTACAATAACACGTGTGATTAGTTTCAGACTTACCTTATACAGCGTGCCGCTTTAATGGTGACATTAATTTAACACACGTATACGATTTCGTGTATTCGTTTTATGAAAATTGTATTTTCATTAAACGTTATTATTTATTGATTTATTAACAATTTTCTAAATTAGTATCTTGGAGCAACCTGTACTTAAAGAACTGTAGCGCAGAGGTCATTTGCCGGGGTCACGGATTATAAGTAGGCGAATTGAAGGAATGCCGCGCAATTTCCTAGAAATTATACCGCCAAAGGATCGAACCAATAGAACATAAGCCAGCTGGTAGGTAGCTTTATGAATGAATCTTTTACACAGAACAGAGTGATCTCAATGTTGGTTGTTTTTATTAATTAGTTTGTTTGAAAATTTATTTATTCAATTTACGAATTATTTTATTTAATAGCCCAACCCGTGTGTTAAATTAATATCGCCATTGTAGCGGCACGTTGTATACGTTGGTCACACTAAATAGTTTGCTTGTACTATATTGGTGCCGATTTTCTTGTCACATAATCTCTAAACTAGACAAAAAATCACTAAAATGTAGTTTATTCTTGTCAAACGACGATTTCCCATTCTGAAATAGACTCTAATGACACAACTTAACTATAATTTAGTTTGACAGCACTAATATGGCACTGAGATATTAGTTTAGTGAGAATGCTATTCTGAATTTGACGATTTAACCAAAAATGTTGTCCTATAACTAAAATCCTCTAACTAAATCTGACTATTTTTAATCGCGATTAAAAATGTGTGTAATAAATTTAGAAGTGCACTAAAATTGAAGATGAACTAAAATTCAAACCAACACCTCGACTTCAGATGCAAAACAGTAATGTCTTTTTTCTTTTTTTCTTTTGCTTATATCTCGAAAATGGTGTGTCCTATCGCAAAAATAATGAAAATTTCGACTCCCTATAGGAAATCCTTAAGCCCCTGTCGTTCAACATGCTGGTATTATTTTATTTTTTTGCATATTTTCCATACAAATTGTGAAAAATGCAATAAAATAAAAACACGTCGAAGCTGCTGTCCCTGCGCGCCTCCGGCTCTAAAAAATATTCACGGGTTAGTAGGGAAAACAAGTACAAAGTGGAGGCGCGATTGTCAAATTCGATTTTAGATGTGTCAAAATTTAGAGATTTTTTTTGTCAGAATAGCGTTAAGATTCTCATAGCCAAAAGTAAGGAATTGTAGTGATAGTTTAGTTAGTTTAGTTCGGTGTACAACAGAATCGGCATCAGTGAATACCATATTAGGTAACCATATTTTTATAGGATACCTAAACATAGCACGTCAAAATCACAAAATAAAATCCATCCAGTATTACGGAACCCAGTAAGTAAAAACTATGGAGTGCTTATAATAGCGGTTGCGGACCAAGATTATTAGTTCCCGCTGCACCGTACGACAGCGCACACTACGACTGTCAGCGATACTTCGACTGCACACAGACACACTGCGCTCCGATAGTTACCTAATCTTGTAGTGCGCAGAAATTGATAGGAAGTCTTAACGGAAGATAATTTGTTATTCCAATTTTCCTCTTTTTACGGGCTTAGGACCGTCATAAATACTTTTTTTACCTACAACTTACTGAACATAAAACTGAAAAACAAGTTTACTTATTGCAAAAAAATATTTTATGAATTAGATAATGAAGTATTTAACAATTGGAATCAACTTATTTACAATGATTTTAAATAACTAACCTACTTTTAAATAAATAAATGTTTGCTATTTACAAAGGTACTTACACTTCCCGGTAACTTCCAAGCCACTGCGTTCCATACACAATTGAGCACGTTTTATTTGATTGTTTTTCAATAAAATGGCTCTGTCACGTCTTACAACACGAGTATTAAAAGCCCATGCCCAAGAACTGCCCATGATCGAGTAGCCGCTGTGTCGCCGCTACGATCGTCCGGGCCTGTGGGACTTGGGGGTTCAGAACCCCGCGAAGACGGAGCGACTCCGCGTAAAGTCGCCGGGCAGCGTGGGAGTTATAACGAGCCCTAGCGTAAAAATTGTGCCATTACGACGTACCTACTCCAAACAAACAATTTTTGCGGATCGCACGAATCGTGCGGCACGAAGCACGTACGACGGTCGCCGCGCGACAACTGAGCGAGGCGGGGCCGGCGCGCCGGCGAACGCGCGGGCGCGGGGCGGGTTGCGTGGGCGCTCGCCGCGTGCGTGCGGACTAGATTGCTGTATCACTACGCGAGATGGCTTATTTTGCTCTGAACATTTACAAATCGCTCTTCGGCACCGCGCAGCCGCGCATGCGGTTCGATTAGTACTACGTAATGTCTAGTGAACTACTATTGTTTCTCACGTTTTCGAGTTGATGCATATTTTTTAAATTATTTTAAAACATAAACATCAGTATTTTTTAAGTTTAACTCTGTGATTCAATAGTATTACTTAGGGTAAATCGTACGTAAAACCTAGGCCCAGATTACAAAAAACACAAAAGGTAAAAATAATTTAAAAACCGGCCTTGTGCGTGTCCGACCACGCACAATGAAGGGTTCCGCGTAGTTGGGATGAATTTACCATGTTTTTCATTTGTATGTTTTAATTTAATCACGCCTACATGCAGCGGTCGGGAGCTACCTGTATGGTGATGGTAGACTGCGTGCTCTCGTCGAACTACATGCAGCGGTCGGGAGCTACTTGTATGGTGATGGTAGGCTGCGTGCTCTCGTCGAACTACATGCAGCGGTCGGGAGCTACCTGTATGGTGATGGTAGGCTGCGTGCTCTCGTCGAACTACATGCAGCGGTCTGGAGCTACCTGTATGGTGATGGTAGGCTGCGTGCTCTCGTCGAACTACATGCAGCGGTCTGGAGCTACCTGTATGGTGATGGTAGGCTGCGTGCTCTCGTCGAACTACATGCAGCGGTCTGGAGCTACCTGTATGGTGATGGTAGGCTGCGTGCTCTCGTCGAACTACATGCAGCGGTCTGGAGCTACCTGTATGGTGATGGTAGGCTGCGTGCTCTCGCTACATGCAGCGGTCTGGAGCTACCTGTATGGTGATGGTAGGCTGCGTGCTCTCGTCGAACTACATGCAGCGGTCTGGAGCTACCTGTATGGTGATGGTAGGCTGCGGCTCTCGTCGAACTACATGCAGCGGTCTGGAGCTACCTGTATGGTGATGGTAGGCTGCGTGCTCTCGTCGAACTACATGCAGCGGTCTGGAGCTACCTGTATGGTGATGGTAGGCTGCGTGCTCTCGTCGAACTACATGCAGCGGTCTGGAGCTACCTGTATGGTGATGGTAGGCTGCGTGCTCTCGTCGAACTGCGTGAACATGGCGTGGAAGTAGGGCGAGGCCGCCGCCAGCACGGCGCGGTGCGCGGGCAGCGCGGCCGAGGGCGAGCGCTCGGGCTCCGGCGACGCCGCCGCGGGCGAGCGCTCGGGCGCGGCGCGCGCGTGCAGGCGCACGTCGCACAGCACGCCGTCGCGCCGCAGCCGCGCCAGCGCCGCCAGCAGGCGCGCGGGCTGCGCGGCGTGCGCGTCCGGACCCGCGCCGCCGCCCGCCGGCCGCTGCGACGACTCGTCCAGCGACGACTGCGACGCGCAGCGCACCATCATGCTGCGGATTGCACACGCCCACTATACCAGCGCAGTTTCACAAAAAAAAAACAACTCACTTCCAAAAAAAAAACACTGCGGCGAGCAATGGGTAGCTCGCCGTCCGATTAGGACCAGGCCCGGGTCGAAGGCGCGTGTGTTGCACGACTACCAAACGGAACTTCGACAAACGTGACTACGACATGATTTTACTTCGACATTACGGAACTCCGACACGGCTTTACTTCGACATGCCTTTAGTCCGACACTACTCTACTCTGACAATACGTTGCTTCGACATGACTTAACTACGAAATGATGTGACTCGACGACATCCTACTTCGACAATAATGCTAGTTCGACATGATTCAATTTCGACATTATCTACTCCGACATGCTGTACTTCGACAATATCTTAAATCTACGTGATGCGTCTCGGGACACGATGCTAATTCAAAATTATTCTGCGACGTTGAGAAACAACTGAACTTGTGTATTTTTTTTATAGGTAATAATATATTTTAAGGGCGTTCAAACCAACAAACTCTTCAGCTTTTTATTAGTACGTAATATCACTTTGGTGGCTCCATTTCTGCACTATGTTGAAGTAAAATCTTCTTAGTATAGAGTAAAATCTTCTTTGATTTATATTTTTCTTACTATTATGGATCTGTCACAGTTGCACAGCGTTTCGATTAGAACATGCTAGCTAGACAAAATTATTTATCAGGGTATTTTTTTTTTTTTCTTATGATGTTTTAATGCGGTTCCAGCACAAAACACCCAAATAAAAGAAGGCATGGCCAAGCGTACCAAATAAAATAAAAAATGACAATAAATATTTCGTATACTGAAACAAGTAGAAAAACAATCCTAAAATTATCAACAACAGTCATAAAATATGGTCCTCCAGACCGTATTTCAGCCATGGCGGCCAATCTCAACGACGACTAACCTTCCGCGCGGGAGATATTATAGTGCACAAGTGTGTGCGCAGACACAGGTGCACTCTCTCTTCCCTCACTCTCATAGTACGATGGGACGGCAAACTGACACGACCGGAGAGAGATCAGGCGCAGGACCAACGGCTTAACGTGCTTTCCGAGACACGGGGGACACTACGAAATTCCTAATGGAAAACTCTAATAACACTTTGCCCGACCCGGGAATTGAACCCAGCAGGGCTAACATGACAAGCGCGAGAACGCTCTTTTTGTCGTTTTGTCGAAATTTGTCGTCGATTATGACGTCATTCTAATCCCTAACATGACCGTTATGCACGAGTATAACCGAAAAAGGCACTTTGACACTTCTCTATCTCGTGACGAGATACCGATGTAGCAAATTATTTAAAAAAAATCATTTTTATGATAGCAACATCAGCTTAAGGTTCGGTTTCATTCATTCGATTTTACGCATGGAATTAGTATGTACTATATTAATTTTACGTCCACCTCTTTTATAACCGACTTTTTTTATTAAAATTAAATATTTTTCTTTGGCATGCCGAAATTAAAATACAAAATGACGGAAATGAAAATTAGTGGCACAATATAAGTTTAAATATCATTTCTTTTTCGATAAGTATTGTTGTCATAAATGAAAAAGAATAGATTACGATACGGTTAATACGTGGATAATAATGCCAATGAATTACATTTCAGCCTGTATACTCATTAAATAATCACCACAAATGACAAAGGGGCCGATGATCGCCATTTGATAAAGCGAAGGTTGATATTGTAACAATCACCATAAAACCCGTGCTATTGCAAATGTTGTTAATCATCACACTTGCCAAAAGGACTGATGTTCAGTTAAATATGCAGCTGGAGTTGATTTCGCTATTATAACCAAAAGACTAATCGTGGTTAATCACAATCCTATTATGTTGCGAAGGTATGATACTGCCATACAGCCATAATTCCTAGACTTCATTAATCACCATGATTGCCAAAGTGACTGGTTATTACTGAAAGTGATGCTCATCTACTTAATAGTGCTCCCCTCCGCCACAGTTTCTCTCGTGGCTGCTGAAAGGAACTTTCGTTCCAATATAGATAGTTGTTTAAAACTAAGTTTTTTCCATTATTATATATTACACATTATATTGCAAAACAAAATTATGACTAAAATAAGAACAATTTAAGAAACTGCCATGTTATTATGGAGTTTTTTTTTTTTTTTTGGTATAATAATTTTGTCTACTCATCTCGTCGTAAAAATCGACGACGAGTAAATGACAGAAGAATCGGAGATTATCTCGTGTTTAATTGTCAAAAGTCGAGATATCTTGGGTGTCATGTTAGGTTTTGTAGAGAAAACATCAAGTTTGACAGAACGAGTCGAGTATATTGTATGGCAGCGCTGTCAGAAAACGAGAAAAGTGACGAAATAGACAAAAAATACTCACTCTCGCGTGAGTAGTTGTCGCGTGTGTCATGTTAGGCCTGCAGGACCCCACGCTCTGAAGCCGCGCTTGCGACCACGAGACCAACGGGGCAGTTAGTCATAAAATACTCAACTACTAATAACCTAGCTACTAATTACACAAAGGCACATAATGGGTCATCATTACTACTCATTAACAATTTTTTTTTACATAAATTACATGCAGATCATAAAACTAACTTAGTATTCAAAAAATCAATATGATTCAACTAATAATAAAGTTAGTAGGATACAAAGCTTAGAAATTTATTCTACATCACTAAATAATTCTTCTTCTGAAGAATCTTCTTCATTAAAATCTGGCATAGGTACTAATATTTTGACAAAAATTACCTACAAAGACTTACACTAGATATTATATTAACAGTATGGGCTATTATTAATTCTAAAACCTCAGAAGGAAGTTAACTTGTCGGTTTTTTGTGAACTTCTCTATCCTTATCAGTAATTGACATCAGCGCAAAATAATTCTTGGAATTGGGACAAATGGGGGTGTGGCTAGTGGCTCAGTTAATAAATTCATGGAAATTCAACAGTGACTTTTGTCCAGCTAGTATGTTCTAATCGAAACGCTGTGCGTTGATCGGCATGTTTATTGTAGTTTTTATTTATTCCAAATCATCCTTCTGCTCCCTTATCCCAATATTTATAATTAATTATTTAATTTATAAATAATTATTAGACGAGAAAAAATATGCCAAAATCGTAATGTCAAAGAATATTAGGAAAAAGAAACATGTGAAAAGAAGGGGTCCCGTCTGAGACGCATCACGTCGACTTAAGATATAGTCGAAGTACAGCATGTCGGAGTAGAGTATGTCGAAATTGAATCATGTCGAACTAGCATTATTGTCGAAGTAGGATGTCGTCGAAGTCACATCATTTCGTAGTTAAGTCATGTCGAAGCAACGACTTGTCGGAGCAGAGTAGTGTCGGACTAAAGGCATGTCGAAGTAAAGTACTGTCGAAGTAAAGACGTGTCGGAGTTCCGTAATGTCGAAGTAAAATCATGTCGTAGTAACGTTTGTCGAAGTTCCGTTTGGTAGTCGTGTTGCACGCGCGCCTCAAAGAGATGTCAGCACAATTGGCGGGGTTCGCTAGGACCGATGCCTGCCAGGGATGCGGGAAGGTCCGAAAGGGATACCGGGACCTTGGCAACAGGCAACTGAAGGAACACGGGTGGGTTTTAGTCAGTAAAAGTCTGACACGCCCTTCCGCTCCACCCAGAGCGGGAGAAGTCATTGGATGATTTCCCACCCTCAAAAAAAATAACAAAAAAAAAGATATTAAAAAATAGCAGATAGCAACTGTTCCTAACAATAAAACATATCTGTTACTTAAAATAACAGATCCTCAAGACCGTTACCGTGGCTGTTACTGTTAAAACTACGGATATGATTTTTGAGATTGAGATTAACCGATCGATTCCCATTAAATAAAACAATACGTATTTATCATCCGTACAAAAATAACAGGCTGTTATTTAATAACAGATAGATACGATTTTCGACTTTAAACCAAAAGAAATAAATAAGATATTCGATTGAGATTTAAATACGTATTTATCGTCCGTACAAAAATAACAGGCTGTGATTTAATAACTAATATTTCGATCTGTTATTTTTTTATCATAGTAATAACAGATATGGTGTTTAACCTGTTACAACCCATCTCTATAAGGCGGGCGGGTCCTTGAACTTAATTTGACCCCACATAGACCCGCAAATGGTCCAAAACTTGAAAGGGAACATCGGGTAGCAAGATTACGTTACGCTCGCGAACACGCAAAATTGGGAGACGAAAAATGGGCATGAGACTGAGTCTGACGAATCCAGATTTATGCTGTATGCACATGCTAGACGGCGAAGAGTCTACCAACGGTCAGGGGAACGATTTATTCCAGCTTGTTTTGAGGAAGAAGTGCTTTTCGGCGGTGGATCTGTTATGGTTTGGGCTGGAATCTCTTCAGAGAGTCGCACGGAGGTAATGCTGATAGAAAATGGTACGCTAACTGGTGCAAAATATGCGGAAGACCATCTTAATGAGCATGTCGGCCCATATTTAATGAATAAGGGTGAAAATTCAATATTCATGAATGACAACGCCAGCCCACACACAGCTCAAATTATAAATGAATACTTTCGGGACGTTGGCATCAATCGCAAGGACTGGCCCGCGAGAAGCACGGACCTGAATCCAATTGAACACGCTTGAGACGAGCTTAGGAGGTATGTAAAAAATCGAAACCCCGCCCCAGCTACACTTCGAAACCTGAAACATGCGTCAGTGGAAGAATGGGCCCGCAAAATCACAAGAAACAACAGCATGCCCCAATTGTCTGGCAGCTGTGAGAAGAGCTCGTGGAGGTAATAAAAAGTATTAATTTTGTTTCAATGTTCTTTTTTGTGTTGTATGTGAGGTACCAACCATTATTATTTCAACGTAAAAATTATTGATGTTTTGTTTTAGTAATTTTGACAATTCAACTAATAATGTTTCCAACATTTGGTGTTGTTTTATTAACTGGTAAATTGTCTACAACATACAGTTTCATTCATGCCGCTAGCTCTATTATTTTATTTACGAGTAATTTTAGCTTTCCGTACCGACCTGTATTATTTGACCGCGAGTGTATTTATTATTAAATGTTATTTTATTTTTAGACGTATTCACCTTTCAGGGTTATACACTATGTATATCTTTTTTCAAAAATTAAAATTATCTTTATAAAAATCTTCTTTCTGATCCCTTAAAAAATCGTGTACGGCGGCGACTACTGCGTCATCATCTTAAAATTTCTGGCCCCTGAGATGTTCCTTTTACCACGGAAATCGGTAAACATCACTGGAGCAAGGTCCGGTGATTATGGAGGATGTTCCATCAATTCGAAGCAAGCTTCTTGAATGGCAGCCATCGCAACTCTGGACTGGTGCGCGGGGGCGTTATCTTGGTGAAACAAAAAAACCGGCCAAGTGCGAATCGGACTCGCGCACGAAGGGTGCCGTACCATTATCTATAAAAATGGCAAAAAAATCACGTTTATTGTATGGGAGCCCCCCATAAATATTTTTTTTATTTTTATTTAATTATTTATTTTGAAAGTGACTATGTAACTACTTATTGTGTGAATATTTCAAGCGTCTACCTGTTGTCGTTTTCAATATCGAGCAAAAAAATCACGTTTGTTGAATGGGAGCACCCTTAAATATTGATTTTATTCTGGTTTTTAGTATTTGTTGTGATAGCGGCAACAGTTAAACATCATCTGTGAAAATTTCAACTGTCTAGCTATAACGGTTCATGAGATACAGCCTAGTGACAGACGGACGGTTCCGTTTTACCCTTTGGGTACGGAACCCAAATTACCATGTATTACTTTCCTAATTTAATTACTGTCTTTAAGAGTCTGATTTTCTGTGATACAAAATACCAGTTTAAATGTTTAATTTTAACAAGTTTATTCATATCGAAATCAAAATTAAAAAAAAATATTTCAATGCACTTTGTCTTTTCTTAGAGATTAGAGGCAGGTTTAGGGTAAGTTACCTCAATTCTATTCTATTCTCTACGATGGAGAAAGCAATGTACAGCGAAACTGAAGTGGCGGCAATGACTTTTGGATTTTTTATTCCCATTTGCCTCGGTGGCAATCCCCGCGGGGGCGACTGGGAATGAACGCGCTAGTCATGGTCAACTCATGTGCCAAATTTCATTTAAATCCGTTCAGTTGATTTAGCGTGAAAGCGAAAATAAACAAACAAACTCACTTTCTCATTTATAATCTTACTAGCTTCCGCCCGCAGCTTCACCCGCGTGGTATGTCGATAAAAAGTAGCCTGTCCTTACCCAGAATGCCATCTATCTCCTTGCCAAATTTTATCGAAATCCGTTCAGTGGTTTAGGCGTGAAAAGGTAGGTAACATACAGACAGACAGTTATTTTCGAATTTATAATATCACTATGGATTTTTATGTATATTGTATCCCACTAAAAACATTTTCATGTAAAATGTTGCCGAGATGAGAACATATAGCTCGCACTGTCAAAAAGTTATCAGATCTCATGTAGAGCCAAGCCCTAACTTCACAAACTACACCTTAGTCAAAATATGTGGCTTTATTCAATGTTCATTACTTTTCTTTTATACAATAGTTTTCAATTCATTCATTTAGATAATTATTTCTCATGTAGAGCCAAGCTTCTAACTCCTACACGCCCTACCAATAAAACGACGGTGATTGGGCCGGAAATGAAATGCACTGACATCATATTAGCATTTTCTCATATCACTAAGCGTTTATATCAAGAAAACGTAACAAACAACAATATTCAACATCTACTCTGATCTTGTGGTATCCCTAGGGATTTCGTGAAATCCCTGGTATCCTCATTTAACTGCAGCATATATATAGTTAGGAAATTAGGGACAGTATGGAAAGAAATATGAATACACATGTTACTAGTCTACTGAACATACCGCATTAGAGAAGCTAACCTGTACCGTCCCCTGTCTCCATCACCCTCGGCAGCACTGTTGTCCACCCCTGATCTGCAAACATTATTGCATTCCGTCTGTTCATGTCTTAAAAGATTGTTCATATAAAGAAATGCCTGGTCTACAGGGAAAAGAAAAGCGTGTGTTGTGGGAAATAGGTCAGTGGGTTCAATGAGAGACACTACAACGAGGACGTTAGATTGTTATGATCCGGAATGCAATACGATCGCCCCCGTGAAAACTGTGGTGATCGTGGGAGGTAGCGGGTTCTACTCACAGGGCTCTGTCGCGCTCCGAGTCAGCCTGGCCGTCCATGGCGCCGGCAGCACTGTCCTGGCCCTGACGCCCGCCTGCCCGCTCACTGCTCACCGCTCACCAGTCTCCACCGCAAACAAAGGCCTAGATGTTGAACAAACGTTTAATCACAAGTTCATAACACTATCACTTACTCCTTACTAAACGATGTTATAAAAAAATAAAACAAAGGATTCAATGTTTCTATTATTTCCCAATAATAAAGCTATTTCGATTATATTTATTGACAAATAAGTAAGCTTTGAATATGACATTGACATTCAAACTTCGTTATCTGTGGTCCACTCCGTTCACTGCACCACCACAGAGTAAATTTTTCACTGCACAGAGCATAACTACTGTCTGTTGTGGTCTGTTAGTATGTCAAGTGTCAAGTCACAGAATTACCGTGCGTTTACACTGGCCAAAAAAAAAAACACTAAAAAAGTGAAAAATAACTTTTTGGAAGTCGGTGGCAAAAAACGAAAATTGAAAAATATTTTTTAAGTATTTATTTTTATTTTTAGGTATTTTTCACTCTTTTATTATTTTTTTTGGAAGTCGGTTGTTTTTGTTTTGTGTCTTGAATGTTTTTATTTTTCACTTTTTAGTTGTGGTACCTACCCCACAAAAATTCGAATACAACTACCTGCTATGTAAAAAACAGTGACGGATCAATTAATCTAACGTCTACATAGACTAAGTGGGAAAAATACGTAATTATTGGAGCTAACTCAAAAACTACGCACACAAACTTTATTAAATCTTGTGGGTAGGTATATATGGTCCCGTATAAATTTTAAAAACAAAAAATTATTAGATGTGTATTTTTTATCACACAGCACAATATCCAAGCGACAGCGGGACAAATGTCCTATACATAAACGCAGGATTAGAAATTTGTTAGTTACCCGACATAGAGTCTAGATATGATATTGAGCTAACTGGTATATAAATCAAAATCCTATAACTTACAATTGTATTAGAGTCCGCGCCACCACTGAAGTCAAGCGGAAAATTGTGGAACTACATTTTTTTAATGCAATGACATAGACACTAGCGCCGCGTCTATCGGACTTGAGTCACAACATATTTAATTATATTGTGCTTGAGTGGTGGCACAGACTAGTGTGCTAGTACTCATGGACCTAATAAACAAACACTGATCTCTCGTACCGAAAACACGAGCTGAGAAAGATAATGTATACATACCGAGGCGGTTTATCTCTTCCTAACCGTGCGTTTGCACTGGCGAAACATTCACGACAAAACATGTTACCAAACATTTATTACAAACAGCAAAGTTCGTTTTGAAATAATTTATATTACAAAATTATTGAAATTAAGTTACCTAAAATAGTTAACCCTTGAAATAGTGATGTGATGAGCGCCTCTACAAAACTACAGAACTCCATGACGCCACACATGACACCATTGATGACAGATTTCAGTGTTACCAGAGTAATTTTATGATACATAACAATCATATTAATTTAATTTTCGTTTATTTTTTTATAAGTACTTATTACTTGTATTGCTGATCTGATTATAATTCTGTTAATCCATATTTGTTGCGGCCGCAAATCATATTTTAAGTAGTTTTTTTTTCGTTGCTTATTTATTTACTTCCTATGTATGTATGTATGTATCTATTATTTAAGCTATGTATGTATCTGTACTTATTATTTGCACCTACGACAGCCCCATTTTATGTCCAGGCAAATCACTCATTCCAAGGTAGCCTGGAAGAGATCGCGGAAAGCATAAGTCATAAGTCATTTATTTCATAACAAAATACATTGTGTGGAAAATATTAAAGTAGACAATAAATTAAATAATCACCCACATTGCATTTAAATTTAAAATTCATTATAATAATATGTATAAACAAAAATAATAATTAACAATTCATTTAATAGTTACAGTCGCTTGTCATCTATGAACTCATCGATACTGTAATAGCCCTTCCTCAATAAATATGTCTTTAATTGGTTTTTAAATAAGTTAATGCTGCTAATGCTTTTGAATTCAATCGGCAACTTATTGTATAAAAAGACCGATTGAACTCTGGGACTGTGATGAACCACGTTCAATTTCGGTTGATGAGGCGGTGAGGCGGTGAAAGCGATGGGGCCGCCCATTATATATTTTGTAGTGCTTGTTTTTTTAAACTGAAAAGTAAAAAGCACCAGTGCGAAAAGTGGCACTTTCCGGACAATTTGGCTGCTTTGAAAACGCTCTTTTCCAGCACATGCATTGTAATAGTACATTGTGATACGAGTGTGCTCTTTTGGATATTACAGTCGAGACGGTAAAGTAAAAAGCACATTACCGCACTAGTGCGGTAATGTGCGCCACAGATAACTATTTACTAGTCGGAATAATGACATGGCAGTATGGAATTAGTAAGTACTATCATGGCAGCATGGAATTTGTATCCAATAGAAATTGGTTTTAGTGAAGCTTTTTACCAAAGACAAGCGCTCAAAAGCAAGTTTTTATAAAAATAAAAGAACCATAAGCAAACCAGTGGCGTTTAGTTATGGTAAAAAAAAATCTCACGAATACCCATGGGTTTTTTTTTACACTAACTAAACGTCAGTGGGATACTTACTTACTATACATTAATTAGTATGAACTATCCTACTAATAAATGAGCATTCTCTATTTACACCCGAGCAGAGACTTGCGCTTTTTTCCGGTGAGACCGCGGGTGGCACGCCCGCAGGCCACTTGCCCCGCCTAGACGAATCGCGCTGGCCTGCCCGTGTGCCACCGCGTTCGCGCGGAATAAAACTATCTGTACTATTAAATAAGGGTTTATATCGTCTGTGGCAATTTCAGTCTATATTGTTACTACCCTAACCCCATTTGCGTATTATGTATTATTAACATTATTATATTTTTATATAGGCTGTTCAGCGGTATTACATGTGCCTTTATATACACCCGCGCGGGCATCGCTAGCGGAAAAAACAAAACCAGTCGCCAAATATTAATAAATTATAATAATTATTTGTTAACATTTTTGTAATCATTATTAAAAATATCGATTTCACGTAGGGAAGAAGAGCGTAAATAATAATAAATAGATTTGACTTCGCCATGGTACGTTTAGTGATAATAAAATTATTTTTTCTTAATCAAATCATTTTTTTTGTATAGGCTGTCTAACAGTTTTGCCAGTGCCTTTATTTACACCTATGGAAAAACCAAACCAGCCAGCCGCCAGCGCACCATTTTCCATAAATATTTACTATCGTTTTCGTTGGGTGGTTTATTTTACCTATCAAAAATATAAAATCATAAAGTATTGCCACCAAACGATATAGAAGTTTTTAAAAGAAACTCCGGATAGTCAGTACCTGGCATCATCTCTATAGTTAGGTACGTTATTGTAGCATAAGTTCTTATAACAAGTCTGTTTTTTTCCTCGCAAGTGTATTGAAAAACGTTGTATGAAACGCGTGTGCATTGATTATTACACTCTCGGCTGCCTTATCTTGCCTGCGGGTCACGCGAAAATACCGCCTCGACTGTAATATCCAAAAGAGCACACTCGTATCACAATGTACTATTAAGTAAGTATTTGAAAATTATCCATGTAAAATATTGGTATTCAGCTGCATCCGGTTAGACTGGAAGCTGACCCCAACATAGTTTGGAAAAGGCTAGGCTGATGATGATTAAAAATATCACACAAGATGCTATTACAGCCCTAAACTTTTTTTGATTTATTAAATTACCTTGGACAAGTTCCATTTGTTCAAAAGATTGACCAACACACTCAGCGCTTTGTTGAAGAAGTGAACCATCTCCTGATATTGATACTGATGCATAGTTGTGTTCCCTTCGTGGAGAATATTGTTTTGACTGGAATAAACCTATAAAATAATATAAAAGTTATTTTAAGTATTTGAAAATTATCGCATAAGAACGCAAAACAGACGAATTGAGAACCTCCTCCTTTTTGAAGAAATTGGTTAAAAACCTAGCAACTATAATTATTTAATTTAGTAACTACAGTCACTTGCTAGGTTACCAATTGGTCGGTGGAAGAAGCTAGGTTTTAGATTAGTTTTTTTTAACTAAGGTACTTGTTTCAAAATCGTAGAGTAGTTGCTAATTTTTTTGATTATTTACACCTTGGTTTGTGAATGATTTTTAATTGTTTTGACAAGCACAATAAATCGGAAAACATCTAGTAAGTGCAATATGCAAAAAAATTAAAGTTATAAAAACTAAAACCCAACTACTACTAAAAAGGTATAAACAAGACACCACAGAAATAAAAAATCCGGACTCACACGTGATAACGATAAGGCATAAATCGAACAGATTACGTGTGACTCTGGATTTTTAATTTGTATAACACGTTTCACTCCGGATTTTTAATTTGTCTGTCTGTGATGTCTTGCTTATACCTTTTTAGTTGAATTTTTTGTCATAGTTGGGTTTTCGTTTTATAACTTTTATTTACATACCGAGACTCCTCCGTGCCTCGGAAAGCAAGCTAAGCTGTTGGTCCCGGCTGTCATTCGTGGATCTTTGACAGACGTTACGGGTCGTCCGAAGCCCGAAAGTTTGACAAACAGTCTTACCAAGGGGTATCGTATTACCCAGTTACTGGGTTGTAGAGGTCAAATAGGCAGTCACTCCATTTAAAATACTGGTGTTCAGCTGCATCCGGTTAGACTGGAAGCCGACCCCAATATAGTTGGGAAAAGGCTAAGTAGTTTTGTCAGTTGCTAGGTTTTAAAATTGCACAGCCGGTTAAATTAAAAATTTGAAGTCGGTTAAAAACCAAAGACACCGACTTCCGAAATTAAAGTTATTATACACTTTTTAACCGACTTAAAAAAAAGTAGGAGGTTATGAAATATCGTCTGTACTTTTTTTATGTTTGTTTCCTCAGAACTTTCGACTCGGTGAACCGATTTTGATGATTCTTTTTTATTTGAAAGCTGGTGCTTCCCGCGTGTGATCACATAATTATATATTTTATTAACTTTGCTTGCGTAGGTAGTTTTTGAGTTAGCTTCAATAATACGTATTTTTTCCCACTTAGTTATCTAGACGATATCTTAATTTACTCCTTCACTGTTATTTACATAGCAGGTTTGTGCAGGTTTGGATATTCGAATTTGTGTGGGGTAGGTACCGCAACTAAAAAGTGAAAAACAAAAACTTTAAAATAAAAAACCGACTACCAAAAAAATAACACTTCTTGCATGCTCTTGTATGTATGCAATGTTTTTAAACGGGTTCCCTATCCATTTGCATAAAATTTTAAGACCTAATATAACTTAGCATAATTTTGTTTGGCATAATTATATTTCCGCATAATATAAATACGCATAATTTTTTTAAGCATAATTTCGCTAACCATAATAATGATTAAGCATAATATTCTAAAGCATAAATTTATTAAGCATAATGACATTAAAACATAATTTTTAAAGGCATAAGAAATACGCATAATAATTAACTGCAACAGAATAGATACACGTTAATAGATTCTAGTCGTTTCTGGCACTTCGCCGGCCGCTGCCGCGGCACCGCTCGCTTCGCTCGCTCGGCTCGTGCGTAGGGGGTCACAGTTCTAACCTAACCTAACCTAAACTACCAACATTACTTTTGTAATAAATACGTAAAAACAACTTAACTTTGTTTCGAATATTTTTTTATGCCTGAACACTATTATGCTAAAAGTCATTAGGCCTACTAACGTTATGCGAATCAAATTTATGCCAAAACAAATTAGTCTTTAAGATGATTATGCCAACATAAAATGTATGCCTAAAAAAATTATGCCGAAGTATTATTATGCCAAAACAAATTGTGCCAAAATCGTTATGCCGAAGTATATTAGGACAAAGAACATTATGCGAAAAGAAGGGATCCCTTGGTTCCCTATCCATTTGCATAAAATTTTAAGACCTAATATAACTTAGCATAATTTTGTTTGGCATAATTATATTTCCGCATAATATAAATACGCATAACAGCTTACGCATAATTTTTTTAAGCATAATTTCACCAATCATAATAGTGCATAAGGTTCCCTATCCATTTGCATAAAATTTTAAGACCTAATATAACTTAGCATAATTTTGTTTGGCATAATTATATTTTCGCATAATATAATTACGCATAACAGCTTACACATAATTTTTTTAAGCATAATTTCTCTAACCATAATAATGATTAAGCATAATATTCTAAAGCATAAGTTTATTAAGCATAAAGTTCTATAGCATAACTTTTCTAGGCATAATATCCTAAAACATAAATTTATTTACGCATAATGATATTAAAACGGATCTCTGCCTTTTCGCCGAAAATTGTTTGCCAGATTTTCACTTGGCAACTAAGTTTCGCAGAATTTTATTTTGCCGAATAATCATTTGCCAAATTATCATATAATTTTGTTTTATTTCCCAACCTCACATTTACCAACTGTAGGCTTGGTATGCTTTTCATAATGACACTTTTTTAAATACCAACTTTCAAGTAGAGTTCAATTAAAATGAGTGAATGTATTGAAGAGTGCTCAGTGAGTGAGTGTTTTTTACTTTATCTTTAATGTGACCTAACCTAACTTAACTGTTTCTTTTTACAAAAGCGATTCGCTTCTAGCACTTCGCCGGCCGCTGCCGCGGCACGCTCGCTTCGCTCGCTCGGCTCGTGCGTTGTTTGTCATACTCTAACCTAACCTAACCTATCGTTACCTAAGATTGAAATGTTTGACAAATGATAAATATCCCAAACGTTTTGTGTCATTATAATAATCAGCTTAACAATAATTCTACCAAATGAAACGTTGTCATACAAAAATTTGCTAATCGTTAGTTGTCAAAGTGAAACATCGGCGAAACGTTGGTTGGCAAGTGATAATCTGCCAAACAATTTTCGGCGAAAAGGCAGGATACTATATTAATTGTATGCCTAAATATTATTATGCTAATAGCCATTAGGCTTACTAACGTTATGCTAATAGTCATTAGGCCTACTAACGTTATGCGAATCAAATTTATGCCAAAACAAATTAGTCTTTAAGATGATTATGCCAACATAAAATGTATGCCTAAAAAAATTATGCCGAAGTATTATTATGCCAAAACAAATTGTGCCAAAATCGTTATGCTTTTGTACCAGAAAACATTCAACATGTAGATGTTTCGAAACTTGTCCCATGAAACAAATCTCATTATTTTTTTTTGTTGAACTTGCATTCGCACTATACGAAACATGAGTAAGTCGTAAGACAGATCTCAAGATTTGTTGTAAACTGCGTTCGCACTGTCTAGAAACATATACAATAGACATGTTTTGTATAGAGACATGTTTTGTGTTTCTTTCTATTTTTGTATTTGTTGTTGGTCTTGTACCTTTCGCATGCCTAGTGGTAAAATGTGGCTGAACTTGTTTAATTATATATTTTTTTTACACCATGTACTGTACCCATATTTGCGAAATAAAATATCTTATCTTATCTTATCTTAGAGATTTGTCACGTTTGCGTTCGCACTGTTATTTGTTTACGTCAAATTATGTCTCGCAACTTGTCTATTGCTTGGTGTTTAGTGTTATCCGAGTATGGTGGTAAACTTCCCGTGTTTATATCGAAACATAGAGTGGTCCAAAGTAGACACGATGAAGTATGAAAGAGCTTTGGCAAAGTTTTCCATGTTTGTGAAATACAAAATGTGTGGACTATCTATAAAAACCGACCAAAGTGTCAAAACAAATCTTACAACATGTTACTAGATTCATAAAGATACATTTTGATACGAAATTGGTTTGTAAAGACATGTTGCGAATCATGTCGAGTGATATGAAACGTCAAACATGTTTTGCGTCAACAAGTTGCGTGACAATGCGAACGTGAGTCGATACATTGTCAGAAAACAGAGATTTCAACATGTTTTTATGTAAATGTTTCGCCAGTGCAAACGCACGGTAATACAGCCCTAGGTGTGTCGGAACCGGAAATCATCTTACGCACGTGTAACATAAAAAAATGTGACTATTCGAAAACCACCTACTTTCCGCACTTATATCATAAATAACTATTTCCCGATTGTCATCAGTGTTAACGACAGGGGTATAATCGATCGGAAATACGCGAAAAATATTCCCGTTCGTCCACAGTGTGTGAACTTTTTACTTCGTATCGTAGGTATCGTATTACCCAGTTACTGGGTTGTAGAGGTCAGATAGGCAGTCGCTCCATGTAAAATACTGGTATTCAGCTGCATCTGTTCAGACTGGAAACCGACTCCAACATAGTTGGGAAAAGTCTAGGCAGATTGATTTTTGTCAAAATAATTTCACAAAAACATCTAAATTGCGAAGTTCAAGCATTTTACGGTAGGTACGGTACGGAACCCTTCGTGTGCGAGTCCGACTCGCACTTGGCTGGTTTTTTTAAATAAAAGTTTGTTTTATTGTTATTTTTTATTATTAAGTAAGTACTCACTTACCTAAGTATATTGTTAGTGACTTAACCAAGTACTTAGATTTTGTGATAATAAGGCTATGAATTTGCGTCACTTTTATTCAAAGAGCTTTCAAGTTCAACGTTGGTGTGCAATAACAATAATATAACTTAGCTAACCATTTTTGATGGTGGTCATTTTGATAGGTAGGAAATAATAATTATCCGGCCCGTTGTGATCATCCGAGCGTGAGTAGCGTGACGTAGGTAGTGGGTCGGCTCGTGGCGCGGCGGGCTCACGGACTGCCGGTGGCGCCGCTGGCGGGCGCGGCGGGCACTGGCGGCGCGGCTGGGTGCGGCGCGGCCGCCTGGCGGCTGCGAGCTGCCCCCCGTCGGCCGCGCTGCGCCGCTCGGCTCAGTATCGCGCGCGAGCCCGCCGCCGCCGCCGCACCGACTGCGCCGAGCCCGCGTCATGGAGCACTTCATCGAGACCGTGCGCAAGTACCCGTGCCTGTGGAACACCACGGCCATCGAGTACCGCGACCAGGAGCTGAAAGACGCTGCTTGGGCCGAGGTCATGAAGGAGACGGACCTGTCGTCAGGTGAGCCTCCCTGCCCCGGCCCCCTCCGCGCCCCGCACGCGATCCGGCACGCCCGCCGCGCGCACTCTATTGTAGTGGTATAGAGGCACACTGGCACACACTACAAGGAAACCATACCTAAACGCGACGAGTGCCGACTGCCAAGGGGAGGCGCGCGGCGACGCCGGGCGCCGGCACTGTTTACCGCCCTTCCCGTAACAGTTTTATGTTTTTAAGTACTATACTACTTATAAGTCATAAATTAATAATAGTAAGCATAAAGTCATAACAATAATAGTGTGAACAAACTAGGTTTTAAAATAGTTATTTATGCAACTGTTGTATAATAAGGGTATTAAAATACTAATATCACATGAGTGTTTTAATACCTAATTATTTACAGTTGCATACAACACTTTATCTACACCCATGATATGAATCCTCTATATAAGGTTCTGAAACCATAGGGTGGCGCTCTGTGGTATTAAAACGCGCGTGCAGGACAATGTTATTTTTTTGAAATTCATAAAGATACCAGAATGTGACTGTTTGATGAGCTCAGACCAACAATTGATGAGTAAGTCAGGGATCGAAAATGCAAACGAGTTGAGTACAACATTCTAACACTCGTTTGGATGATATTATGGTTACTATGACACTGGTTATTTTAATGTTAGCAGTAAGCTGTTTCAAAAACTTTTAAGCTCATTTCAGACTACGCTATAATATAATAGCATATAGTTCATAGCACAACAATATCGCTCGCCATACATTTATTTAGAACAGGTTCACACTTTGCTATACCTACTATAAAATTGTATGTAATGTATGGCGTGCGATATTTTTGTGCTATGAACTTTATGCTATCTGCTATTTAATATAGCGTAGTCTGATCTGAAATGAACTTGTTAGAGGATTTATAGCATGGGTGTAGATGTGTCTTTAGCGTTATTTAGTTACCTACGATAGTGCACATTGTGTTTCTCTGCAGGCTCTGTATCGAGTGCACTTCTCACAGAGCACTATATTGACACTTCTCTCTGCGCAGTCCTACCACATACTATAAACTTCGTTATGGAGATGAATATTTGTATAACCACTTAGAAGCTATCAGTCCTATTAAAGTAGGTAGGTACCTATAACTTACTGTTATTTTGATTCTAACTTTAAATATTGTTAATGCGAAAGTGAGTTTGTATTTTGTTACGCTTTCACGCTAAAGGCTCTTACACACTGGAGCGATTTGTCGCGCGACGCGACTTTTAACAAAACAATTTCTGAGAAAACTTCACGGCGAACAAAGTGCCCAACAAACATTTTTGTCATATAATCAAACTTTTATATGACCTTAAGTCTTTTTAAAGTTATTTTATAGTCATTATTTTAACTCTTCGTCATGTACTGGTGTATTATATGTCCGAATAGTCATAAACATTTTTTGTCGTATAATAATGTCATATGACGTTATTTCGACATTTATAAAACTTACTTATACAACTTTTCGTCCTCTAAACGTTTTCGTAGTATAAACGTCATAAAACTGTACATTTTGTCATATAATTACCTTTTAAACATCTGCTAAACGGATAATAATTGTTTACACGTAGTATTTGTTACCATTATATATAAGTCGAATAAGTATTACGAGTGCGACCTGTATACATCCTAAAGTATCACAAACATGATAATACGACCGCTACTTAATTAATACTCATATTAAAGGTTTATAATAACCTTGTATACAATTTTCGCGTACTTTAATACAAAGTAATAGAGCTCAAGCTGAGAATGAGGAAAATAAGAAAGGTTCCGTATCACATTTAAATGAAAATTTAACTAATCAATTTAACCAAAATACTACAAGTGTGCCCCGCAGTTCATTTTCCAAAGTTCAGGACTCTTGTTGAATTTTCGAAGTTGAAGTCATCCGAAAGTGAAGATAATGTTGATAAAGAAGACACTTCAACCAACAATGATGACTTCAGAGACTATTAAAAAAGTGGGCTATTGATTTTAATATTCCACCAGTTGCATTAAAGCCAAATAAATCTATATGAAGGAGGTAATAAAAAAAGGCGGTCAAGTCAGGTCAAGTCAGGTCAAGTCAGGTCAAGTCAGGTCAAGTCAGGTCAAGTCAAGTCAAGTCAAGTCAAGTCAGGTCAAGTCAGGTCAAGTCAGGTCAAGTCAAGTCATTTTAAACGGTTTTTATCCATATGTATTAACCAGTCAGGTCAAGTCAGGTCAAGTCAGGTCACGTCAGGTCAAGTCAGGTCAAGTCAAGTCATTTTAAACGGTTTTTATCCATATGTATTAACCAGTCAGGTCAAGTCAGGTCAGGTAAAGAAGACACTTCAACCAACAATGATGACTTCAGAGACTATTAAAAAAGTGGGCTATTGATTTTAATATTCCACAAGTTGCATTAAAGCCAAATAAATCTATTTGAAGGAGGTAATAAAAAAAGGCGGTCAAGTCAGGTCAAGTCAAGTCAAGTCAGGTCAAGTCAGGTCAAGTCAGGTCAAGTCAGGTCAATTCAGGTCAAGTCAGGTCAAGTCAGGTCAAGTCAGGTCACGTCAGGTCAAGTCAAGTCATTTTAAACGGTTTTTATCCATATGTATTAACCAGTCAGGTCAAGTCAGGTCTGTCAGTGATTAATGATAACATTACCACAGATATTATAATACTACACAGATAACATTACTATGTAGTTGAAAGAAAAAATTGTTTTATTTTTTGAATTATCCCAGGAACGTAATTAACATTTCAAGTTTTCCATTTAAAATGTGCGCGTATCATTTCAATGAGGTCCATCTTTGATAAAAACTTATCAACATCCGCATAATTAGAGATCATTGTGGGGTTTACCTAAAACAAAAATATTATTTAGACTTAACCGCTTGAGTCCTAATGATGCACGCGATGCATCAATCGGAAATATTCAAGCCCCACTGATGCATAAAATGCATCAGTCGATGCCACGCAACTTAGGTCTCTATTTCTACTGATATACGGGTTAATAGTGTCTATGGGCAGTAGCACTCTAGAGTTGGATGATATTCACGTCAAATTAATCTACTAAATGCTTAATCTGTGCATGGAACACCACTAAAAAATAATATTAAAAAAATAAAAATTGACGTTTGACAGTGTCATCTGTCAGAGCGCCTGCGCGGGTGTGCGCGGATGGTCTCCGTGCATATTTTAATAATTATTTCGTGTTTTTACTGCCGTAATCGTCGTGAAGTGATATTAAATCAAATTAATAATAGTTTATACATCGTGTGTGATAATAATATTACCAAAATACATAAGTTGAGTGTGCAAAATTAGCGTATCAAAAAAATGCCGTGAAAGTACTGAGTGTGGTGGTGATTATGTGAATAGTGTTTGTTTTATGATGTTTACAGCGTGGGAAGCTACTATAAAATATTAATTAGTGTAATTGAATCAATTTGTAAGTGATTTTCACTACTATAACGACATAATAACAACATTTTGTCGTCAAAACACAGTCCTTGAAATCAAGGTCGAGAAGACCTCTAGTTACGTAATAATTTTGTGTTTTATTTTCTGTTATTATCTCAAACTGTTATTTTTTTTAGATTCGTTATTTATTCATAATACTGCCTGTAAAATTTTATAACAATAGAAACAGTATTTTTAACAGAAATCGGCAAAACATAAGAACAAATAAACTACCACGCACTTTACGATAATATTGTAAATCCTATTGTATTCATCCGTTCACCGTATATAGATAAGTATGTGGTCTGTTTATTCAAGAATCCAAATTACTTTACGTTATCGAGCTGCGATAAGTATAACTCAAGATATTGAGGTTACCCGGAGCCGCTGACACGCGGCGGGCCTCCGGGGCGGGATGCCGGGCGAGCAGCGGGCCCTAAAAGAATTACGCGTTCCAGCAAGGAACCTGAGAGGAGTTAACTAAGTTATAAGTCACGCAAACAAATATTCTATTTTTTTAATATAAATTCTTTGAACTAAGTTAGCTAAGCGTTTTTAATTTTATTACTGATCCCTAAATCAACTGTAATGGCGTAAACATTTACAATGAACACGCAGTTTATAGGTCGGGAAGTTATGTAGTTGTCATATAACGCATTCACTTAATAAAATTATTAATAAAATATGTGAAAACGTTAGAGTTTGAAAAGCGCATAAAAAATTTGTTCCAAACCTACCTCACATTAATCAGTAAACTTGATTGCACAATGGTTTACGACTGATGAAATGGTTTTATCACCTCAAATAACAAAGAAAAAATGCAATATTAACTCAGCTGTCAAAAACACCGCCATATTAAATTAACGTGATATAATCTGTTACAATATAATTTCGTTCAATATGAGCATCATCTTTAAATGACAATCACACAACGATTTCATTATATAAAAGTCATATTGTGTACCATAACTCGACCCGAAGTCGAATACACGCCGCGACAGCTATCATTACATGATATTTAGTCAAATCGCCGACGTGTATATGACTACTATGCGACTAAGTAGGTATTTATATGACTGTTACACGAAACTCTTAGCAACTTAAGTTGAATAAAATGGGCCCTAATGCCGTAGAGTAAACGTCCTTATGACATTTATACGATTATACTAAATAACATTAAGTTACCACCAAAACGTCTACTCAACGTCGTAAATGTTTGTTGGGTGGTGGCGTCGCGTCGCGCGACAAATCGCCCCAGTATGTAAGAGCCTTAAAACGGCTGGACGGATTTGGATGAAATTTGGCACATGTAGACCATGATCTGGAAGGGTCATACCTGGATCGCAGACGAAGTCGCGGGCAACAGCTAGTTCTATAAATAGAATGTTCAGTTTTCCGTAACTCAATTTTGACTCAAACGAACCTAGTGGTTATTGACAAAGCCCATGTGAATTCCATTGTTTCAGCTGGTTGAGTGGTCGCAGACCTGACAGTCAGTATTAGGTAGGTACAATATACACTGACTGTGTGGTCTCGTAGCTTATATAGTACTTATCCTAATCCTAACTTGTCCTTATACGTATAATAAATAAAACAAAGTCCTCCGCCGCGTCTGTCTGTCGTCCTGTTCGCGATAAGCTCAAAAACTACTGCACCGATTTTCATGCTGTTTTCACCAATGGATAGAGTGGTTCGCGAGGAAGGTTTTAGTATATAATTTGGCGGGCGAAGCCGCGGGCATTATCTAGTATACGTATATAAATATATATGTTAATAATAGTCAGCGTTTCCTATCTGATTACTCTGAGAAGAAAGGCCGAAACAAGCTTAGAGATCGCAGTCTCTAATAATGTTGGTCAGGCCATTTATGAGGGCCATGTAGATTAGCCTGATGAAATGGTATTTTGAGGAAATAACCACAAAGATTTGAGTGAACCTGTCCAGTCGGTGCAAGCATATGTCAGTAATAGTGGAGCTCAACTCAGAATATAAACAATGATATTGTATTTAATATAATATCATTGTAGCTCAATGACTCGACGAACAGTACCAAAGAAAGGACATTTGGGTAGGCCGCATAAAGTACTCAAATTGCCATCCCATCGTTAAAACTATCTGAGAACGAAAAAAATATACAGTATGCAAGGGTAAACACCGTTGTCACTCAAACCATGGGTGTTGACTTAAATATAAAAATAAATGACCAAGTAACAACAAAAAAAAAAACCTTATTTTCATTAAAAGATTTTAAAAAGTAAATATCCGTCAGTGTCCCGATACTCATGGATACGCGTACGAGAGAGCTGACGGCCGGTCATGTAACGTCCCGCGCGCCCCACCCGCCCCCGCCAACCGCCCGCGCCGTGTTGAGACGCAAGTTCATTGCCCTTGCGTGTAGGGTGAAATATTCTTGTGGAAAAATGTAAATTTTCTTTTTTTTTTTAAGTTGTATTTTTCCATTGATTTTACGTTCTATATTATGAAACCAAACCACTGGTTTTAAGGATAACGGTGTTTACACTAACAGCCTGTATACATAAAACAAAAATAAAAATCCACATAGGTATAGGTAGGTATAGGTAGTCCTCACGTTCACATAATTAAAACTAAAACCCAACTACGACGAAAAAGTCAATGAACTAAAAAGGTAGAATAACAATAGACAAATTAAAAATCCGGAGTCACTCTTGTTATAAATGGAACAGATTATGTGTGACTCCGGATTTTTAATTATTCTGTCTGTGATGTCTTGTTTATACCTTTTTAGTTGATTGACTTTTTCGTCGTAGTTGGGTATTAGTTTTGTAACTCTTATTTTTGTTAAAACAATAGGGAATATGCATGTGATTCAAATATGGGTCAAATATTTTTTTCTATAAACTATGTTACTTCAGAATTATGCCTCCATCAATGTTTTCGGTTTCGGTTTAAAGAAACTTTATTCCCAATAAAGACATAAGTCGCTTACTTGAGAACAATACTAGAATATAGATTACAATAAGTTCGTCATCAGTGTTACAATTTAATAGTTACCCATCCAATGCATTCATTTCTCCAGAAGTGATCGATCTGCAATTATGTGCTGGCTAAGTTGAGTTTTGAATGCATTGTACGAGTGTACATTTCTTATACAGGACGGTAATTTGTTATAAAGCTGTGTATATTTTTGAATCAAATTTCTTTTTGAGCGAGAAATTAATTTTTAGAAAGTCCCAAAAAACTGTGGGTAATTCAAATACTTGAAAAGGCTAAGAGCGGATGTGACGTAACAATCTGGGATAACAATCAAAATGTCAATGTCAAGTCAATCAACAAGTGTCAAATCAATGTCAAACGCTCATAGAAAAAGGAGTGTTTGACGTTGACTTGACTGTTGCTTGTCTGTTTTCACGAACTGTGACTAGGGAATGCAATCTCGTACGAGATTTCCGCCTAGCGAGATCTCGCGAGACTCAAAACCCAGTCTCGCGAGAATCTCGCAATTACGGGATCTCGCGAGATTGGGAGAATCGCAATTAAAACATATGCAAATGCTTGTTTTAAGAACTAGTAATTGACATGATATGTAATTAAATAGAAACTGCGTTGCTTAGTTATAAAAATAATGTAAGTTTTATTTAAAAAATCAACAGAGTACTTATTATTTTGTCTCTAACTCTAATAACACTTGTTTATGTCTATAATTATTATACCTACTGTAGCTAATCAGTTCAAATTCTTACAATATTGGTAACAAAACAATAATTATCTATATTTAGTCTTTTGTAAATTATTACTTTAGTTTCAATAATTAAGAGTAATAGGAACATTACTTATGGTAAATAAATACAACAAAACAAAAACTTAACTTCACAAGTTCTTAAATAAATGTTGTGAGATCGTATTAATCAAATAAAAGAAGTTTAAAGTAGAAGTCAGATGAAGTTATCAAGGTACGGAAAGGCAAGTTAGTTTGTCTGAAAATGGCTTCTCAAAAAACACATCATGTCGAGAGTATCATCTGACAGACGACTTCTGATTTTGCATGCCAAATACCCTGCTGCTGAAAAAGCTCGTTCTGCCTCAACACTTGTGGGAACCACAGTTGAGAAGCAGTTATGTACGAAGTTTAAAAGTTCCCCTCTTACTCCACCAGCTTCGTACAAATTCATTTCTTTTTTTATTAAAATGTCTAAAGTATTTGTTGAGCGAGCAGTGGCTCGCTCGTTTTCTACAGCAAAAATCGCTGAAAGCACTGAAACAGCCCACTGGCTGTTTCAGTGCTTTCAGCGATTTTTGCAGCTTTTCATGAAGTGTGATATTTTTTTCATGAAGTGTGATTCATTTCGCGCGCAGCCGCGCTATGAAATACACGTCGTCACGCTGCATTTGTCGATCTCGTTATCTCGCGAGATCTCGTACGAAATTTGACGAGATACAATCTCGTAAAATATGGTCGGGATCTCGCGAGATCGGGATCTCGGCGAGACGAGATTGCATTCCCTAACTGTGACGTCACCACACCAAGCGCGCCAAATGGAGGGCGTTTAAATAGCCCGGATCGGTTGGATATTTTCAAACATTTTTTTAACTACTTTAAATTGCTTTTTTGCCGTCGAATTTTTTTTAACTATTATTTGACGATGTAAACCTTCGAATAAAAATATTAAAAAAATACATGCATATTCCCTATTGGGGTCATATTTTATTTTTAATGTGCCCTTTCATTAGATACCAAATAACCCAACATGGTATGATTAAAAAATTGTTTTTTTTTTAATCATGTCTTTATGCCATCTAGAGGGCGCAATTTTCAATATAATGTGACGTCTTATAACCAGCGGACGATCAAGATGCTTCCAACGATACCTCATTTGTCAAATTACAATCACAGATATTATAATACTACGCACAGATACCCAATCCCATACAAAGAAATGACACCACCCTAAGTCTGGCAATTGAGCTGGCTATTTTTCTTCCTCCATTTTTTTAACAGATGGCAGCATCAGCGACTCACTAATTGTCAGAGACTGTAGTTTTACAACGCCATCTAGGAGTCTTGCCTAGATACTACGCAAGACTCCTAGATGTTTTTCTTCCTTTTTTACTTTTTTTCTTCCTAGGTGTTCAATTTTTATATTTCTACGTAAAGTACTAGATTTAAAAAAAAATATGTTTGATTTTCCTTAATGAAACGACTTTAAAGGCAAGTTTAAAGTGACCCTGTCATCACTTGAGTAAAACGCCATCTATTGCAAAGAGCTCTCGACAAAATGATTAACAGATTGCTACTTTATCATTCTTAGGTTCGAATTGAAAATGTGATGAATGATGTTGAAAATAAAAGTAATATTAAAATCAAACCACTATAACAAAATATAATATGTTTATTTAACATAATATAATGGCACGTTTCGTCCGAGATAAGCATTAAAAACTTATTTTTGACGACTTTCAACCACCCGAATAAGCCGGATTCTGTAAAGTCTTTAGCACCGTAGACCACATACATACGCTGGACGGTAGGTTATACAGAAGACTGAAGAGTATAACCTGCCTCTCTGCTTAGCTTTTGTGAACTACGAGAAAGCCTTCGATTCGATCGAGACTTGGGCTGTACTGCAGTCTCTGCAATGGTGCCAGATTGACTATCATCTAACACATCAGGTACATTGAGGTGCTTAAGTGTTTATATGAAAACGCTACTATGTCATTCCGACTCCAGGACCAGACCTCGAAACCTACCCTTCTGCAGCTAGGGGTGAGACAGGGAGACGTTATCTCTCCGAAACTGTTCATCGCTGCACTGGAGGATGTCTTCAAGGTTCTGGACTGGAAAGGAGTTGGCAACAACATCAATGGTTAGTCATGGCTGAGACTATGGAGGACTTCAGTACAATGCTCGATGACCTCAGTAGAGCTTCCGAAAGAGTGGGTCTCAGGCCCCTCTCTGTGACGTCACCCTCACGCATCTCGCTCATGTGCATGTGTTGCACGGGGATACATATCTCTCTGCATGTTGTTAGTGTTGTTTTGTCTGTTTTCACATTGTCTTCATTCAGCACAGTAAACATTGTATAGCGGTACTACAACGTCTAGCTAGTTTATCAGTTTCTCTGATTAATCAGGTATCATCACTAGCAGAATAAGAAATTATCAGGTTTAATAAACTAGTGCCTTTTTAAAACCCTTTCAGTGAAAGAGGTGAAGCTGAAGTGGAAGAAGCTGCGCGACAGCTACCGCGACGCGCTCAAGAGGCAGAGCGAGATGCTGGCGAAGGACCCTGCCAACCCCGCCAAGAAGAACTACCCGTGGAAGTACATGGGGCTGATGCAGTTCCTGCAGCCGTACATGAGCAACCGCAAGAAGCCGGCGGGCTCGCCCAGCTACCCCGCGCCGCAGCAGGCTGCTGAGAACGGCCACGCCGAGCACTCGTCGACCGACTCGGAGTCGGACGCGGAGTCTGCGCCCAAACGCAAGAACTGCTCGCAACTGACCGTCATCGACCGCAAGCTAGACTACCTGTGCAAGGCACAGTCCGCCAAGCGCGCCTGCGCCGAGGCCGGCCCCGCGCCCGCGGCCGCCCCCGCCGCGCCCGCCGCGCCCGCGCATCCCGACCCGCTCGACATCTTCTTTAACAGCATGTGCCAGTCGACTAAGCGGTTTCCCTTCCCGACGCAGATCAAGGTACTCTTTAAAGCCCTACCCTCCCTCAAATTTTATCTCGCTCGCACAAAACTACTCGCGGCCTGAGTGAGAGCGAGACGGAGTGGGGTGCTGGCGGCTCTCAAGCCTCGAATAGTTTAGGTAATTGATTTTTACGGAGAAAATAACGGTAATTAAAAAAAAATTAAAAACAGACCTGCTTTATAGTCAGTTCAGTTATTATGCAAAGTTTCATGATCTCATTTGAAGTATTTTTTGAATAGTTCGGTTTAGAGTTTTGAAATTTTTTAGATAATATTTTTGGAATAAGTAGTTTACAAACTTTTGAATTTTTATGTATCGAGAAAATTTTATAATAATAATAATATAATAATCATTTTATTTTAGAACAAACTTCCATAATTTGTTAGTAAACAATTTACCTTAAACTAGTACTTTGCCCGCGACTTTCCTCCAAAAAACTTCAACAACCCCTCAACCTCCTTTCAAAGATAGTTTATTAAAATTAATTTATTCACAATCTTTAACCCATAAACTTTATTACCCCTTTACACCCCGTTAGGAGCTTATTTTTGCAAAACCCCGAAACACGTACTTTTTGTTTTAAGTATTAAGTACCCGTTAGGGGTAGAATATAATTTATACCGAGTTTCGAGTTAATAAGACCGCGCGTTAAAATTCTTACTTTGACATCCCGTAATTCCTCTATGTGGGTTTCTTTAAAACTAAATTACTAAGGCAAGTATTGCCAAGTTTTAAGTTTATTAACCAAAGGTAATAAGATTTTTCACGTAAACTGTATCCTCTCTTTTCACCCCCACAGGGGACGAATTTTAATAAATCGATTGAGATGTTTACATAATTTGATAACTATGTTAGTATTCATGCAGATTAGACAAATAATGGACGAGCGGGCAATCAAATTTCCCCGCAATGACACTCAGGAGACCGTTCGCTCTGCCCCGGACCCTCTGCAGTAGCGACGCGGCACGCTTACGTCTGATCGCTGCAAAGCCATCAGTGTGCGCATCAGCAAACATTCCCGACGCGCTGCAGGAGCGCGTCAGCCCCAACAGCATCCTGAATGCATTGTTGTATTGAACTCGAAGAGCATTTCTGCGTACTCTCTTGTCCAGAGGCTGCACGTGTTAAATGTTTGAAAATATGCTTTAAAAAGTAGTATTAAATGTTATGTAATCGTTTTTTCGCCAAACATAGGACCTAGCATCAATCCTCAACTTTAACATATATTTATTTCAAAATTAATGCTACAGGATTTTCGGAATAACGGAGGATCATGCAAAGCAATTTGAAGTAGGGTAGGGCCTTAAATAATTCTAACAACCATCAGCTTTACGTCCTGACGACTTAGTCTAACAGTTTGTTACATAAATTGTTGGTAGGTACTTACCAGTTACCGACTACTTAAGTGCTTTTATTTTATTTGTTTATTTTTATTACCTCTTAGGTACAACTATCTTCACAGACCTAAAACCTTATTCGATAGTGTGGCTCATAGACGTATAAAAAGGTGGCTATCAATAATTATTTTATATATAACTAGCTGATGCCCGCGGCTTCGCCCGCGTGGATGTCGGTTGTTATATATATTATACTAAAACCTTCCTCGAGGACCACTATTCATTGGTGAAAACCGCATCAAAATCCGTTGCGTAGTTTTAAAGATTTAAGCATACATAGGGATATAGGAACAGAGAAAGCGACTTTGTTTTATACTACGAGTATGTAGTGATTTTCGCACTCAAAAAAGGTACCTTGGCATTCTCCACCAGTAGAGTCAATGTCAACCAAAGGTGGTGAAGCGATTAGATGGCAGGCGCGTGTCGAACCATTTATGAAGGGTTCCGTAGTTGGTATGAATTTATCCCAAGAACAAACTTAACATTTTAGTTGAAAAGCTTTTTATTTTTATTTTTATTCAAGAGGTACAACAAACAGCTACAATATAAAACATAGAAACAAGAATTACACAAAACATATGTAGATAATATTGCAGCCCACAACGCTGTTCACAGATTAATGATAGTGTGGCGGTATCTACATCGCCACATGTGAACTACGCATCGAAGACCTGACGTCACATAAATCCTGCATCGCGCAATTAGAGTTTACCGTGCAGTGAACATATATACAAAAACCCAATATCAATCATTGGGCAGTTGCCCGCCAGACACAACACCCTTCTGGTAGGAGGATCCTCCCTTTTCTATGGTGGATGAGTGAACTTTACACCCTGTTCCTCATACCCCTAAATTGGTGACCCCGAATATGAACGTTAACGCAGCCTTCGTGCAACTACTCCAGCGTGACGTCATCATCATCACTCCCGCAAGCGTTCAGTGAGGCGAGTCACACAGCCAAGCCAACACCCGAGGCGTCAACGGGTATCCTGACCACCAGCATGCAGCGATCGCGCATTCCTGGTCATCACCCTCAGCCTCATCACCCCGACCCACTGGGGAATCACATCAATCACCTCAACCTCATCACCCTGAGCCACTGGGGAATCACCGCAAACAGTTCCGACCCACCGCGAACAATGCGGCACCCGGTTCCGACGCACTGGAACCACAACTGGCACTGGCAAGCATCGCAAGATACAAGACTTAGCCCACTATCGACCTCCGGTCTCCGGAGGGGAGTGATGTGGCGGTATCTACATCGCCACATGTGAACTACGCATCGAAGACCTGACGTCACATAAATCCTGCATCGCGCAATTAGAGTTTACCGTGCAGTGAACATATATACAAAAACCCAATATCAATCATTGGGCAGTTGCCCGCCAGACACAACACCCGTCTGGTCGGAGGATCCTCCCTTTTCTATGGTGGATGAGTGAACTTTACACCCTGTTCCTCATACCCCTAAAATAGGATACAATACAGTGAAAATAATCGCTAATTTTTTTTTAACTTATTAACTTTCATACTTGAGATGTATACCTATAACACACAATGTAATGAATACATGATAATTATATTTTATGTAATATCATGAGAATGACAATCAAGAAAGCTCCTTAAGTATAAGACTTTTGAACCTGTAGGGAGCACATGCAAAAATGTTTATATGTTCAAAAGTCCTATTGTAGGAATCGACCATTCTGCGAACAGGCGAACGCAGGCCAGAGTTGGACTTGCAAGTACCCACTGAAAATAATCTGCCAGCGCGCACCTTTCGGTTGTGGACTGTCCTAGGAACTGCATAGCATATCATGTTGGAGAGTTCAACGCTGTCAAATTTGTCTCTGACAATACTATATTATAGATTCATAGCTTCTAAGTACTTGCGTCTATTTTCAAGTGTTGCGAGCTTATACTTTGCAAGCAAATCCTGGTATGGCAAATAATATCCCTAACATCTATAATGCATGGTACGCAGAAATTTATATTGAACACACTCAATCATTTCAACGTAGTTTTTGTAGTATGGACTCCAGACGGTTACAGCATACTCCAGTTGAGAGCGTACTAGAGACTTATACAAGCAAATATAAGAAGAAGGCTTTTTAATGCTTGCATGGGAGAACATGCTTTTGCAATTGCAAATGTAAGTTGGACGATTATTACTAAACTACTAGGGTAACTTGTAGAGCCTATTTAGCTGTGATGGTTTTCCTTTTAATTTCGTTATTAATATACTATTGCCGTGATTTACAGATATCCAAAACCAACCATTTAGCTGGCAGGGGACACACTTGACACTTAACTCTAACAAAAATGAGCACTTTAAAGCTTAATATTTCGCAAACGGATCCCTGAATACAATATTTATAAACGACCTTTCCAACAACACCCCACAACATGGGATTCAAGAGAAAAAGAAACACAATTTACGTGTAGCGGAGGTACACTACATTTTCTTTTTCATGATTTTATTTTTCCACTTTGTCGGCGTGATTTATATGTATACCCATACCAAATTACAGCTTTATAGCACTAAGAGTCTCTGAGCTAGGCCGCGGACAGACAGGCAAACGGGCATGGCAAAACTATAAGGGTTTCTTGTTGATTACGGAACCCTAAAAAATCATTATAAGTATATAATATTTTATATCAGATATAATATTTGTAACGAAATATCTACATTCTGAATCTAGGTACTACATAGACAGCAATACCTAGTCAAATAAAATTAAACAAAAAATACCTTCTTAATTATCTATCGAACTACTAAACTGACTGAATGACAGACAACTAAACATAAAGAGGACCTTTTATTAAAGACTAGCTGATGCCCGTGGCTTCTCCCGCGTGGATGTCGGTTTTTATATACTAAAACCTTCCTCGAGAACCACTCTATCCATTGGTGAAAACAGCATGAAAATCGGTGCCTACTGCACCGATTTTCATGCTGTTTTCACCAATGGTTTTTGAGTTTATCGCGAACAGACAGACAGACAGACGCGGCGGAGGACTTTGTTTTATAATAATACTAGCGGTGCCCCGCGGTTTCACCCGCGTAGGTCTCGATCCCGTGGAAACATAGGGATAAAACGTGTCCTATGTCCTATTCCAGGTCTTGGTCTACCCGTGTGCACATCCTCTCTTCTCTAGAGTAGGGAAAGTCGCGGAGGCGCGGCACCGGCGTCGAACGGTTCGCGTATTACATTTTTAAACTCGTGATAACTTCGAAATTAAATGTCCGATTCGAATGAATTAAAAAGTATTTTACTGCTACATAAATACCCTTGATGTTAAAACTATTTATTTGAATAAGAATTAATATTATGTTGATAAAACTCCTTCGCAAATAATGCATTAATTTCTAACCATAAAAAAGGTTATAGTAAGTCAATCTTAAAAGATAGACATAAATTATGCTGTCGCGGACTTTTTTTTAGAACTTTTAAAGATGAACAATTCCATGGTGGGTGAGTTTAGGCTACAATTTTTTTTTTTTTTTATAAGTACCTACTTATCCTAGTTTTGTTTACTTTTTAAGTTCTGTTCAGTGTAGCGTTATAATTATAAGTAAGTAGTCTTTTAGTTTAAAGTTACAACAACGTTTAGTGTGCATGCTGAGTTTACCTATATGTGATTGTTACACTTTATTATGATTTGTTGCCTCTGTTTCATTTGCTTTTACTAGTGTATACAATTGTTGGTAGACCAAATAAATAAAATAAAATAAAATGATTCATGATACTTGCGTAACTTAAACCGTTTACGCAGCGCACGTAACGGAAGCTCTCAAAAAGGAATATTTTTTTCCGTTTTTGCAACATTTTTCATTTATGCTCCGCTCCTATTGGTCGTAGCGTGATGTTATATAGCCTATACCTTCACCTGTTACCTGTTTATCTTCCTCGATAAATCGACTATCCAACACAAAAATAATTTTTCAATTCCACCCAGTAGTTCCTGAGATTAGCGCGTTCAAACTAACAAACAAACAAACTCTTCAGCTTTATAATTATAAATTATAATTATAATATATAAGTATAGATGTAAGGTGGTCGAGACGATAGGTCTCAGGAGAAGGAGAATTGAAAATACTGGACTGTACCTATATCATGTACTTATAATCAAATCAAAAACATGAATGTGAAAATGGAGCCAAATTCAATATATTAAGAATATTGTCGACTTCGCCGAAAAAAGAATTGAGATTTAAATTGGTGCCAAGTTCTATAGATAATCCTGTTATAAAAAAATACAACATTCTAAAATCCTCGTGACCACGGACTCGTCGCACTCCTGTTCCCCGCCTCGCGGAAAACTTAAACAGCCAATGATTAACAATTGTTATCAATTATTGGTTGTCTAAGTGGGTTTACCTATATAAAATAATCTGGTACCTATATACAAAACGATAGAAGCGACCTTTCATAATGGAATCCTATAAAAGAAAATATTTTTGCTATTATAATTTCGAAAGGCGCTAGGTGTTAAAAATCGATTAAAAATGTTTTAAATCGTAAAAAAATCTGTTTTCTGATTGTTTTCTTTGTATACACACAATTACCAAGCTGGAAGCAAAATTTATACTTTCTAGGTCATCTGGAAGTGGGTTAGGTTTTTGATCTATATGTATATAGGTAAGTCAGTGATAAAAATGCTGATATTTAGACGTTAATATCTCAACAACCGTGTTGCGTATGGAAACGTTTTAATAATAAAAGTTCTGAGGCCCCGCCCCCGCGACGTTCGTTACGCGTTCATAGAGCCCACATTTGTGCAGCAATGCAGCTCGCACGCGAGTTTGCCGCTTACCCGCAACAGCCGCTCACCGCTCTGGCCGCGGACCCCAGCAGTTCGCTCTCCGCCACCGTACCGCACGCGCGCTGTTCGCGCGCCCCGCGATTTCCCGCGATTGTCGCCGCCACGGGGTCTCAAACACATCCTAATTAACTCGTTTCATTTTTTACCACCCGGCTAATCACGTACTGCGTGCTGTACGCAACATTAAGTGGTCCTTCGAGCCGGATTTTGGATCTCGGCCACGTGTATTAGTCGGAACAAAACCTGTGTGCAGGGATGTCACTGCTTCGCACACCCCCAAAGGGTGTTATAACACGTAGTAAACGTGCCACGGAGCAGCTGGCTACTAGTAAAAGTGAACAGTTACTCGTAAAATCAGTGAAAAGTGATAAAACCGCGTGTTCGTCGGCGGCGGCCCGCAAAAGGCTAGAGTATGAAGCGGCTCAACTTCAAGCAAAAATCGACCTCGATTTAGCACAAAAAAGTGCACAAATACAAAAGGACTTGCTCTTGAAAAAGCTAGAAGTCGATATAGCAGATTTACAAGAAGAAGACCGCGCCTCGGTCTCGAAAAGTTCGAGAATAGTCGAGTCGTGGTTCGACAACCAAGATGGCGTCGCGTCCATCGCTAAAAGCGATTTCGAAGAAAATGTTTGCCCAATAACTTCGATGCCGACGTGTAACAAAATCTGGAACCATGCAGAACAGCAACAGGACTTCGTCAGCGAGCGCCCGCCACATGGCAACAGCATCGACCAGTTGACGGAGGCTTTGCACAAAGTACTTACTAGAAGTAACGTTCCAGATAATAATAATAGAGAACTCCTTGCGCGCCTAGCAACATCAAAAGATTTACCGATGTTCGACGGCGACCCTATGCAGTGGCTGCAGTTTAAGGAGTCGTATAAAGAATCGTCACACCTATGCAGTTATAGCGATTCAGAAAACATTTGGCGGTTACGAAAGTGCCTACGTGGTGACGCAAAAGAAGCCGTGTCATCGCTCCTCATCGGCAACACATCACCGCAAGCTATAATTGATACCTTAGAATTACGATTCGGCAGACCCGAGTGTATAATTAATAAAATATTCACTCAACTCAAGAAAATTCACCCACTTCCGACTGCATACCACACGGAGATCGTGAATTTCTCGATAAAAGTTAAAAACTACGTCACAGCTGTTAAAGCTATTAAGCTGCAGGAATACCTACAGAGTCCGGAAACGACGTCAATAATACTTTCGAAGTTACCGCCCGCCCTTATCAATAAGTGGGCCGAGTATACCTACGAGAGACAAGATAGTTCTATACCTAAACTAGAAATACTATCGGAGTTTTTATACAGAGAAGCTACTATTGTCGCAACCTCAGGTGTGAGTTACATACACAGCCAGAACGATGTAAGAAAGAAATACGACAATAATAATACTAAAACTCATTCAGTGTTAGCGTGCACTACTACTTCCGATAACAATTGTATGTTTTGTCGTGCCTCTCCGGCGCACGCTTTGGACAAGTGCGGCAAGTTCAAACGCGCTATGAGACGCGATCGATGGCAATTTGTACGTGCCAAACATCTGTGCTACAAGTGCTTGAGCGCACGGCACAATGAACCCGCCGCTTGCAGTGCTCCGGACTGCAGCGAATGTGGACATCCACATCATCATCTCCTTCACTGGACGAAACCTACAGCACCAGAAGCCGCGCGACCGGCGGCGCCAGCGGCAGCGAGCGCCACGCGACCGGGAGCGCCGGCAGCGAACGCCGCGCGACCAGAGACGGCGCGCCCCGCGGTGGACGCAGCCTGCGTGCCCCCTTCGACTCCCGACGAGTCGCGCCGCGATACGGTTGCCCACGCCCACACCAGTGCGTCCACTAGTGTTAGTGAATCGTCAGTGCCTAAAGTGTTACTAAAAATAGTGCCGGTAACCGTTCATGGACCTAAAGACAATATACACACACACGCGTTGCTCGACGACGGTGCCACCGTGACGCTGATATCAGCTGACCTCGCTGACCAGGCGGGACTCCACGGTAAGACAGTCACCATGCGCGCCCGCAGTGCATGGGACTCCGGTGAGCTCGTGTGCCAAACGGAAAACGTAAGTTTTGACATTTCTAATAATGCAGGCGATCGTTTTAATTTGTGTGCTCGGAAGATGAAAGAACTTAATTTACCCGCTCAACGTTTATCGTGTATGGACTTTAGTAATTATTCGGATTATATTGACTACGACTTGTGCAAATGTGACGCACAACCTAAACTATTAATTGGTCAGGATAATTACGATCTTATTGCTCCTATCTTGTGTTTAAAAGGTAATAGGAAAAATGAGCCTTATGTTACAAAGACACCGCTAGGGTGGTGTGTACACGGTGTTGTAAACAACATTATTATGATGAGCATGTCAGCTGATCGTATTGCTAGTGATGACAGCATGCAACATTGTTGTGATTCTGAGTTGAACGAGTTTGTAAGAAAATCATTTGCGTTAGAGTCAATAGGAATATCAAAACAACCGCGACAGAATGCGGATGAGTTGCGTGCTATCACCATACTAAATAATACTTGTGAATTAGTTAATAACCAATGGTTTGTTGAATTGCCTTGGAAAAAAGATAACTTTGTTATGCCTGACTCTTATCAAAATGCCTATAATCGTTTAAAATCAGTCGAGAGAAAAATGTCAGCCGACAACACTTACGCGTCACGTTACCGAGAACGTATTCAGCATTTATTTTCGAATAATTATGCTAGGAGGCTAAACGAGGGGGAGTCTAGCGACCACATTTGGTACCTACCTCACTTCGGGGTCAATAACCCGAATAAGAAGACACTGCGTTTAGTGTTCGACGCGGCGGCAAAAACACAGGGATATTCTTTGAATGATTTTTTATTGACAGGCCCGGACTTATTGCAGTCTTTATTCGGAATAATGTTCAGATTCAGAGAAAATAAAATTGGAATTATTGCAGACATTAAAGACATGTTTCTTCGAATTAAAATTAAAGAAAGCAATCAAAATGTACTTAGGTTTTTATTTACTGACGAAGTCACTAAGGAAGTAAATAAATACGTCATGACGTCCTTAATATTTGGCGCGAACTGCTCGCCCTTTATCGCGCAACATATAAAAAATAAAAATGCGTTACTCTTTGAGGATACCTACCCAACGGCTGTTGACGCTATATGTCAGCAACACTACATGGACGACTACATCGACAGCTTGTCTGAAGTCGATCTTACAAAAAAGATGATAAAGGAAGTCTCTTTTATTCATCAGCAGGGTGGATTCGAGATACGGAACTGGGCTAGCAACGTACCAGCTGTCCTGGAAACCGTACCTAAGGAAGCTTTGAGTGACAGTGTCTGTTGCACCTTCGACAAAGATCAATCGGAAAGGACACTCGGGTTATTATGGTACCCTGCTAGCGACGAGTTAGGGTTTGATTTGACCTTGAAGCGCATACCAGCTGATGTTGTAAACTTAAAAAGAAGACCAACGAAGCGCGAGCTGTTATGCATTGTAATGTCAATTTTTGACATTCATGGTTATCTGATACCATTTACAATTAAAGGAAAAATAATAATGCGCGAAACTTGGAAAACAAATATAAAATGGGATGAGCAATTGAATGACGAGTTAAATAATTTATTTCAGTGTTGGATAATTCAAGCTAAAAATATAAATAATATTAGGATTCCGCGTTGGTATTTTTGTGATAGTGATAAGAGCGCGAGTAACGAAAACTTAGAACTACACGTATTTTGCGATGCGTCGCCGAGCGCATACGCGACCGTTGCATACTGGCGCAAGGAAATGAGCAATGGAGATATCATTGTGTCGTTTATCGCTAGTAAATCTAAAGTTACACCTACGAAATCGGTTTCGGTGCCGCGACTGGAACTACAGGGTGCTCTATTAGGGTGTAAATTAGCAAATAATATTAAAACGGAACACCGTTTAAAACCAAGTTCAGTTTATTATTGGACAGATTCTACTACTGTTTTACACTGGATACGAAATCATTGTAGAACATATAAAGTTTTTATCGCTAATCGTCTAGGAGAAATCGACGAACTAAGTAAGGCTGACGAGTGGCACTACGTGCCGACGGACGTCAACGTGGCGGATTTAGGAACTAAAAGTACCGACTACGTACTTAGCAGCGACTCATCGTGGTTTACCGGTCCGTCATTTTTACGTCAATCACGTTCTTGCTGGCCTCAGGAACCTGAAAATAAAATAAAAATTAATGAAGAAATATTAGAAAAAATAAATATAGTAAATGAAAATAATAGTGTAAACGACTTACCTGTACCGGAGCCGACGCGCTTCTCCAGTTGGTTGCGATTGCTTCGAACTGCTGGAACTGTCTTGTTGTTCATAGATAAATGCAAGAAGATAAAAACAAATGGACTTACCGACGAGTTGATGAAACGAGCTGAAACATTATTGCTTCAGCACTCTCAAGCCACAGCTTTCGCCAGTGACATCTTACTGTTGAAACAAAATAAAGAAATAAAACGCGATAGTAGACTACGCTCTTTGACACCCATATTGGATGATACTGGACTACTACGTGTAGGTGGAAGAATTGGAGCAGCTAAGGAAGTATCGATGGACACAAAATCACCTGTGATTCTGGATGGAAATGACCACGTGGCTCGACTCATTGTCAAGTATTATCACATCCGCGCAGGCCACGGATGCAACGAGTTGGTGGTCAATGAACTCCGTCAAAAATATTGGCTGTTACGTCTACGTCCTACGGTCCGTACAGTCGCGACACAGTGCTTGTTCTGTCGCATCAGGAAAGCTAATCCAAAGCCGCCACGACTGGGCGACTTGCCCGAAGATAGACTCACACATCATCAAAGACCGTTTACGGTTACAGGAGTTGACTTATTTGGACCAATGGAGGTCACAGTTGGAAGATCAAGACCCAAACGCTATGGTGTCTTGTTCACGTGCCTGACAATACGTGCCGTACATATTGAGATCGTGCCGTCTCTCACTGCAGATTCATTGATAATGGCTTTACGTAGAATGGCCGCACGTAGAGGCTGGCCACAGAAGATTTATTCTGATAATGGGACTAATATGCGCGGCGCTGAAATTGAACTGAAGAAGGCCTACGACGCCGTAGACAAAAGTACTGTCACGAACGAAGCCCTGAACAAGGGAGTGTCCTGGAGCTTCATTCCGCCAGCAAGCCCGCACATGGGAGGATCTTGGGAGCGCCTCGTGCGCAGTGTCAAGACCGCCCTCAGAGTAGTCCTGAAAGAGAGAGCTCCGCACGAAGAGACTCTGATTACTCTCCTAGCTGAAGTGGAGAATATGATAAACAGCCGGCCCCTCGGTCATGTTTCCGTGGACCCTCGGGACGACGAGACATTGACGCCGAATCATTTCCTCATAGGTTCGTCGTCTAATTTACCTATCGCAGGAGTGTTTACGGACATAGACTTATGTCTGCGCAAACAATGGCGTATTTCCCAGCGCCTAGCTGACCAATTTTGGGCCAGATGGGTAAAGGAGGTGCTCCCCGATCTAGTGCCGCGCCGAAAATGGAGAGAAGAGGGTGCGCAATTGAAGATCGGTGATATGGTAGTGATAGTAGATCCTAACTCCCCCCGTAATTGCTGGCCTAAAGGAATCGTACAATCTGTGTATCCCGGTGCTGACGGACGTGTAAGGGTTGTCGACGTTAGGACTAAAAATTGCGTACTTAAACGTCCTGCAGCCAGGTTAGGGATATTTTAGAATCTGTTTGTTTATTTTAATTTAGCCTTTAAGGTGACCGTTTTGAGTGTCGTGTCGACACTGAGGGGGAGAATGTTGCGTATGGAAACGTTTTAATAATAAAAGTTCTGAGGCCCCGCCCCCGCGACGTTCGTTACGCGTTCATAGAGCCCACATTTGTGCAGCAATGCAGCTCGCACGCGAGTTTGCCGCTTACCCGCAACAGCCGCTCACCGCTCTGGCCGCGGACCCCAGCAGTTCGCTCTCCGCCACCGTACCGCACGCGCGCTGTTCGCGCGCCCCGCGATTTCCCGCGATTGTCGCCGCCACGGGGTCTCAAACACATCCTAATTAACTCGTTTCATTTTTTACCACCCGGCTAATCACGTACTGCGTGCTGTACGCAACAAACCGTTTTAGCTGTATTTATGAAATTTGAGGTTCTAGTTAATCTAAGGGGTATTAATAAATAAACCAAACATGGGTGTATGTTAAATAGATTTTGAGTTATTGAGGGGTGAAAAGTAGCTCCAAATGGTTCGTGCAATTTAAGCACACGGCTGCTGCGTCGCCAGTTCTTTTCTTGAACTTGGCTTGACAAATGAATAAGAAAAAATTAAAATTACAACGGTTTAAAGACAATAAGAGAACATTAATATGAGACAATAAAACTCGCAAGTGCAGCCGTGTGTGGAGGCGAGCAAAAGCTGACTGCACAGAACACGATACTATAGCTGACTGTGTCGGCGGGACTCGCAATCGGCCGTGAGTCCGGCTGACTCGCCGCTGTCCCCCCCGTTCACTGTTGCCGTGATATTGAGAAGAGGTCTCAACTCAACAGATATATTTATTGTATAACTGTGTACATCCGTTCTTAAGGGCCTACCCTACTTCAAAATTGCTTACCATGATCCTCAGTTATGCCGAAAATACTGCAGCATTAGTTTTGAAACAAATATAAATGTTAAAGTTGAGGATTGATGCTAGGCTGCTAGGTCTATGTTTGGCGAAAACACGAATCATAAAATTTTCTTCTACTTTTACCTTTTTTTACCTCTAAACCGAACTATAAACCGCGCGCTGGTATTAAAAAAATACTTAAACTTAGATAATGAAACTTTGCATAATAACTGAACTAACTATAAAGCAGGTCTTATGTTTTTTTTATTAAGTACCATTATTTTCACCGTAAAAAGCAATTAAACCTAAACTATTCCAGACTTGAGAGCCGCCAGCACCCCACTGCGTCTCGCTCTCTCCCAGGCCGCGAGGAGTATGGTGCGAGCGAGATAAAATCTGAGGTAGGGTACGGCCTTAAAATAAACGTTAAAAAAAATAGGATCAGCAGTCTACCGATGTCGCTCAGTCGTGTTCTTTATTAGTGATCGATGGTTACATGTCAAATAAATTTCAAATACATTAAAAACAGATTACAAATAAATTACGTACGAGAATTATTTTTTCTCAAAAAATGTATGCAGATTATAATAGTTATTTGTTATGCACGGCAAGGCTGTTCAAATATCTAATAGAATCCTGAGCGATGGCGCACTGACATTAAATAAGTATTCATGCATTATCAATTTATCAGTGGACTCGGCGTTATAGAAAATTATTGAACAGAAGCGTAAACTCTTTCCACGCTAGCGGATAAAATGCACTCAGATTTCGAGTGATAAACAGACTCTTTCCGAGCTTGTGAGGTAAAAAATACAATATCGATTTATAGTTTTTTTTTAATTTTGTTTTAAACATACATACTTATTTCCATAACTGGTTGTATACACGAATAGGTACTTCCTTATTACATAATTTTTAAATACATATTTCTTTCATTTTATTTAACTTAAAGACTTATAATATCTATAATGATAATTATGTACTTACAAGGGAAAATTATATTATAAACTATTTTAAAATTATGATTACATAATTATAAAACAAAGTCCTCCGCCGCGTCCGTCTGTCGTGCGATAAACTCAAAAACTACTGCACCGATTTTCATGCATGTTTTCACCAATGGATAGAGTGTAGCTAGTTTATAATAAATCTTATTAATAACAGGTAATATTTATATTGGTATTGCTTGCGAATGTTTCTCTTAGAATTGGATTTGAAATTAAAATATTGCTTTATTTTTGACAAATTGAGATAACTCAAGTAGACTCAAGTTCTTAAATAAATACCATTCAGTGTTAGGAAACCCTCCGTTCTGAAACTTTTCTTAGCGATTCGGTGAATGAATGTGGACTACACGTTTGTAGTTTCCTCAATACATCCATACTAATATTATAAATTCGAAAGTAACTCTGTCTGTCTGTCTGTATGTTACCTTTTCACGCCTAAACCACTGAACGGATTTCGATAGGCAAGGACATAGGCCACTTTTCATCGACATACCACGCGGGCGGAAGCTAGTAATACCATAAGTTAGCAGTGGATAAACATAAGTTAGCAGTGGATACACATAAGTTAGCAGTGGATAAACATTACCAAAGTAGGCATTTCTAGTAGCACTGGTAGTTTCTGCAAGGATTGAAAATGTCAAAAAAAAAAATATTAGTCTTTTCAATATGTGCCTTCCAGTTTAAATTATGCTAAGCATATTGTTAAGAATTTCTACATATAAGTATCTGTAATTATTCATATTTATGGAGTACATTATTATAGAGCATGCTTTATGAATGCCTCCGCTGAAGGCGCAGCGCGCCGCCGCGCCGTCGCGCCGCCGCCGGCTCCCAAAAATAACGCCATTAGGAACCATTACCTACATGATTTTTTAATTATGCCTACCCCGCCTATTTACTCCATATGCCAAATTGACAACCAAAGTCAGCGCCGGCAGCCAATTCAGTAACTGGCGCCGGCAGCGGAGGTACTTCCTATTCTACAAGAGTCGTTTTGTGTGCAGATAAAGAAGAGCTTGTTCAACGCGGTGATCGAGGCGGAGGAGGCACTGCTGGCGGAGCAGGCCAGCTACGCCAGCCTGTGGGCGGCGGAGGCGGGCTCGTCGTCGTCCAGCGAGCCCAGCGACGACGAGCGCAAGCCGTCCTGAGCCCGCCGCGCGCGCCGCCGCCGCCTCGCGCAGCTCTACATACGGTACGCGCAGTACGCGCAGTACGCCGCCGCGGCCGCCGCGCACAGCGCCTGAACTCAACACACATGCGTTATCCTCAGCGATTAATAAATGTCCTCAGCTGGACAATACCGTTGCAGTCGATCGCTTCAGCACCCACAGACTTAAAGCATGTGAGCCGTAAACCTCGCCTTACCAGCCGCGTCTCGGTTACCAGTCGACGCCAACGCAACACCACAGTTCATCATAACTTTCAACTCGGTCAGTTGCTAGCAACACTGACGACTGACGCGTTTAGTTTGGCTTTGTACATCATCGTTCAGCTTTACATCCTTATTTCTTAATGAGTATAGATTGGATTTTAAAAAGGAGTATTATTATAACAATATAGTCCTCCAGACCGTATCCAATCTCAAAGGAGACTAGCCTTCGGCGCAGGAGATATTACATACTGATATAACGGACTATAGAATTATAAGGAAGAAGACGACAATGCTACGCCTAGGTACTCCAAATAAATAGAGATAAAGACAGGAGGACAGGCAGGAGGAGGATAACTTGTCACAAGTCGGAGCTGCTCAATGTTCGCGTGTGTGATGGGTTTACGATATTTGTGTTCGGCTGCAGTGAACAATCAAAAGTTTTAAAATTACGATTCGAAGCATTTTTAACCAACTTCAAAAAGGAGGAGGTTCTCAATTCGTCGGTATGTTTTTATTTTGTGTGTTTGTTACGCGATTACTCCGCCAATTTTTAATTGAGTTAGCTTCAATATTAGGTACGTATTTTTCCCACTTAGTGTATCCGGACGATGTTTTAATTTACTCCGTCACTGTTTTTTACATAGCAGGTAGTGGTACATATTCGAATTTGTGTGGGGTAGGTACCACAACAAGTGAAAAATAAAAACTTTTTACTTACAAAAAAACAAACAACCGACTTCCAAAAAAAACACTAATAGGGGAAAAATAACTTTAATTTCTATACTAATAGATTTTTTTTTTGGAGGTCGGTTGTTTTTTTTTGGATTATTCCGTTTGAGATAGATTCTGGTTTGGGCAGATTCGTTATACGGCAGAAGTAACATGACCAACATATACCATACAATTTCAAAAGTGTTTTATCAAGAATCTGTCAAAGTCAACAAACTGAAAACCTTAAAGGTCATCTGTAACATCCGATTTCGCTTGTAAAAAGTTTTTTCTTTCATTAAGCGGTAAACCACTACAAAGAGTCACAAAATTTAAATACCTAGGGCACGTAGTCACGGAGCACTTATCTGACGATGCTGATATAGAGAGGGAGCGGAGGGCGTTGGCAGTTCGATGTAATATGGTAGCCCGCAGGTTTGCGCGCTGTAGTAAGGGTGTAAAAGTCACACTCTTCAAGGCATACTGCCAAACCTTCTACACGTGCAGCTTGTGGGTGAAATATACTCAGAGGGCCTACAACGTCCTGCGCGTTCAATATAATAATGGGTTTAGGATGTTGATGGGGCTTCCGCGCTTCTGCAGCGCTTCGCAGATGTTCGCGGAAGCCCGTGTTGACGATTTTCATGCAATTATGAGGAAGAGAACTGCGTCAATAATGGGCAGGTTGCGCGGAAGCTCCAACAGCATCCTAAACACATTATTGGACAAAGTAGACAGTCCCTTTATAAGACACTGGGTGCGGAGGCACGTGCCAATGTGTGTTGGGCCACGTCAGTTTTAGTTTTTAAAAGTTTACTAACATAGTTTTACTAACATTATATGGATTGTGTGTACTTGTATATGTAGTCTGAAATAAAGCATATATTATATTATTATTAAGTTTGTACTGTACCTATATTGTCGTAGAGGCGGAATCATAGATAGGTATAAGATATGGGCGGAATAAATGTCGAGAGCGCCCTAGGCAAGCACTTCATCGACGACCCCTAGCGGCCATATAAGTATCATAAAGGTTGGTAGGCCCGTGCTGTCTACATTGTTCTCACAAGTATAATTTCAACATGAATGATGTGACCATTCTTGTAGGAGCTCTATCTCACCAAACTGAACAAGTGAGGAATTTGAAACTTCTGTATATCATGTCATATACTGTATACAATTAACAAATACTAAAAGCGCCGATTCATTTAGGTATTTTATTTAAATATGGGTGATTTTCTGCAACTGCCAAAATAGGTTTGTGATTTATAGTATCATTATGAGATACAAAATCTTTGCGATTTTTAAAATTTTAGATGAAAAATATGAATTTTCTTCGTTTAGTATTTTCATTTATTTGCTAAATAATGTTCGTGTGCTAGTCCGACTCGCAATTGGCCGGTTGTTGTCAATCTCTTCTAAATTGTTAGCGGTTGATGTTTGTCTGTACAAGGACTACAAGGCTCCTTTCTCTCCATTTTGGATTTATTTCTAGGTTAATTGTGTATGAAACTTTAAAAAGGTCGTGGGTTCGAAAACTTGGGATTGAATGTATGAAAAATCATTTTAGGGAACTTGTAACTTGAGGAGATAGGGCATCACCCGTGATGAGTAGGTACCTAATATAGGTCGATGTAGGTAAGTTTAAGAAAATGACTGAAATTATTATAATAATGATGCGTACATTTGTATTTGTATAATATGTAAGTCCAGTAAGTAAGTAATTATGTATTTACCTATAAGTACATATGAAAAGATCTCTAAGAAATTATTAAATTTTTTCGTAAGAACGTGGTTTTGATTATATGTCCTTCAATGACTGGGCGTCAAGCGTCACCACAACCAGGTACCTACTCAACCTACAGCTGGAAGCCTGGCTCATTTCGGCTGGGACTCTCTAATGGTGCGTACAGAAGACTCGTGAAACGTAACATGAAATGTATCACGCAATGAAAGATTTTGCCGTACACATTGTTGATACTAAATGATGTCGAAGAAACGTTTTGTCGGAGTAGAGTAGTATCGGACTTAAGGCATGTCGAACTAAAGTATATCCTATCTGCCTATCTGCCTAGCCTTTTCCCAACTTTGTTGGGGTCGGCTTCCAGTCTAACCGGATGCAGCTGAATACCAATATTTTACATGGAGCGACTGCCTATCTGACCTCCACAACCCAGTAACTGGGTAATACGATACCCCTTGGTAAGACTGGTTGTCAGACTTTCGGGCTAAAGGCATGTCGAAGTAAAGACGTGTCGGAGTTCCGTAATGTCGAATTAAAATCATGTTGTAGTACCGTTTGTCGAAGTTCAGTTTGGTAGTCATCATGAAAGGTAACACTTTGTAACAGAATAGAATAGAATATCTTTATTTTGCATAAAACATGGTACATAAAAGGTCTTAAATGTAAGAAGTACCACATATTTTGCTTACTTATTCATTTCGGCATGGAAAAAATATCTTATAATAGAATAGAATTTTAGAATATATATTTATTCAGTATAAAATTGGTAAAATATTAACATAAAATCTTAGAAATCATTTACAAAGGTATTTTAATGTTAGATGCCTAATAAAATAATACTAAAACAAAAAACAATTGTTGAGATTTAGATCAGGAGGATATTGAGGTTAAAAGTCTTTAAAATTACAATAAAATTCTATTATTACCTAGTGAGATCATATTTCAAATTTTGCTTTTAATTTAAGAATTCATCTATTGTATAGAACGCATTATAGTACAGCCATTTCTTGAGTTTGTTTTTAAAGTAATTTAGTGGCAGCTCTCTGATCTGTTTGGGTATTTGGTTATAGATTTTGACAGACATATTGTAACAATTGTTCTGAAAAAGTGTGCTTCTACATCTTGTGACCGCCAATCGGATTGGATCTCTTGAAAGGATTTTTTTTATTTTCTATGGCTTTAGTATAGCGCTCAGAGTGTTTTTTAACAAATAAACCTACTTCTAATATTATATAGACTAGGTAGAGTTAGTAATCCTAATTTCTTAAATAAAGGTTTACAACTTACAAGATACAAACTGTCCAACCCCACAGATTGCTCTGACACATTTTTTTTGTGTGATAAAGACATTTTAGCCTGAGAAGACTTACCCCATAAAAGAAGACCGTATCTACGTAGCCATGGTACCTACGCAGTCACAGTTTCTCATAGTTTGGATGATTTGCGCGCGCAAAATGTGCATTACACGCGCACGCTACGAGCATTACGAGCCGCGCGCGGAGCGATCCGTGATTTGTCGGTTTTTCGTAAAAGGGGCGCGCAATGTGAGAAATGTGAGAGAGGGAGGTTCGTAGTGAATGCTCGGTAAAAGCGCGCTACGTGTCCACGCGTGCAGCGAACATGCAATTATAGGCAGAATAATACATTTCACATGCCACGTTTCACCAGTCTGTACGCACCTTAACACAAAACAGGTCAGTTGAGGAAAAGCAGCTTTTGTTAACACATGTTACTTCTACGCTCAAAACTTATACTTACTCCTTTAAGGAGCAAATGCTCCTACACTGTCGTTGTCCAGCACAGCATCTACAAATGTAGCCCGGTATTAAGCTAAAGTTTTTCTTGAAGATCCATAGCATAGGTACCGTACTATGCTGGTGCATAAATCAGTTATAGCATCAGTTTGTGAAACTCTGAGCGATATTAAGACTAAATTATTGATGAAATTTAAAACACACACACACACATATGACATATTGACATATTTTAAAAGCTGTATCATTAGCTGGACCAATCCAACAAAATTTGCCAATTTGGGACGCAAGAATAGTAATTCAGTTTTAAATTTCGCGACGCGCGGCGACTCGCGCCTGTATGTAAGAGCCTTAAAACAGATGTCTTTGTGTCGATTGTAATGGCAGAAAAAGCAATAAAAGCTAGTAAAATTATAGCGCTGCTGGAAGAGGGGTGTAGCCAAAAAACGATGTTCTTATTGATAACAAGAAATTACTGGTCATTATGCTAATGGCATAGTAAAAATATTAATATTATCCATTGAAAAGCCAATGACTTTAAGGTTGATGCGCTAGGGTAGCCCGCGAAATTCAAATTTTCTTACGTTTTTTGCAATTTGCAGGTCAGTATCAAGTTGTATGTTGATCTAAATATTATTAGCGCTCGTAACAAATATGGATTTACGGAATTATAAACATTATAATCAGCAATACAACTCTCTAAGTGCATGATGTGCCAAATGTCATGATTTCACGAAATAGTCATTCAATACACTTTCATGAGCTTAGAGATTTAAATGTTTATAATTCTGTAAATCCATATTTGTTAACTCTTTGTGTTTTAATAAATCTGTTTTGTTTACCTACAGGCACTTGTGATGTGTTATTTAGTAAAAGTGTGGGTGTTTTGTATTAACATAAATATTAGAGCTGTGCTAGAATTAACATCTCTGCAATTTTCAGTCAGGAAGATCATCCTCGAGTTGGTTTTCAACTCTGATCAGGTTATTTCGGTCGTACCCTTCCAGTCTTTAACAAAAAAAGGACTTATAGGTCAACAGACACAAAATAACCTACCTACTTATCCATACTAATACCTATAATAAATTCGAAAGTAACTCTATGTCTGTCTGTCTTTCTGTCTGTATGTTTTCAAGCTTAAACCAATGAACGGATTTCGATAAAATTTGGCATGGAGATAGATGACATTCCGGGAAAGGACATAGGCTTTTTATCGACATACCGCGCGGGCGAAGCCGCGAGCGGGAGCTAGTAAATTATAAAACGTTCATAATTAATTGACTTTTCCTATAAACCTACCTGCTTTTTTACCAGTGGTAGACGGTTCCCCCGTAATAAATAACATTTATGTAACGGGTGGCCACTTCAAGTCGTATACATATTTATCTATATAGTTTTCGTATAGTTTGTGATCGACACAAAAGTAAACAAAAACACAAAAATGGCGATTTGAGGACGGACGGATGGTGCACCTATGATGAGCTTTCAGTAAGAGAACGTTAAAACTTGTTTACGAGAGCGGGTGAAGTTGTTGGCACTGTGTGTGTGGGGTGCGGCACGCGATAACGGTGCGGTGCGGTGCGGTGCGGTGCGCTGCGGTTCGGGCCGCGCACTCGTCGCGCTCCGCGCCCGAAGCCCCGCGCCGCGCGCGCCACCGCCAGTGCCTCTGCGAGACTCGGACGAGCAAGGCCCGTGCGACGCGCTACGCTAAACAATACACGTTGTTACTTTTGTTTTTGTTCCCGAGAAACCACATATTCTTATCGTAAGTATCTTTGTTTTTACTATTGTGTCTTTATATTGGTTGTTTATAAGGTTTCAACTGTCTAATGATGGTATTTACTAAATGTTCGACACTACCTATAAGTTTATCATAATCATCGTCGCGTCTCGCGCCGCGTCACTAGCGCTGCTGCGTCCACTGCGTCCGCCGCGCGCTGCCGGCGGCGGCGGCGCTGTTCAACGCATTCGATAATATTATTGGAATGTTTACATTCTCGCGGCGTGCTCTGGTGTACGTACACTTATGTGTTTAAAAATGCCGTCGGGCTTCGATATTATTATGTAGTTTAGGATTATGTACATATGTAAGAGCGGCCTGTCCAGGGGAGGTTTTCAAATTTAAATTAAGTATCGTCAATTCGTCATTCGTTTGTAAGCGGGGCCGGAGGCGCGGGAGGGGTGAGTAGTGTGTATATAGTAGGTAAGTTAGGCACCTAACCATGAGTTAGGTCGGGAGTCGGGAGGGAATCTCGGGAGCGCGCACCGCGCATGTGGTGGAACAATATTTTTGAACGAAGTGTGGTGAATCGTTGATTCAAGCTCGTCGTGCTTTCTGTTCAAACTTTGATATTCAGCGATTAAGGAATTGTCCGAGCAGGCAGCATAGGTACCTATGTACAAAGATTCCGACAAGAAGAAACAACGGATAAGCCGCCTCCAGGACCGTCCACGTCAGCATATGCAGCAACGCCAGAACGAGTGGCAGAGGTAGGGAGGACCTACGACAAGAAGTCATTAGAAATTCAAGGAAATTAGTGAGAAAGATTGCCTGGCCTGACTCCACAATCCACAGGCGATTATGCATGTGCAATCGTACCTAATGCAAATCGTACACAAACTGAATGACAACGATTATCTTTTTAGTTTTTATATTATTAATTATGTATGAGCAATATTTGTATAGGTACCCAAGTATATTTATACCTAATAAGTACCTACTTAGGTAGGTACTTTGTAGGTACCTACCTACTTATTTTTTTTTTCGTAGTCACGTTCTCTAAAATGGCTCCAACAATTTTCAATGAAAGTAATTTGTAAAGTAGGAAGTTGACAATTGTTAGTTTACGGGGCGAAAAATCGATCTAGCTATGTCTCTTAAGGCTCGTGCAGACTAGCGCGACTTGCCGCGCGATGCGTTACCGGTTTGTTGTATATTTAAAGAGCAGTGGTGATAAAATAATTTACACAAAGTAAAGTGCCTTTCAGGGTTCGAACCTACGACCTACAACTCGTAAGTCGCGGCCTGCCGTTACCACTGGGTCGTGTATTCCCGTTCGTTCCACTATTGCAATATTCCCATACCTATTATAGTGCAAAATTTCACTTTCTTACAGTAGTTTCGGCTGTGCTGTGCGTTGATAGATCTCAGTCAGTCACGGACGTCACGGTTTCGTTTTATATATAAATAGATAGAAGATACATAAATAAGTGTTTTTTTTTACAATTGAACAACTCAAATTATTTAGTGGGACCAATGGGAATTAAAAACTAAAATTACTTACTAAATTATTTCCGCTCGTCCCACTAACAAAATCAGTGGGACGAACGGGAATATTACAGTGGGACGAACGCAAATTTAATATTCCACACGAATACACGCACTGGGCCACCAGTCCACCACTGCTCCTGTTACCATAATTTCAGAAATAATTTGAATTTCATTGTCACCAGGAAATGATGGAAAAACCGAAAAGACCGATGTCAGCATACCTGTTGTGGCTGAACAGCGAGCGCGGGAAGATTAAGGCAGAGCACCCCGGCCTGAAGGTGACCGAGGTGGCCAAGAAGGCGGGTGAGCTCTGGCGCTCCATGGACGACAAGACCACGTGGGAAGAGAAGGCGGCCGTGGCCAAGGAACAGTACGCGCGCGACCTGGAGTGCTTCAACGCCAACGGCGGCGCGCCTCCTCCCAAGAAGGCGCTGAAGAGAGGCGTGGCCAAGGCCAAGCCCGTGAAAGTGAGCCGGAGCAAGGTAAAGAAGGAGCCGTCGGATGACGAAGACGACGCCGACGACGCCGAGGACGACGAGCATGACGACAGCGAGTGAGGCACCCTCGCCACGCGCCCTGCGCCCGCGCTCAGTGATACCACGCGCACGCGCGGCATCCATATCAAAACATTTTTACTTTTTAGTGAGTGTTGTAGCAGTCACAATACGATGCGTATGGAGGATGTGCAGAACTTACCCACTGTTTCATGTATTACTGACTGACTTTCATTGCAGTGTGCGTTTCACTTTTGAGAATTATTTTTAAATGTATAACCCGGCCAATTGCGTGTCGAACCACGCACAATGAAGGGTTCCGTAGTTGGGATGAATTTATCGTCAGAAAAAACTTAACATTGTAGTTGAAAAAGTTATAATTTACAACATGTTTTTGCAACTGAAAAATGTAAGTTGTTCGATTATTACTCGGTAACTTGTAGAGCCTACTTAGCTGTGATAGTTTTCGTTTTAAGTATAACTACTGCCGTGATTTTTTTCATATATCCAACACCAACCATTTAGCTGGCAGGGAGACACTTGACTCTAACAAAAATTTGCAAAAGGTTTTCAAAAACTCACAATATTTTTGAACGTCCTATCCAACGACACCGACACCATGGGATAGCGGAAAAAACATCCCCACTTCACGTGTCACTGCACGGGAGGTACCCTAAAGTTATTTTTTTCTTGATTTTATTTTAGCACTTTGTCGGCGTGATTTACATTATTATGTATAGTATACCCTACCCATACGAAATTACAGCGCTCTAGTACCAAGAGTCCCTGAGCTAAGCCGCGGACTGACAGACACACGACAGACGGACATGGCGAAACTATAAGGGTTCTTTGTTGACTACGGAACCCTAAAAAGGTAGGTAACTACCTGAAGTCACACATAATTTAGTATTTTTATTAAGTAAGTAAGTACTTGCAATTCCACAAATTCATACTGCTTTGTGATTTACTTACGTATGCAATGTGTAGCAGATTGTTGTTAGACGTTGTTTAATAATTTTACATGTCGTCATTGTGTGGCTGTAACGAAGTAAGTAGGTACCTATTATTCCTTAGTTATTAAATATGAATACGTATTAAAGTACCTAATAAAGTTATTACTATAATCTAAGTTCACGTCGCCGCTGTATGTTTCAGATTTGTTTGCATTTAATAGATATGTAAGATTTTGTAAACTAAGCTATTGGTCGTATAAAATAAATACTTAAACAATAATTTCTACTCCAAGACATCGTTATTATTCTTCCTTTACTAAAGTAAACTGTTAAAGAGGTGCGTCGTAAAATAATGACGAGAGGGTTGTGTTCTATAACGAGGGGTCGTCGGTATAGTCGAAGCGAGAGCGAGGGGTGGCCGAATGCTGGGGCTGCGTTGCGGGCAGTTGCGGCGTCGGGCGAACGAATACCTTTACCCTTACCTAGTTACCTGATTTGTTGAACGATTTATTTTATGTTTTTGTTAGACAGAATGACAACTCAATGTACAAGCGGTAGCAGGTACAAGCGGCGGGTAGCGTGAACCCAATATCTGTGTATGAACCAGCGCTCTAGACGTTGAATCGCAATATTATGCGTCCTCCTTAGATACTGGCTTCACGCAGCCGTGTAAGTGTAAGTAAGTAATCTAATTCTAATGACGTTTGTAGCTCCCCCCGCTCCCCGCACGGCACCGGCAGCGCGGGGGGAGTATATTATTATATCGTACCGAGTTCCGAGACATGTGGCGTAAATACAAAGACGGATGCAACACAGACTCCCAATCTGTGCTGCATTACCTTGCGAATGGCTTAAAGCAGTTATATATTAATAATCCAGCTGCAACATAGCGCAACGGTTTGTAGTGCAGCCTCATTTGTTTATTTAGGGCATTGAACAGGCGGACCTCCATTGTACTATTTCCGTTAAATTATAAACTGTCGAAAAATAGTGAACTGGGTGAAATGAGTAAGGTTAGGTTAGATTGCGTTGCATAACTTCGGAAGTTCGAAGTTTCTTCGAACTTGTAATAGGTATTTGCATGCCAAAATATGGCGAAATGTGTCATCGCTCAAGCTTATTTATATCTACCACCCTTATAATACCACATTTACAGCAAATAAATGACTTTATTTATTTATTTATATTTAATTAACAAGTAACAGGACTCAAAAAGTTAGTAACAATCTATCTTATCAACTATAAGATGAACTATATGAAGAAGAACTATATTTTGAGAAAAATGTGCTTCGATGCTCCGTCATATGTCTTCAAACTCCAAAGCATTGATGAGCATTAAAAAGCGTTGGATACCTACCTACGAGCTTCGTAAGACCGGTCGTTGTTGCGAGCTTTGGAGGGCTCTATGTCCAGAGGAGAGCGTCTTACGGCTGAAATGATGATGGATGACGAAGTTACTTCAAGACTTGTGATTTAAAATTCTCTTATATCTGAAAGAGGCCTATTTGAGGCGAGTAGAATACGGAATTTCGACGCACAAAATATCGCTAAATGCTAATACGATGTAGAATCCATCGGGGTCCTCATATAAAGAAATAAAATTTATACACAGAAATGGTGGTCTAGTTCTGTTACGTGCTAGGCATCAATACACAAAAAAAGACAAACTAAAGAAACCAGTACGTGGCGAATGTGGCGATGTATGAATTATAAAAAGAAGAAGTGCACCGCGATACTAACCCTAAAAGGAAGATCATTTCGTTCGGATGTTAAGTATAATCCTCATTCAACAATTTTTTTCCACGTTCCTAATGGATCCCACAATATGGGATCCGATCGGAATAAGCCGTTTATTAGGTTTAGTAGATTTTTCGCGGTGACGTGTATCGAATTCAAGTTGCATCGCAGTGAAAATCTTTCGCGGTAACGTGCATCGAAGTCAAGTAGTATCGCAGTGAAGATCTATTGCGGTAACGTGCATCGAAGTGTAGTGGCTTCGCAGAGACGGTCTTTCGCAGTAACGTGCATCGCAATTTTGTAGCATCGTATTAGCATTTATCGATATTTTGTGCGTCGAAATTCCGTATTCTACTCAAAGGTATGAGAATCCCTGCTACAAGCTTATAACCGATGTAGAAAGCTTGCAGCAGCGATTCACACACAAACAGTCCAGTCTGCTCGCAACACACTGCAGTATAATGTTGGGGCTGGCCCGCACCCGGCGCACCAGGGAAGCGCATCTAATCCATCTGGACATCGACCACTGACACCAAAGACCATGACTTCACTTTTAGTGACGTTGTAGACCAATCCATGAAGTAAAGCATATTCTTCACAGATAGCCACCAACCTTCTAAGACCACAAACCGAGGCGCTCAGCAGCGCCATATCATCGGCGTAACTAATGTTGTTAACGCATGTTACACCGTCAATGTAACAGCCGGCACGCTCTCTGCTGAGCACCTCGATCAGCTCATTGACATACAGATTGAAGAGCGTGGGTGAAGTTAACCCCCCCTGCCTCACCCCGCACTCCAACCTATACGGCTCCGAAAAACATCCGGCCCAGCGTACCTGATTGATCTGGCCTCCATACCAGCATTTAAAAGTATTTATCTACTCTGGAGGAACTCCAGCTTCCACTAACTTCCTCCAGAGGACACTGACTTTGACTTTGACTTTGAAGTATTCACAATATTTCGGAAATATTCAAAAAATACTTCGATTGTCGATTGGATGGAATACTTTCGCAGCAAGAATGCAGAGTAAAATAAATATTTTAAGAATGAGGTACCTACCTACGTAGGTAAGAATTAGTATTCTCAGTAGGTAGTTCGAATCTATGCGTGTAGCGTGTAGCTTGAGGAGACTCATCGAATTTCAGATATTACCCGTGCAGCTAGTTGAATTAACGCCATCTATGGAGAGCTTTCATCTTTAGTCGCTCGGCGGCGCGACGCCAGCGCTCGCTTGCACGTGGTGCATATACATTATGCCCATATGTCACAGCCCCCGAGTCTTGCGGGCTTTCATTCATAAAATCAATCAACGATGTTTGTTCGATGCTTAGTAGGTACTTTGCGGGAATATTTCGAATTTACTGCGAGTGAAGCGAGCTCGAAATTTTAGCACATTACCCAGGTTAGGTTTTCTTTTGACCATTTGACTTCAACGGGAAAGTCGGAGCATTAAACGAATACTCATTGCTAGAGCAAGAACCGAGCTCGACAATTTTTGCACTCTGGATTTGATTTAAACATAAAAATAGGAATTACTTTGTCGACCTATACAGAATAGTTTATTTATTATATACGGTAAAGCCGGCGCCAGACATAGTCACATATTTGACCAAACATCTTTGATAGACATTGCACACATATTTGACCACTCGTTTGCAAAGCCCGGCCAGACATAGTCACATATTTGATCAAACACTTTGATAGACTTTGTTTACACATTTGATCACAGGCTAGGGGTGAGGCCGTATATACAGAATGTTAGTGTAATACCGTTATCCTTGAAACCAGTGGTTCGGTTTCATTTATAGAACGTAAAATCAATGGATAAAAACAACTTTTTTTTTTGAAAATTACATTTTTCCACAGGAATATTTCACCCTATACACAAGGGCAACGAACTTGCGTCTCAACACGGCGGGCGGTGGTTGGCGAGGGCGGGCGGGGCGCGCGGGGCTTTACATGACCGGCCGTCAGCTGTATTGCAGCTCTCGCGAGCGCGTATCCATGAGTATCGGGACAGTGGTTACTTTTTTTTTAATCTTTTAATGAAAATAAGGTTTTTTTTTTGTTGTTACTGGGTCATTTATTTTTATATTTAAGCCAACTACCCATGGTTTGAGTGACAACGGTGTTTACCCTTGCATACTGTATATCGTAAGACGTATTACATAAAAATAACAGATATTAAAAAATAACAAATATCAATTTGTTCCTAATAATATAAAATACCCGTTACTTAAAATAACAGACTCTCAAGACTGTTACCGCGACTGTTACTGTAAATACATTATAACAATCCTCACACAAACTGTTACCACGGCTGTTACTTACATACACACTGACACAAAGGAAGGAATATAGCAAGGTTATCAATTTCTCTCTCTTCCTCATTAAAAAATAGAAGATATCCAATTGAGATTTAAATACGTATTTATAGTCCGTACAAAAATATCAGGCTGTTATTTAATAACAGATATTTGGAACTGTTATTTTTTTGTAACAGAAACAGTGATAACAGATATTGTGTTTAACCTGTTACAACCCATCTTTACCGCTGGCGACATGCTTTCAGTGTTGCCAACTGCTACCTTCAGTTAGTAGCTAGACTGCTAAATGTAGCTAGATCTGTCAGATTGTACATACCCAATAAAGTAGCTAAATGCTACTTCTACTTCGTTTTTGAATCTTAGATAATAATTTGAAATTTCAAATCTTTCTTGTTTGTTTTTTTAATATGATGTTTGACATTTGCACCTGTCAAATTAATCTATCTACTTCTTTTCATATGTAATTCAATTTCCCGCGAACATGAATTAAATTGATAACACAACACAATAAAAATGTTGTTAAAGTTTACCAGTGGAGCCAACATTACGGTACAGCAAAGGAACTATTTGATGAAACTACAGATATATCATTTTATTTCATTTTCAACCTAATAAAAAATATCGAAAGTATTTACGTCATAAAAGTGTAAAGTAGCTAGAAAAAGTAGCATACACACAAAATCTAGCTACAAGTTCGATTAAAGGTCACTGGGCACAAAGTATGGAAACTGTATATATTTTTTATTTATTTATTTATTTAATTTCTGATCACAAATGTTGATTTGTACAGGAGGTGCTTAATCTAAAAAAATTGGGTTACATTTGTGAGAGACTGGTGCCCGAAAAAGGTATAAAATACCTGTGTTACGAGTCACCAGGCCCCCCAATACTTATACATGTACATGTTAAATTTAGAGTAATGAATGTTGTAAGTGATGAAGTTAACTTCATTTCAGGGTACAGTTATAATATAACGAAAAAATAAAATTAAGACTAATCTAGACTGAACAGACATTTATGTGATTTAAATGTGCGTATGTGTGCGTGCGTGTGGGTGTGTGCGTTAGTGTGTGTGTGTGATAGTGTACAGTGTGTATGTGTGTGTGTGTGTGTGTGATAGTGTACAGTGTGTATGTGTGTGTGTGTGTGTGATAGTGTAGTGGAAGGGAAGGAAACTTTATCGAATAGGGATCAGAATCCTGATAATCGAGAGTTTTAATCCATTTGCATACATTTTGTTTAAAAGCTGATCTAAGCATGGAGTATATTGGAAGAGTTGTATTAATTTTATTATACAGAAATCCTCCAAGAAAACAATAAAACCTTTGTGAGAAAATGGTGCGAAAGAAATTAGTAGGACAGACATTACCTTTCCTTCGCTTATCCTTGTTGAGATTAGGGTCATATTTTATTTCTGAATGTTTTTTGCGTAATATTGTAATTATGAATGTCTGCCTGATAGTAAGAGTATCCCAAGTTTATCTAGCTCAGCAGTTGGTTATATCGAAAAGGGAGCCCAGCTCCAAGCTTGAGTACTGCTCTTTGAGCTCTTTCAACTTCCAGAAGGTGCATCTTTCCTGCGCCTCCCCAGGAGGTTATGCAATAGTTGACTAGTGACTGGCAGAGTGCGGAGTACACCATTTTGATAGTCTTGATATCTCGTCTTAAAAATATATATATCAGCTTACGAATCCTAGTGACGAGAATGTCAATGTGAGGCTTAAAAGTTAGTGTCTGATCAATATGCACTCCAAGATATCTAATCACGTCCGTTCTTTGTAGGGGTGAACAAAGGCACGAAGAAGGGGCCACGTAGGTATAAGTGTGAGCAGAGAGTTGTGGGTGGCAGAAGATTTCTCCTAGGTGCAAAAGCAATATATTTGGTTTTAGAAACATTTAGTGTCAAAACATTGTGTTTAAGCCATTGGCATACCTCATTGAGACCATGTTGAGCGCTTTGGAAGACATCTTCACAGCTTTTCCCACAAAAAAAAAGAGCCTAGTGTCATCCGCAAAAGATAGCAATCTTCTTTGTTTAAGTTGGAGTTGACACAAGTCATTAATATACACAAGGAAAAGGCTAGGACCCAGTACACTGCCTTGCGGTACGCCATAGTGCACAGAAAGTTCATTACTAGTCAAGTTGTCAATTTTCACTCGTTGCTTCTTATTACTTAAGTAGTCTTTGAGCAGTTGGAATGGAAGACCTCTGACACCAATTTTATCGAGTTTATGTAATAACAATGGAATAGGGACTGTATCAAAGGCCTTTGCTAACACCGTAACACACTTCTTGCCACTGTCACATTCACACTATGCCCAACCTGTACAGAAATAAAATAGGGTGTAATAGACAGATTATTGTCTCCAGTTTACGATAGCACAGATATTATAATACTACGTACACACGGCTACACATCAAGCTATACATTTCCAGCATAAGTTGACCTCGCATTGTAAGGAAATTCTATACAATGCGAGATCAGCATTAACTGGAAATGTATAGCTTGATGTGTAGCCGTGTGTACAGATACTCAATCCCAAAAAAAGAAATGACACCACCCTAGGTCTGGCTATTGAGCTGGTTATTTTTCTTCCTCCATTTTTTTAACAGATGGCAGCATCAGCGACTCAGTAATTGGCAGAGACTGTAGTTTTACAACGCCATCTAGGAGTCTTGCCTAGATACCACGCAAGACTCCTAGATGTTTTTCTTCCTTTTTTACGTTTTTTCTTCCTAGGTGTTTAATTCTTATATTTCTACGTAAAGTACTAGATTAAAAAAAATGTTGTTTGATTTTCCTTAATGAAACGACTTAAACGCAAGTTTAATAAGACGCAAATAAGCACTTCCGACTTATGCACCTATAAAAAACTGCTTTCACATTAAGAAAAAAAGACCATATTTGACCACTTGCGGTTATCTACATACTATCTAATTCTTAAGAAAAAAGCCGGAAATACCCATATGCGCCCATTTCTGTTAAAATCTTATACTAGATAGATAAACTAAATACTTAGAAGAAAAGTAGGTACAGCCAAAAGCGTTTGGGCTAGATGCGTCCTTGCGAAATGAAGAAAAATATTACATACTTGATTGAATAGACGTAAATGGCTATTTAATTTACGTCTATTCAATTAAGTATGTAATATTTTTCTTCATTTTTTATGCTAAGTTGGAACGGTTTTTTCATTATTTTTATTATAATAATGAATAAATTCATATTATTTATTAAAACAAGTTAAAGCCTAGCCGAGTGGGCATTATTTTCAAATTTTAGTATTTATGTAAATATTTTAATTTACTCGAAGACAGCAAACGATTTCCCGTTTCATTCATTAAAACATTTTTTTCTCCGTTTTTACTTTTTGTTAGATGCGTCTGTTTTTCTATCGGGGGCAGAACATTAGGTTTGCAAAGCAGTCGTCCAACCGCGTAAGTACTTATTTTCTTTGTTGAAAGTAAGCTAAAATAGCTGTTAAGATATTTGATGATTGACTCCTTAGCTCCATAAAGCTATAGCGTGATGATAATTATTTAAAAAGTTCAATCGGTAACTATCTGCAATATCCTAACCTTTTGGCGCGTACTTTTACATTTTGCGGAGAAGAATACGAACATAATGTAATATTGCTCACTAGATTATACCCTACAGTTTGATCGTTTGATCAGACCATATAAATTCTTATATCTATGGATCAGACTTATAGGGACTATGTATGCCAAGAATCTATTCGGTAGAATTTGCGTCATGCTGGAAATGTACCATATTGCTCATTCCCCATAACAAATAGCGTGATTGTATACAGTATGTTAACCAACAAAGGGCGTTCCCGTTAACCTGCAATAGTATAGCGTGTATACATGCTAAAAAAAAAAAAAATTTTTTTTTTGATTGTTAATATTTTTTTAGCATGTAGGTATACACGCTATACTATTGCAGTTTAACGGGAACGCCCTTTGTTAGTTAACATACTGTATATGTTACGGCTAAAGGTGGGTATGAACATAAACTTAAGATTAGCCGGCTAAACTTAGGTCTAACTTCGAGGAGGTGTTAATGTTAGTTTCTTCTATCTTTAGCCGGCTAAACTTCAGTGTAACTGCAGGCCCTTGGCTAAAAATGTAGAAGAAAATGAAAAAGGAAACAATGCATGTTGTGCGGTGTTCCGCAGGGCTCAGTTGTAGGCCCGCTCCTGTGGAACATCGGGTACGACTGGGTGCTGAGGGGCGAGCTCAGTCTGGAAGTAGACCTTACGTGTTATGCGGATGACACGCTGGTCACTGCCCGGGGGAGCTCGCACAGGGAGGCAGCGTTGCTGGCGACGGCTGCGGTCTCACAGGTGGTGGACCGCATACGTCGCCTAGGCCTGGAGGTGGCCCTCAGCCAGTCGGAGGCCATGGTGTTTCATGGCCCCCGGCGGACGCCGCCACCCGGCTCACACATCGTGGTCGGGGGGGCTCGGATCGCTGTCGAGTCCACCATGAAGTACCTGGGATTGGTGCTCGACAGCCGGTGTGACTTCGAGCCCCACTTCCGACGGCTGACGCCCAACGGCTGGCGCTGTTGGGGCGCTGTCAACGCTCTTCCCAATCTGGGGGGCCCGAGCGCCGCTTGTAGGCGGCTCTACGTGGGTATCGTGCGATCGATGGCCCTTTACGGGGCCCCGATTTAGGCGGCTGACCTGACGGCCGGTAGCATCGCAGTACTGCGTAAGCCGCAGAGAGCGATGGCCGTCGGAGTCATCATGGGGTATCGCCGAGGCGGTCCGGCCGGTGCTCGAGCGCTGGCTCGGGAGGAGGCATGGCTCCCTGTCGTTTCGGGTGACGCAGGTGCTCTCGGGGCATGGTTGCTTCGGGAAGTACCTAACATTGCCACGTGTGCGCGCAGTGTCATCCCACCGCCCCCTCAAGCCCTCGGCCCGTCGCGTCCATCGAATACACTTTTAGCCGTTTCGTTGCGGTTAATGTGTACATTAGCCGGCTAAAGATTGAATATCACGACACAAACTAACATGATATCGAACTTTAGCTGCTTCTCGAAGATAAACCTAAGGTTAGCCGGCATATCTTAAGTTTATGTTCACACCCACCTTTAGCCGTAACATATATAATATCTCTATGCATACTTACAAACTTTCGCGTTTATATTTTTTTATTTTTTTATATATCCTGCTATATAATTTGTTGGCAGATTTTCATCGGTAGATAGATCCTCAGCTGAATTAAGCACCCATTGATGCCCTTCTCATCTTCTGTCTGCAAATCTTATTGCTAGATCTGATATACTGTTTCTCTTGAGGCGAGAGAATCTTAGGCTGCCCACTCCCTGCAGTTCAGCAGCTAACTGGTTAGTGTGATGGTCTAGTCTGGTTTGATATTTCTTGCTGTATGATTTAATTTCCTCCTTCACTGTTTGCATATTCAAATCTAGGTTCACATATTTATTGCTTATGTACGATGGAATATTGAACATTGCTCTCGTTGTTTTACTTTGAAACCTTTCCAGTATTTCGATATTACTGTGACTGGTTGTGCCCCATAGCTGTATGCCATAAGTCCATACAGGCTTCAGTATAGCTTTATAGATAGCCATTTTACTGGCGTCAGTCAACTGTGACTTGTGTCCGATGAGCCAGTACATGCTCCGGAGTTTGCTGTCCAATTGTTTTTCTTTAGGTCCATATGTGTTTGCGCCAGATGAGGCGTCGGTCAAGGTGCATGCCCAGGTATTTGGCGTCTTCTGATTGTGGGATCTCTGAATTACAAAGTTTCACAGGTGGGCAGGTTTTTCTTCTGAGTGTGAAGGTTACTTGAACCGACTTTTCCGAATTGACTTTAATACGTTTATAATAATTAGATTAGATTAGTGTGGCATATAGCCTCATTTGTGTGCTGGGTTGTTGAAGAAATAATATGCCGGAGACTTCTTGCTTCTACTCCTCAGATCCGGCTCGAAGGACCAATTTTCGCGATGGGTCGCACAAGTGTGCTGGATTGGAGGGTGGATAAATTTGGGTCAGGAACAGTACTCGCTACGCTATTGTTTATTTAAAACTATACAAAACACACATTTTGTGCGGATAACAATGCCGGCACAAAACTGTTTCTACAAACTATAATAGTACATTGTGATACGAGTGTGCTCTTTTGGATATTACAGTCAAGGCGGTATTTTCGCGATAAGGTAGCCGAGAGTGTAATAATCAATGCACACGCGTTTCATACGGCGTTTTTCAACATACTTGCGGCGAAAAAAACAGACTTGTTGTAAGAACTTATGCTACAATAACATACCTACCTAAATAGAGAGATGATAGATGTATAAATTTTAACTGACCTTTGTTGCCAGGTACTGACTATCCGGAGTTTCTTTTAAAAACTTCTATGTCGGTTGGTGGCAATACTTTACATTTTGTATTTTTGATAGGTAAAATAAACCACACATCGAAAACGATAGTAAATATTTATGGCAAATGGCGTGCTAGCCGCTGGCTGGTTTTGTTTTTCCATAGGTGTAAATATAGGCACCGCCAAAACCGTTAGACAGCCCATACAAAAAAATGATTTGAAAAAAAATATATACTATCACTAAACGTACGTGGCGGAGTCAAATCTATTTATTATTATCTACGCTCTTCTCCCCTACGTGAAATCGACATTTTTAATAAAAATTACAAAAATGTTAACAAATATTTATTATAATTTATTAATATTTGGCGGCTGGTTTGGTTTTTTCCGCTAGCGATGCTCGCGCGGGTGTAAATAAAGGCACTGGTAATACCGCTGAACAGCCTATATAAAAATATTATAATGTTAGTTAAACATAATACGCAAATGGGGTTAGGGTAATGAACAATATAGACTGAAATTGCCACATACGATATAAACCCTTATTTAATGAGAATGCTCATTTATTAGTAGGATAGTTCATACTAATTAATGTATAGTAAGTATCCCACTGACGTTTAGTTAAGGTAAAAAAATGCATGTATGCATGGGGTTTTTTTTACCATAACTAAACGCCACTGGTTTGGTTAAGGTTCTTTTTTTTTAAATAACAACTTGCTTTTGAGCGCTTGTCTTCGGTAAAAAGCTTCACCAAAACCAATTTCCATTGGATACAAATTCCATGCTCCCATGATAGTACTTACTAATTCCATACTGCCATGTCATTACTCCGACTAGTAAATACTTATCTGTGGCGCACATTACCGCACTAGTAATGTAAAGTAAAAATCAGGCTTCCATAATACACTGCATTATGAACCTAAAAGCGGTTTAATAAGAGCCACTTTACGAGCAAGTGTGTTAGAAAAAGGATTACTAACAAATGCACATTTTATGAAGCAGACAATAATTTACGTTTGGTTGACCATTAACAAAACATTTAGAAAATAATGAAACAATGAATTTTACTACGACGCTCGGCAATAAGCAAATATGTACAATATAACCCAAATTCCCGAGCGCCGCCAGAGGGTCTCGAACATGTGGCTACTTTCTAAAATGGTTAACAACTAAAATGGTATTTTTCCTAAAAATAACACATGCCTATATCATTTCATTCTACAGCTTAAACTATCCTATCGGCTGTCCTGCACACAAACCATATATTTTAGTATCTATGTACGAAGACCGATCTAAGAAAATTATAAAACATGAAAAAACATAGGTACCATAAAAAACATAACATTGAACATAAACACTATTCATTTCGTATGACGTAACACTATACTATTACAATACTTAACTTATTCATTGTCCGTAATCACTGTTATGTTTACCCGACTACGGCGAAGAAAAAAGGAGGGTTATGATTTTGACCGGTATGTATGTTTGTATGTATGTATATATGTATGTATGTATATATGTATGTATGTTCATCTGTTCCCTCCTATCTTCCAAACCACTTATCACAATTTGACAAAATGAGGTATCGTTAGAAGCGTCGTGATTGTCCGCTGGTTATAGGCTATGTGAAGTCACATTAAATTAAAAATGGCGCCCTCTAGAGGACATAAAGTGAGGACCTTAAAAAAAAAATGGTTTTATCGTACCATGTTGGGCATCAAATGAAAGGGTTTAATGAGCACATTTCAAAAATATATATACTATAACCCCAAAAGTAGTTTGGTTTTAGTTTTTATTATTACTTGATTTTTTTAAATCACTGTTTATGTACTGTTCGTTATATACTGTCACTATTTACACTATGCACTATCACTTGTCCCGCACAATTAGATTCTTTTTAGTTTGGTAGGCCATGCTTCAGAGGTAGTCCCATGGATAAGAAAGAAGGGGTAGTTAGCTTGCGTAGGTACCTAGTTTAGTTACCTATACTTAGAGTTAGTTTCACTAATTTTTCGACTTATTAAGATGATGTTTTACGTTCCTCTCACTGTTATTTACGTAGTGGTGTTCGAATTTGTGTGGGGTAGGTACCACAATAACCTCATCTAGTTTAAAAAATGTGACTGACTTGTAAAAGTGTTTGTACAAACCTACTTACTTACAGAAATAAAATCATTTATCATTTATCACAACTAAAAAGTGAAAAATAAAAACTTTATCTTACATAAAAAAGACAACCGACTACCAAAAACAACACTAAAAAGTGAAGTCGATGGCGAAAAACGATAATTCAAAACCAAAGATACCTACTTCCGAAATTAAAGTTATTTTTCACTTTTTTGTGTTTTCTTTGAAAGTCGGGTTTTTTTCGTAAAAAGTTTTTATACTTTTGTTTCAGGGAATGTCGCTGGTGAAGTCATGAAGTGATCACTGTGATCAGAGCGCGAAGATGAGGGGAAATAGCACTGAGCCCAGGGTCTGGCCCGCGCGAATGGTGTGAGGGGAGGAGAGTACACTGTGCAGCCTCGATGCGATAGCAAATCTACGATCCGATAAAAAGTCTCGTAAGATGAGCACGGTCTCGTGCTCATCTTACGAGACTTTCTGGTCAGGCATTCCAAGTTGGTTATAGATTATGCCGTCGTTGTGCCAGACTGTCGAATGGTTTCGCTATGTCGAAGAACAACACGCCCGTCATGGCGTTACGCTGGAAGCCACCAGACTTTTTGGATGCACGAGTGCTAGGTTCGGAAACCAAACTGGTCGATGGGAATGAGGCTCTTCGCCTCGACATAGGTAGTCTTTGAGCCGCTTATAAATAAGCCTCTCGTAGATTTTGCCGCTATTAGTTGTGTAGATGAAAATGTTTGTTTTGCAACACCCGACTTATGTAAAAATGTATGCCAATAAAATGAATAGTTTTGGAATGTGCTCATCGAGGCCTTCAATTTGATACCCATATTGTAATAATTGAAGTTTTTTTTTTTAAGTAGGTATTTGAAATATATGGAGCCATAATGCCGCTTTTTTTATTCAAATAAAGCCTGTGTCACTCGGGATGATGTAAGGATTCTAACGATGCCCCATACTTACATCCAAATCAGTTCAGGCATTTAAAAGTTATGGTGGAACAAAGAAACTCACATACTTACCTACATACTTTTTGGGCAGTCGTGTAAACAAAATATTCCTACATACCTACTTACTCGTAATACCCTTACTGACATTAACTACTATAAATTGATGGAATTACATAGTTACTACTTAATCAAACTCAACACTATTGTAACCTACATAACGAAAATAATAAAGCTGAATCGAAAAGTAGGAGCGCGCGTCCGTCGTCCGAGCTCCTGCCTGCGCTCCGGCCGAGGTGAATCGATAACCAGCGATGTGGAATTTATAAAAGTGTCCGGCGGGCGGCGTCCGCGGAGCGTCTGCGCTCTTGCTTTTTCACGTGTTTCCAAGTCTGCGCTGCTCGCACGCGCACGGACGCCGCGGGAGCGAGCGAGACCGCCATGTCTGCGAGTTTGCTTCTCTCTGCGCGTGTCTGTCTGCCGCTGTGCACGTCGACGTGTTTGCTCGGTGCCCTCGTTGTGGTGTGACGTGTACTCGATCGAGATATTAAAAAAAATACTAAGTACCTACGACATTCGAAGCTTAAATTTAATAGAGTACATATTTTTGGAGTAGGTATCTAGTTTTTCCTTAGAGGTAATGTTTTGTGATGTAAATAGATAGGTAGCCTTTTGATAGTAATGTCAACCGGCAAACGTAAGAAAGGCTCAGTGGCGGGGGTCGCGAGTGCGAGCGGTCGAGATCGCGGGTGCGGCGAGGTAGCGGCGGGGGCGGGGGACGACGGGGGCGCGGGGGGCGAGGTGGGGCGGCTGGTGGACTGCAGCCAGGCCGACGACCGGCGCATGATCCGCCTGGTGCGCGCGCGGCCGCTGCTGTTCGCGCGCAACAACATGCCCGTCGCCAGCTATTACTCGCAGGTCAAGAAGCTGTGGCAGCAGGTCGCTGACCAAATGGGCTGGTCCGGTACGAACAAGACACGCACTATTATTATTTTATTAGTTCACTACGAAATTTACTTATGGGAAAAGTTTTTATCTACACCCATGCTAAGTATAAATCCATAGGTACTAATCCATACTAATATTATAAATTCGAAAGTAACTCTGTCTGTCTGTCTGTAAGTTACCTTTTCACGCCTAAACCACTGAGCGGATTTCGACAAAATTTGGCAAGGAGATAGATGGCATTCTGGGGAAGGACATAGGCTATTTTTTATCGACGTACCACGGGTCAGTGACAACTGGGCCCGTGTCAACTCAACCCGATTTATAATACCTGACATTTTACTCCCGATTACGGGGATTTGTACAGTCAGCCAGAAAATCGATATTTTAATATAGTCATTACGAATTTAATTTTGTTTTCCAAGATTTTGGTTTTATAAACATAATTATCTACAACGCCTATTTCAATGATACATATTTATATTTATGTACCTAGCCTAGAAGTTCATAGGTTTTTTAATTGTCGGGGCTAAAAAAGACAAGCGTTTCTTTGCTAATAATGACACACGTCGGATGTAACAATGACAAAAGAGAAGTTTTCTATCTCACTCACACACACACACATCAAATTTACAATAGTCTAGTTACTACTAGACTATTGTGATGTGGACCTTCTATGTATTCCTTGTATGTTCTACTAGAGTCTAGTAGAACTTATAAGAGAAGAAGGTGATTTCGGCGATTCTGATTTCTTATTCATAAAAAAAGCTTATTTAAATAAATAAAAACAGACTTTACTGCAGAACAAGCATTCAATTTCATTTAAAATAATAATAAATTATAAAAATAAAATAAAATAAAATTTATTCAAGTTTAAAAGTAAAAATAAGATTTACATTAATTACAAACGAGGTAACTTTAATTCTAGCTGTAATATAGACCTGCCTGATATAGGTTTGTGAAAACCTGTGTTTCAGGCCATCAATTTACATCAAAATTTTAAAAGGAACACAACAATTTTATTAGATGGTAAATTAAAAAGAAGACATAATATTTTCAATGACTTAAAGAGTAGGTAACTATTTTGGTATATTATTTTAAAACTAGATTAAGTAAGATATATTAAGCAAATTAACAAATAATATTAGAGTAAATAAAGAGGAGACTATTATTAATTAGGTAAAGGAAGAGACTTATATTATAGTAGGTAGATGGAAATTTTATTTTAATATTTCTAATTGTTTTTCCGTGTCTGCATAATTGAGTTTTGCCAAATATTCCTGTACTAGTAAGTTACACCTAATATAGCTTAAACTATAACGGTCTTATTCCAAAACGCGATCTAAATATAGTACTGCAATTGTTACTAGGTTTAAACCATGACTAAATAAAACGTTATTATAAAATGAAGTTTATCACTAGTTCCAGAACTATCTATGGTACTAATGTTAGTCCGCTGAGACCCCTAGTTTATCTTTGGTACTAATTCATTTGACGTTTGCTTGGTGTGTTATTTAAAAAAAAAATTAAAAAAAAATGGATATTAACATGATCGACTTGGTGGATTTGGAAGATTTAGAAGATTTGGATATGCTGGAGACGTCTCGGCGATCTTACAGACATCGTCATCGTGAGAATCCGTTCGAATTGAGTGACGAAGATTTCAGATACAAGTATAGGTTCACAAAACGTTTTGGTGGAAAAATAGTGGACCTTTTACGTGAGGATTTATCCCACGACTCTCGAGGATGCCCATTGAGTCCTGAACTGCAAGTGGTTTGCGCATTACGCAACTGAGCTCGCCATGAAGTATGTAACCTTGGTCAATGCTAACCTAACATTAGACAAAATCCATATAAACTAGTATTATTGTTTTATTCGTAGATTCAAGACGATACAGCTGATTTACATGGTGTGTCTCAGCCAGTTGTCAGCAAAACATGTGAAAGGTAGCTGACATTTTGTCACGGATGTCCCGAAGATTCATTAAAATGCCCATCACTTTTAATGAACAGGAAGAAAACATTCGGAAATTCCCCAGGATTGCTAATTTTCCTATAGTAATTGGGGCAATAGACTGTACTCATATAAGAGTAAAGAAAGTGACCTTCTATGTATTCCTTGTATGTTCTACTAGTCTAGTAGAACATAAAAGAGAAGAAGGTGATTTCGGCGATTCTGATTTCTTATTCATAAAAAAAGCTTATTTAAATAAATAAAAACAGACTTTACTGCGGAATTTCCGAATGTTTTCTTCCTGTTCATTTAAAGTGATGGGCATTTTAATGAATCTTCGGGACATCCGTGACAAAATGTCCGCTACCTTTTTACATGTTTTGCTGACAACTGGCTGAGACACACCATGTAAATCAGCTGTATCGACTTGAATCTACGAATAAAACAATAATATTAGTTTTTATGGATTTCGTCTAATGTTAGGTTAGCATTGACCAAGGTTACATACTTCATGGCGAGCTAAGTTGCGTAATGCGCAAACCACTTGCAGTTCAGGACTCAATGGGCATCCTCGAGAGTCGTGGGATCCTCACGTAAAAAGTCCACTATTTTTCCACCAAAACGTTTTGTGAACCTATACTTGTTTCTGAAATCTTCGTCACTCAATTCGAACGGATTCACACGATGACGATATCTGTAAGTTCGCCGAGACGTCTCCAGCATATCCAAATCTTCTAAATCTTCCAAATCCACCAAGTCGATCATGTTAATATCCATTTTTTTGAGATTTTTGTTTAAAATAACACACCAAGCAAACGTCAAATGAATTAGTACCAAAGATAAACTAGGGGTCTCAGCGGACTAACATTAGTACCATAGATAGTTCTGGAACTAGTGATAAACTTCATTTTATAATAACGTTTTATTTAGTCATGGTTTCAACCTAGTAACAATTGCAGTACTATATTTCGATCTAGATCGCGTTTTGGAATAAGACCGGTATGTAGGGTCCCAAAAATAAATCAAATCGACGAGCAAAAGCATGTTTAGTCTGAGTGTTAGCACAAACCAAATCTTTTCTTCTCCTATCTGAAGGTACTGGGTTAAAATAAAGTTCAGTGTGTTGGAATAGAACTATATTCAAAACAAATAACTGACGTACTGTTAGCACCTTAGGTACATGCCATATAAAGCTGGTGTGTTGGAAATCTAAATGGACGAAAAGTAGCAACTTTTAAAATATACACTAATAAATAAATATATACAATATACATTTATTCATAAAAATATACAATATACATTTTTATTCATAAAAATAAATAAGTACCGAAAAACCGTATCCATCAATAAATTTCAAAAATCTTCAATATTTTAAAAGGTCGATACTTTTTGTGCTTACTGTAGGTACACACCACTTTTTTGGGCGTTTTAACGACGTATTATCTGGTATTATTATTTGGGCCCAGTTGACTCGGGCCCAGCTGTCACTGACCCCGTACTACGCGGGCGAAGCCGCGGGCGGAAGCTAGTCCTCTATAAAAGTTTCTGAAACAGCTTATTGTCAACATTAAAACTTAAGTTTATGGTTAGTATGATACACCAGTGTCATACTAACCATAAAATCATCCAAACGAGTGTTATTATGTTGTACTAAACATTATTTGCAACTCCTTTGCTTTTTCGATCCCTTCCTTATCAAACAGCCACATTCTCACTACCTACTCAATTCGTGGTATCTTTAAGAATAAAAAATAAAATATAACTAAAAATCTTTTTAAAAACAAGCTTCTAATTAACTAAAAAGTACTAAATAAAACTGTCGTAAACATAGAACTTTAATATTTTCTTAAAACCTTGAGGCTTATCTTCAAGTTTTGTGTAAGAAGGACATTTACGCCTCAAGCTTTTAAGAAAATATTAAAGTTCTATGTTTACGACAGTTTTATTTAGTACGTTTTATTTAAATAGAAGCTTGTTTTAAAAAAGATTTTTACTTATATTTTATTTTCTACTTTTTAGCATTACGATTTGTTTGAATATCTGTTCTACTTCTAAGTATCACCTGCACAAATCTAACGAATAAGGTTTTCCGATGGCCACCTTCCGGCTCCATCATCAGGCACTGAACACCACCTAGTGTCAAAGCACTTTTTAATACATGACCAATGAGTCCAAACACGATGGTGTTGTCTTGTTTGATTGAGGTTTTCCCATGGCCACCTTCCGGCTCCATCATCAGACACTGTACACCACCTAGTGTCAAAGCACTTGTCAATACATAAGCAATGAGTCCAAAAACGATGGTGTTATATTGTTTGATTGAGGAGTTCGCATGGCCACCTTCCGGCTCCATCATCAGACCCTGAACACTACCTAGTGTCAAAGTACTTGTTAATACATAACTAACGAATCCAAACACGATGGTGCTATCTTGTTTGATTGAGGAGTTCCCATGGCCACCTGCCGGCTCCATCATCAGACCCTGAACACTACGTAGTGTCAAAGCACTTGTCCTTCCCCGGAATGCCATCTCATTGCCAATTTTATCGAAATCCGTTCAGTGGTTTAGGCAAGAAAAGGTAACATACAAACTGAGTTACTTTCGAATTTATAATATTAGTATAGATGGATTGATATTATGGGTGTAGATAAAGTCTTGTATACGGCTGTACATAAATTAGGTATTACAACACTCATGTATTGTGTTTTATTAATACCCCTTTTTATACAACAGTTGCATAAATAACTCTTAGGGTTCCGTGCCCAAAGGGATGCCAGGATCGTTTCATGTAGTTGTAGCACTAGTAGTCTAGTCTAAAATCCATTCAGCCGTTTTAACGTGAAAGAGTAACAAACATCCATCCATCCATCCATCCATACTTACAAACTTTCGCGTTTATAATAAAAAAATAATCAGCTGTTCCATACCTTTGTGTTCAAATCGACAAAATGTATGGAACAGCTGATTTTTTTTTCCCGATTTCAAGTTTGGTCCCATAGAAAAAGTTGTTCAAAATGATGAGTACAATGACCCCTCTTCGGGTTTAGCATAAACAAAATAATGTTGTATATATATATATGTATATATCTATATATATATATATATTATAATTATTAATAAATATATAATTATAATTTAGTTAGTTAGATTAGATTAGATTGATCAGGCAGGGGCCATAGTTCTTCCATAGTTCCAGGTTAGATACTTTAGCCACCCAAACCCAATATCATTGTTTTGTTTCCATATCCTGCAATAGTCCTACGCCAACTGGGGGTTGTCCTTGGGTGCCCTTGCATAGTGCGAACAGGGATAATCGTCGGTTGGTGCCCCATTTCATTAAGGATGTCTAACGGGCCTCTGCTAGTTAGCTTCGGTCCCTCGTACGCCTTCCGTAGGTCCGGGTCTCGAGATATGTTAAAGATATTTTGAAAAATAATAAATAAATAATATATTATAATAAGTATTATATAATTATAAATATGTATTTCTTTTCTAAAATACAATAGACGTAGATATATTTAGTAACCTATTTCCGCTTAACTATTCTTCAAGAGTCATAAAAAACCCTGTAAGAAATGGACGTGTTTCACCTCTCAACAAGGCATCCTCAGGATGACGATTGACCAGTTGAAAACCAGAACACGACGTGTTGCCACACCGAGCACTGGACGCAGAGTTAAATCTCACAGGGTTTTTTTATGACTCTTGAAGAATAGTTAAGCGCAATAGATTACTAAATTTTCAACACACTTGCTCGTAAAGTGACTCTTATTGAACCGCTTTTAGGTTCATAATACAGTGTATTATGGAAGTGTGCTTTTTATTTTACATTACCGCACTAGTGCGATAATGGTGCCGATTCTCTTGTACACCGAACTAAACTAACTAAACTATCACTGAAATTCTTTACTTTTTACTATGAGAATCTTAGAGCTATTCTGCCAAAAAAAATCTCTAAATTTAAAAATTATTTTGACACAACTAAAATCGAATTTGACAATCGCGACTCCACTTGGTACCTACTTGTTTGCCTACCACGTGATTTTTTTTGAGCCGGAGAGGCGCGCATTGAAGCCATCTCGACGTATTTTTATATGGAATTTTTCACTTTTTGGAAGAAAACAAAAAAATTAAATTACCAACATGTTGAGTATTACGGGTTTGCGAGTTGTAAAGGGGGTCAAAATTTTCATTATTTTTGCGATAGGACATACCGTTTTCGAGATATAAGCAAAAGAAATTAAAAAAAAGACATTACTGTTTTGCATCTGAATTCGAGGTGTTGGTTTGAATTTTAGTTCATGACATCTAATTTTATTCCACACATTTTTAATCGTGATTAAAAATAGTCAGAGTTAGTTAGAGGATTTTAGATATAGAACAAAAATTTTGGTTAAAACGTCAAATTCAGAATAGCATTTTCACTAAATTAAAACTCAGTGCCATGTTAGTGCTGTCAAACTAAATTATAGTTAAGTTGTGTCACTTTAGTTTATTTTCAGAATGGGAAATCGTCGTTTGACAGGAATAAACTAAATTTTAGTGATTTTTAGTTTAGTTTAGAGAATTTGTGACAAGAGAATCGGCACCACTGTGCGCCACAGATAACTATTTGCTAGTCGGAGTAATGACATGGCAGTATGGAATTAGTAAGTACTATCATGGCAGCACGGAATTTGTTCCAATAGAAATTGGTTTTGGTGAAGCTTTATACCAAAATAGTTAGTAGTATAGATTTTATTTAAAAAAAGAACCATATGCAAATCAGTGGCGTTTAGTTGTGGTAAAAAAAGTCCCATGCATGGCATAACTAAACGTCTGTGGGATACTTACTATACTTTGAATTAGTATGAACTATCCTACTAATAAATTAGCATTCTCTATTTACACATGAGCAAAGACTTGCGCTTTCTTCCGGTAAGACCGCGGGTGGTACGCGCGCGCAGCACTAGACCCGCCCCGACGAACCGCGCTGGCCTGCTCGTGTGCCACCGCGTTCGCGTGGGATAAAACTCTACTGTACTATTAAATGAGGGTTTATATCGTCTGTAGCAATTTCAGTCTATATTGTTCACTCACTACCCTAGCCACATTTGCGTACGCACGGCTACACATCAAGCTATACATTTCCAGTTTATGGTGATCTTGCATTATATAGGATTTCCGTACAAGGCGAGGTCAGCTTATACTGGAAATGTATAGCTCGATGTGTAGCCGTGTGTACTAAGTATTATTAACGTTATTATATTTTTATATAGGCTATTCAGCGCCATTTTCCATAAATATTTGTTAATTTTTTTGTGTGGTGTAAATAATAATAAATAGATTTGACTCCGCCATGGTACGTTTAGTCAAAGTAATTTTTTTTTTAGTTTTTTTTTTTCTTATTAAAATTATATGTTTTTTGTATAGGTTGTCTAACGGTTTTGCCAGTGCCTTTATTTACACCTATGGGAAAATAAAACCAGCGCGCATTTTCCGTAGATATTTCTTATCGTTTTTGTTGTGTGGTTAATTATTATCAAAAATACAAAATTTAAAGTATTGTCACCAACCGACATAGAAGTTTTTAAAAGAAACTCCGGATAATCAGTACCTAACTGGCAACAAAGGTCAGTTAAACGTTATAAATCTATCATCTCTATAGTTAGGTACGTTATTGTAGCATAAGTTCTTACAACAAGTCTGTTTTTCCTCGCAAGTGTGTTGAAAAACGTCGTATGAAACGCGTGTGCATTGATTATTACACTCTCGGCTACCTTATCGCGCTCGCCTACGGCTCGCACGAATAATACCTCCTCGACTGTAATATCCAATAGAGCACACTCGTATCACAATGTACTAATATCTACGTCTACTGTATTTTATGATGGATTTAATCCAAGTCACGCCTGATTTCTTTTCTGTAATTAATTAAGTAAGTAGAGAAGTGACCTCGGAGCTAAAAGTAACATTGAGTTACCGTAATAAGGTGGGTATTAATAATAATAACAAATTCATGTACTTAAATGTTGGTAGGTAATTTACACCAATTACCAAACATAAAATCAAATAACATTCGTTCGTGTGTGTTTCAGTGGCTGACGTGCGTCGGAAGTGGTCGCACATCCGCAACTCGTACTCGCGCCACCTGCGCAACGAGATGTACGGCGTGCGCACGGGCCGCGGCCGCATGGTATCCAAGTGGTACCTCGCCGACGAGCTCGACTTCCTGCGCGACCACATGGCTACCGACACGTATGTCCACTCACTCTTATTCGCTCATGACGAAAACACAGCACGCTTCTTATCTAAGCGCTGGCTGCAAATCATCAGCCATCAACCCTCAAATCAAAGTTCTGTGTTTAGTCTACCTAAATCATCCTCCTTCCATAATCCATACATACCATGCAAGGGTACCGTGATTGTGAATTAATTGTGAATATTGTGATATGACTTGACAGGACGTTAAAATCACAAGTGTGAGTTGAATCACGTCCTCCTCCTGTTGCCTACTGATCATGTGTCGTGTGTTTCCGCAGGAGGCCATCGCGCTACTCGTACGCGCCGCTGTTCCTGGACATGGAAACGGCGGGGGGCGCGGTGCCGGCGCCCGACTCGCGCGCCGACCACGACCTGAAGCCCTTCATCTCCAACCCCTGGTTCGCACTGAGCAGCCCACCCCACACAACGCCGCTGCAGCTCACGGTGGAGCCGCAGCCACGCCCCGTAGACTCCCCCAGCCCGCAGTCCTTCGAGCCTGACGAGAACTCTGCCTACTTCCACTTTTTCCGCGGCATCCACAACGATTACCAGGAGTTGCCTGCTAAGAAGCAGCGGCTGTTCCGCCGCGAGTGCCTCGCCTTCCTGCATCGGTTGTTGGACGAGGACGAACCTCAGGAGCAGCAAGACGCCCTCAACCTCAGCAACTCGGCTGACACGGACGACGAGAGAGAATGCAAGCCACTCATCATCGACAGGGACGACTCAAACGGCGGCATCGAAATCGTGCTCCCTAATGACATACTGCCACACTAGAGATCGTTTGATGACACAAACGTAGTGCTCAGGTGGACTTGTCCTATGAGTGTGACACTTGAGAGTACTTGGTTCCGGGTAATGACGTAGTGAGTGACTTGTGCGGTGTGATGTCGTGACCTACAAGTGGCGGCTGCGAGCAGCGGTGAGTCGGGCGCAGCGTCCGTGTGTCGCACTGACCTACAAGTTACAGCAGGCAGGCGGGTGCTCCCGGTCGAGCTGGTCGTGCCGGTGGAATAATGCAGTTAAACAGAATGAAGTGCAGACTTCTGCAGTCCTCGCTCAAACTAGATCGACTCCGATTTTTGTTACTTAATTTCTCATTGTAATAAAATAATTATATTGTGTATTAAAAAATAAAAAATATGATAAAAGTGCGGAAAGTAGTGATTTAGACATCATCTTACGCACGTGTATCATAGTCAACGTTTTGATACATTTTGCGAGGAAATAAAAAAAATATACTGCGTCGGGCGAGGAAATAAAAAAAATATACAAAAAAATTAATAGATTGATCTAGTTTTATTGCTAAGGAACGGGGATTGACCCCCGTCGCGAACGAACGACGGGGGTCGACCCCCGTCCGGACCGAAGTTCCTTCTCACGTATCATTTAAAACAAAAACGTCTGGCTGACACAGGCGCGGTCCGGGGGGGGATTGATTGCTTTACTAACTAAAAACTGTAGGTACTTGAGCCACAGTGACCCCGATAGGCATAAACAAAAAAAAGTTTTTCGAGTACAGTTTATCATTTAGGTAACCATTTCCCTAAAAATATTCCTCGGGACCAATGATGACCTCCCCCAAAATCTTGGGCTGTGATCGCGCCTGGGAGCTAAAATAAAAAATAAAACTGAAAAGTATAAAGCACAAGTGCGAAAAAATGGCACTTTCCGCACCATTTGGCTGCTTTGAAAACATGTTTGTGTTTTTTTGGAAGTCGGTTTGTTTATTTTTTGTAAAAAGTTTTTATTTTTCTAATAACCTTTTGTATTTGTGCTAACTCAAAAACTGTTATATTCACCTATAAGTTGTCTCTCTTTCTATCGCGTAACTCTTATACCTTCTGGCTAGTACATGTTAGGGTTGTAATCTTTTTTACTTCGATGGTCCTAGTTTATCATTTATAACTTCCATTTACAGCTAGGTATATGTTAGCGGGCACGCCCTTTGTGCCTGGAGGCTTTTATTTAGTTAACATATGGCTAATAATTAGATTCATGTTTAATGTTGCGTAATGTAAAAGATTTTGCAAACTTTTGTATAGAATCAATTTTTTCTAACTGAACAGACAGTTGTGCTGCTCGGGAGTTTGTTGCGCCACTTCTTCTTCCCAGCGAAAGCACTAGGAACTGGTGAAGGGTGGGCGTTTTGGGGGACTGTTTTATGTAATTTTGACGTTCGAAAAGTTCTGATTCTCAGCCTAGTTTGAATAAATGACTTTTGATTTTGATTTTTAAAGAATATAGTTAATGTGAACAAATTACGTTCCAAATAAACCTAGGCTCGGTACTTACTAAGTAATAACACAGGTAGCCAAGCCTCGGATAACTATCGGTTAAATTTTCAAACCGTTATGAAGTACCTACTTGAAGCAAAAACCTTTACATTCGGTTTCGAAAAAAACCGGTTAAATCTGGTTAAACCGGTATATGTGTAAGTATTATAAAGGTTTTTACAGATTAACCGGTTTACAACCATAAAAACCGACTATTTACGATAAACGAAACATCGCGCGCTGTTCAGTTTTTTATATCGGCATTCTTACTATTGAGTAAGAATGCCGACAAGCCGCTCGTCGAATAAACCGGTTAATTTAGGTCAAAATAAACTTCTTAAAACGTTTACGTTCTTAAGAAAAGTTCGGAGGAAAACCGCCGCACCGCCCGCGAACTCATACAAATTCGATTCGATTTCTTAAAAAATCGCGGCATCACGTCGCCTATCTACTGCTGCCGCCTGCGGTCGGCTACCTACGGAATTGCACCTTAATACTTTTAATTTGTTTAGTCTCCTGTCAAGATCGAGGCCTGGCGGGGTAAGCGTGGGCCCGCTCAATGCCACCGTTGCCAACGCTTCAGGCACAGCTCGCACCAGTGCCGCCGTCCGCTCGCTTGTGTGCGGTGTGGAGTCAGCACCCGGCACGCGAATGCACGCGCCCGCGGGAGGAGCCGGCCACCAGCATTAACTGCGGTGGCCCGCACCCCGCATGCAACATCAACTGCCCTGTGTTCCAGGACGAGATCCGGAACAAGCGAGCGGACACGGTGGCAATTACGGCCACTCACCGGCCGAAGTTGGCCGTAGAGGTGCCAACCGAGGAGCGGCACGTTGAGGCAGATGGACCGACGCTGATGGCGCCGGCTATCGAGCCCACCCCACGAACCCAAGCCTCCTCCTCGAGGCGGAGGAAGAGAAACCGCGGGAAGAAGGGAAACAAAAATCCCCGGCGACCCAGGAAGTCACCCCTCTGGTCGATCCTGCCCCGACACACACCGTGCGGGCGCAGGTGGCAACAGGCGAGTGCAAAGAAACTAGCGAACCCACAACTAGCGCCAATGCCGTACAGCGGCAAAGCGCGCAAACGCGTAGGTTTGCAAAGAAACCGCTAGGCACTGCCACAGTCGCGGTCAGCGCTGCTCGCTCGCAGCGGCAGAAGGTTGAACAAAGAAAGTTCACCGGCTCTGCGAGGGACGGCGCTAGCGTCGCGGCGCAACATACCACCGGCGGAATTTACCACCTGTGCCACCTGTGCAAGCTTCTGATGGACCTAATAAAGGCCATCAGACAGATCAGACAGGCACAGGACGTGGAAACGGTCATCGTTGACGGCCTGGCCACGTAACTAACACTCTAACATGGCTATGCCGCTAAGGGTGATCCATTGGAACGCCCGCGGCCTTAGGATTAAGGTCGCCCCCCTCCGAATATTAGGGCCCACAGTTTGTGCATGTTATTGCCAAGAAATTAGTTTATAAATGGTTACTGGAAGTATACATAAGACTATTACGTAACGTTATCGTACCTCTATTTTGAGTAATGTTTCAAGTCCCTGCGTGTCCTGCCCAGTCCCATTTAAGTTGGGCAGCCCTTTGAGCCACGTCAGCTATCTTTTCCCAGGAGTGGGTGAGAGCAGGCTAAAAAAAAACTTCTTCGAAAAATGCTTGGGTGGACTTAGATGACATACTTTTTTCGTTTGCCTAAAATTTTCCTCCCAGACACGAAATCACGAAATATCATCAAGATAACTACTCCAACTGAATGAAACAACATTTAAATCGTTATAAAGGGCGTCACACGGATATGCCACATGGAGGGAAAGTACCTTGAATATTGTAGATGGAATATTTTACCGAAAGAAGACATTATTTGAATTTAAAAAACAATTTAAACTGCATATATAGATAGATAGAATACTCTTTATTATGTACACCATAAAAAAATACAGATACAAATGTAGAAATTTAACATAGGGTGACACAATAACTTTTGGTGTCCGAAAGCCGGGAATCGTTTTCATAACAAAGTCATATAACTGATTAAAAAAATAGGAGTAATTTTATGAAATACATTTGGTTGTGACACTCTAGCTCCTTTGTTGGTACGAAAGTGTGGCATTGTCCTTTCTCTCCCGACTTAGCAGACGAGCTGCGGTTATTTAAGGAGGAGCTGCGTGCCGAGTTTTGCCTGATACGTCATCATGAGTTCCACCAATTACGCGCGGAAATGGCTCTACTAAAGGATTCCCTAAAGACCTCTGATGAACGGATGGATACCTAGACGCGCGAGTAGGCGCCCTCGAACACAAGCTGGAGCAAAAAGTACAGTCGGACAGGGCCATGGCGTAGGTTCCTATGGAGTAAGAACGGGCAAGAAAATCCACGAACACTCTTATTGTTACAATATATTGGTTACATCATTCATGTTGGAATTATACATGTGAGTACAGTGTAGAAAAACGTGGACGTTAAAAGCGTCCGTAATTAGAAGATAACAAAGAAACAAAACAATTAAAAAATTAAAATAAGCCGTGGCAGCTAAGAGATGACCGACCAGTCCCTACTGATGGCGACCGTTCACGAACATGACGCATGGATCAGCAACCATTTTAAAGGGAACTTAATGATCCAACACACACGCCACCACCAGCGTGACATTAAAGTTAGCATGAATGTTAAAATTCATGGTCTTACTTTTATTTGTGACACTATGTTATTTAGCAAAAAATAATCCTTATGATGAAGTCTTTCGATCGGTATGATAAAGCTACAGGATGATTATTTTTCTCATGTAACGGGTTCGACTCCCGGTTCAACCATGTAAAAAATAGTTAGCAATATAGGAAGAGCATTGAATTCTCCTCCAAATACACTAGGTTTGGTTGTGACAGCGGACTTTTTGGCTTGGTACAGGGTGCCCTACATAACGTGTGGTAGGGTCCAGGGCAGTGCTGTGTCTGGACTGTCTATGTCCATGAGCTGCTCGGGGCTACTGTGCTCCTCTGCCTGCGCAGGATCCGCTCTACCTCGAACTGGGTGGCTCCGACTTGTTATCTCTGACCAGGTTTTTTTTCCACTCCGGGCAGCGTCAGGTTGGTGCAATAATACCAGTACCAGGTAAACCGACGCAAGCGTGATGATTAAAGGCATTGCACTGGCTGCATTTAGCGGCCTCTATTGGCGTTAAGAATTTGGCTCAACCGCCGCAATTTGCTGCAGGCATCGTTCGTAACGTAAGCTGCACGTATGATTTTATGATTATCGATCCCGCTTAGTCGTTCCCTGCAGTGTCAATAGATGGCGTTATGAACGTATGCAAATTATGGGAATTTAATGAGTAATATTAAGTATCACGCTTCATTTCTATGCTAGTTAGAGGCGTTTAAAATCTTCAAGATAATTGAGTGGGGAATGATTCACGAACTTGCGTGAACCTAGGAGTGACAACATTGCCCAACTAATATTTGATTATAAGATTTGTTTTAGAACCCTTTACTTTAGGGCCCAAAGCCCTTAATACTCATACCTGCATTTTTTTAATATACCTAAATACTATACGTAGTAATTGTACCTGCCTGACTGATTATGACTATAAGATTTTATACCTAGGCACAGACCTAGGTACTCAAAAAATTATTATTAATCCCATTATGTGGAAGGGAAGAAATGATGGTTTATGTCCCTTACTCACCGTTTTAGTTTCTATGAAAAAGTAGCTGATGTGGAGTAAGTATCATTGCCCAACTCAGTAAAATAATAAAATGAATGTTTGGACATATTGATCAGGAAGGATGGCAGCATTGTATAGTTCACTATAACATATCTTATTCCCAAAGCTGCAGAGCTGATCGTTTTTTTAGGTCTGTGCCGGTAGAGTTTACTTTGCCGAGACGGGACTAGTGTGAGGAGCCAGACCAAGAGAGATACACAAACCCGCAGGGCAGCATGTGGCGAGCTGTTGGGCAGTAGCGACCCCACGGACCCTATCTCCCGGGAGATGTCTTGTTCCTCACCTCTGGCTTGCCTTTATTGGCCGGCTGGAGTGAAAAATGACGAGGAACGGCGCTCCCACCTCATTCTTGCCTTTATTGGCTGGCTTGAGTGGAGAGTCGCAATAGCAAACGTGCTCGGAGGAAGGAAGAATTCCAGTAAGTGCTCGTAGGGATCTTGACCATCTTCCGGGCTCTGGGGTTGTTCTGAAAGCCGTGGAATACCTCTCCACTCTTCAAGCACTTCAGGAAGTGTTGCCTCCTTGTCGCTACGTCACTTTGTGCTAGCGACCGTGTTCGGGGGGCCATTATTGAGTGTGCAATTCACCCCCTGCCATTTAATCCGTGTATACCATAACATTGATCAGGCAGGGGACATAGTCCTTCAATAGTTATAGGTAACCAATCCACTAAACCACCCAAAGCCATAGCGCAATATGTTTTGTTTCCATGTTCTGCAATATTCCTTGGGTGCACTTGCATAGTGCATACAGGGATAATCGTCGGTTGGTGCCTCATCCCATTTAAAATTGTCTAAGGGGCCTCTGCGAGTTGGCTTCGGCCCCTGGCACTCCTTCCAAAGGTCCGGGACCCCAAGGTCCCGAGATACCTATGCTAAGACATCTTAAAGTAATAATACTTAGTATAATAATAGTAATTGCTATGATGGTCGACTTTATTACGCATTTTGGTGTATATTTTTCGCAAAATCTCAAAAATTAGTATTAATGCGGGCAATGTTGGCCGGTTTCACGGTAAGTATATAAAATATATGATATACCTATGTATGGCGGCTAGGGGGCGTCGATGAAGTGCTTGCCTAGGGCGCTCTCGACTCGACATTTAATCCGCCTCTGCATTGATGGACTCACGTGTTTGTGCCTCGGCTTCGCCTAGGCCCACATTTTCACGGTCGCCTATCAATGTGCTAGTTGAAAGCCGCGACAGTAATGTACTATTTGCTTGACTTAGGTACAGCCGTGGTTATCCAAATAATTACACTTTTCTTTGAAACTTCCGTCATCACTCTTCTACGAACAAGTTACAACTGGTATATAGACACATTATTGCATTTAGCAACAGCGTTGCCAATTCTAGATTTCCCAAAATCATTTGTGAAAATCCCCGAATTTGGGGAGAGCAAAATCCTGATTCCCCACAAAATCCCCTCAAAAGTATTTCATAAAATAAACTCATTTCTATAAAAAAAATCAACAATATTTATTAATTGTACTGCAAGAATAAAAACCTTAATAATAGGATATAAAAAAAAATTGTCTTTGTTACGCAGCTACACTAAATGGTTTCGCCCGAAGATTTATTGAAATTTATGTAATGTTGCCATAAAACATATAAATTTAGATTAGAATTGACTGGATGAATGATCCATATCCGAGTATGTAGGTAGTAAAATGATGTTTGTAATGTAGGTACCTAATATTGGTTGGACTTGGTAAAATTTTAAAATCCCCACATAATCCCCGCGTATGACCTCTCGCCCCAAAATCCCCAATCGTTTTGAGATTCCCCGCAGTTTGGGGAAATCCCCACAAGTTGGCAACCCTGTTTCGAAAGCAAATCTTACATAATCCTGTCATACCTACAGGATGTCCTAGTTCAGGGGTCGAGACCACATTGATGTAACGTGTAATGAAGTTTGGAAATAAAATTACTATAAATTAATAAATTACTATAATTTAGTTTTGTAACGGTTCAATTTGGCGCCATCTAAGTACCTTTAAAAGAAGAATAAAAAAAAAAAGTGTAAAATTCATCTTGTATTTTACGTAATGTTAAGAAAGATGGCATTAGTAACTCAATTCATGAAAAAAATCGTTTATTAACGGTTTGACTTTAAAAGAAACCAATTTCAAATTTAAACTATCCATGTTCCGAGAATATTTTCCGTCGAAAAGAATCATCATCTGCCTAGCCTTTTCCCAACTATGTTGGGGTCGGCTTCCAGTCTAACCGGATGCAGCTGAATACCAGTATTTTACATGGAGCGACTGCCTATCTGACCTCCACAACCCAGTAACTGGGTAATACGATACCCCTTGGTTAGACTGGTTGTCAGACTTTCGTGCTTCTGACGACTCGTAACGACTGTCAAAGATCCACAAATGACAGCCGGGACCAACGGCTTAACGTGCTTTCCGAGGCACGGAGGTGTCTCGATATGTGAAAATGGTCACCCATCCACGGACCAACCCCGGCAAGCGTAGCTTAACCTGATGGATCGACCCGAGCGGCTGTTATTACATAGCCACGAGCTCCTCCGTCCTCCGTCCTCCGTCGAAAAGAATATTGCCAAATATTCTCGATCGCAGAGAATGAATGAATTCTCTGCGAAGAAAGAATAAGTCTGTAACTCCTGTGATGAGTGATTGTACCCTTTTTATGATTTTTACATAGAAATTATCAGAAAAAATTGCGTTTTTTTGCTCTAACTTCGTTCTTCTATCTGTTACAGTTTGGGAGATAGTTGGGTGCAACCCAGTGATTTAATTGCCAGGATTTTTGGCAAAAAAATAGATTTATGTCAAGTTGCTCCACACAATTCCATTTTTTTTTGTGCTTTGTGATACAAGAGCGATTATTTATTTTATTTATCGAACAAAAAACCTTACCTACAATTTGCTTAATATCTAGCTCGTGTTACACAATTTGTTGAAGGCGTACCTACAAATTCATTAAACCCTGCCTCCTAAACTAGGATACCCTGTGTCTTAGGAGTCTGTGTTCTACTGTCGCTTGGACTTTATCTTAACCCAAGTTAACAGTACAAACGCTACATAAGCAGATTATACACGGTAAGTAAATACACATACAAAATAACATTTAAAAAAAAAGAAAAAAGGAAATAAAGGTGAGTAAGGGGTACTCACTGTGACTGAGTGTGAGTGCGTGTGCGTGTGTGTGAGGGTGTATGTGTGTGCGTATGTGTGTGTACAGTTTTGAGAATGTTATAGCTATATTACATGTGGAGGAAGTTAATGTGGTTATGCCGTAACTTGTTACTAATTTGATTACGATATGGGCAACAGCAGTGTCTCGGTCTGCGCATAGTCAAGAAGATACAGAAGATTCTGTAATTTGTTCTTAGCTTCGTGGTTGTTGAGTCTAGTTATAGATGAGGATTTATTTATGTTTCTATATATTATTGAGCTCAACACATAGGTACAAATGTCTTCTAGCAAAGGCGGTTTTATGCGACACACTCGGGCAATTTGTACTGTTTCCCCGTTTGCCTGGATCTTGTGGTGGTATTTGCTGATGCTTCCAGAGTGTGGCTCTGAGCACAAAGAGCTGTCTCACAGAATGTGAGACAGAATTTTATGTTCGGCGTATAGCTGATGTGTGGGATACCGGAAAGGTTTATTTAACATTACTTTAAGGACAGCCCTTTGTGCCCGTTCCACCTCTAAGAACTTTGTTTTGGCACTGCCACCCCATGAAATGAAATGAAATGAAATTGTTTATTCTGCATGCTAGAATGCAATAGTTGGCGATGGACTGACAGAGGGCAGTGTATACCATTTTAAGAATGTCAGGATCTGCGGAGTGCCTTAGCGATTTGACAAGGTGAATGGTTTTCCTAATTTTGCAGGCGGTATTTCCTATCTGACTATACCATTTCAGTCCATCATCCACTATCACACCCAGGTACTTGACAGATGTAGCTTGGGGCAGTGATGAGCAAGTGCAGGTTGCGGGATCCGGGCACGTATGGGCTATGATAGAATATGTGGTGGGTGGTTTCGTTTTTGCATTTATCGAGAAAGGAATGTAATTGGTCTTTTGGATGTTTAATGTTAGAAGGTTTCTATGTAACCACTCTTTCACTATTTGTAGGGATGTTTTTGCGTTTATTTTGACTTCGGACCAGTTTTTACCATGAACCACAATGGCAGTGTCATCGGCATATGTAAATATATTTGCAGTTGGTAAGGTTAATGTGCACAGATCATTGATATAAATTAAAAATAGTGTTGGGCCGAGGACACTACCTTGTGGCACTCCGTAAGTCATCGTCTCCTCAGCGCTAATGTGATTATATTATGCAATACACGCGTATACGCAATGCACATTCATAGCAAATAAATTTCTGATTCTGATTCCGATTAATTTTCACATATTATTTTTCAGTATATTTATCGTGATTTATGTATCTAAAGTTTTATCACATTAGATTCAGGTAGGTAAATTATGAAAATAGCCATAATAATAAGGAAAACCATCTAATCTTTGGGGTAGTATTTTTATCATTTGTTTGACTAAACTTAATCCTGGCAGATATTCTCATTTATTAGATTTTTTACTTCTTGTAAGTATATCAGTTTACACAACGATAACTTAAAGGTGCAACATAATTTAACTGTTAGTATTTGAATCATTTATCACGTAATTTTAACACAATTGGAAATAAAAAAGGTACCTACAACATAAAGGTTTTTCATGAATTACTTTAAAACTATAATAATTACCATACACATTAAAATGCACAGTGAAAGTGAATGTTTTTATCTACAAAAGATGGTAGGTACTTACGTACAGTGTAACCTGTGTAACCTAACCCACTTAGTTCACGAACTAGGGTACTAAGGCTCCGCTGTCTGTCCGTCCGTCACCAGGCTGTATCTCATGAACCGTGATAGTTAGACAGTTGAAATTTTCACAGATAATGTATATCTCTTGCCGCTATAACAACAAATACTAAAAAACAGAATAAAATAAATATTTAAGGGAGCTCCCATACATCAAACGTGATTTTTTTGCTCGTTTTTGTTCGATATTGAAAACGGCAACAGGTAGACGCTTGAAATATTCACAGAATATTTAATTACTACATATTCACTTTAAAAATAAATAATTAAATTAAAATAAAACAAATATTTCTCACGTACAACAAACGTGATTTTTTTGTCGTTTTTATAGAGAATGGTACGGAACCCTTCGTGCGCGAGCCCAACTCGCACTAGGCCGGTTTTCATACTGGCGCGATTCGCCGCGCGACGCGACGCCGCCGCATGGTTCGCCGTGAAGTTTTCTCAGAAATTGTTTTGTTAAAATTCGCGTCGCGCGGCGATTCGCACCAGTATGTAAGAGCCTTCACACAAGAGGCACAGAATTATTCTCTAGCTATAGCTAGCTAGACCCATCAGTCACTACTTGCTCCTCGCTCCCCCAAGTGCGCACTATCACCGCGCCGCACGCGCCCGCGCCGCCTCCGCCCCGCTGCGCCGCGGCGCGCCGCCTACGCTTGGCGCTCGCTCGCTGTCTCGCTCTCGCGAGTTCCGCTGGTCGCGCTGGTTGGCGCTAGTGCGCCCGCAGTCATCGTGCGTGACGGTAATACGCTTTTACAAGCACAGAGTGCATTTTTATACACAGGGTATTTACAAGCTTGTCAGGCTTTGAAAGAAGGTAAACAGTGCAAACATATTGCTTTGTAGCTTTTACTTGAGTTTGTAGCTTTGAGGTTGTCTAATATTTTGTAAATAATATACCTAATAAAATTCTGTGGCCCTAGTGAAAAGGGATCTAAGTCCAAAAATGCAACTTTACAGGAGACGCAAAAAACACTCCGCGCGCTTCAAATTGCGTGTTTGACCTCGAGTGACATTTAAACCGCTACCAATTGAAATACATGTGAAGTTTTTTATAGGTAAACAATTTATGCTCTTTATTGTTATTGAGTTATTTTTATTTTAATGTTATTAGTTTTTAAGATAGTGACTTATACTAACCACAAAATGAATTCCTTTAGGGTATAATATAACTTATACCCCTTCTCCCATAATGTTAAAAGTTAATTCATACAAGTGAAAATGAATACGCATTTGGAATGATTATGTTCATACTAATCTCAACAGAGTTACTTTGATTTTTTCCCTTTATTTTAGTGAAAACGGATTTATGTCTAATAATATCACATTAGTCACTAAACCATTTTTAAGAACCAAGTGTTGTTGTATTGATAAACACTAACCAAATAAAAACGTGGGTAATTTATGTTAATTTAGATTAAAAAACACAAAATATATTTGAAAAAATCCGTTTAAAAGAATACAAAAGTACTTGAAACCGACTTTTGTAGTTTTTTTTGGTGTCAGTTGGACCCTTTTACACAAGGTAACTTCTTTATTTTTAGAGATAGCTTAGATCCGTTTACACCAAACGATAGAGCATTTTTCTCTGATCACTTCTTTATACTTAACTCATTTTCCACAAAATCGGACTTATACCCCTTTTCACTAGGGCCACAGAATTATGTACGTGGATAAGTACCCAAACCCATTCTGCACGGTAAACAGGTTTTTACACGTCGTCGGTACGGCGCTCTGCAAGAGCGCTAGCTTGGCTCGCTCTGTCGATGCATCGCTCTTTCAGTTACATATTGCAGTTCTCACATAATATTGTTTAAAAATTATATCTAAACGGCATACCTACTTTGATTGAAGTTTATTATATCGATGGTGGAAAGGTAAAATGGCTAAAGCGCCATTTTGGTCGATATTGAGTTATATATATCACTGAACTGGATTTTTTTTTCTGCGTCGATTGGTCTACCTTTCGCGTCGATTTGAGCACTTTTTTGGCGCTTTAGCAGTACAAATTTTGTTGCTTGTTTCATGTAGTCATGGTTTAAAGCGACGTTTTTTTGATGATTCTGAAGTTTATGTCGCTTTAGTGATTGTGCTCACTGTACATTCATGTTTCACAATGCTTTAGCATTTTTGCGTTTCTCTATTTCATGTATAAATACCTTATTAGTAGTTTTACCTGAACTACATTATTACTTGTGTGGCAGTTTAGCAAAAGTCGTTTCTGTTTTATTTAGCGCTTTGGCGCTTTAGCAATCGTGCTCGTAAATATTTTCGTATAGAACGATAGTTCAGAGTTGTTTTAGATTCCAAATATTATGTAAAATTGTATATTAGTCAGTAGTACATGCTTTAATGTAAGAAGGTATTGATTTTAGAACTAAAAACTTGCTTAATTTAAAGTAAGTGTACTTCGTAAATACATTTTGTTAGCATTGCAAATCTAATCATAAGTCTTTGTTCTTGCGTGTAACTTAGAATATTAGTGATTTCTAGCAACGTCAACGGGGCAGACGGCTGCAGTTGCCTCTGTCGTTGGCAAAGTGCTGCTCGCGTATATGAGTACTAAGAGTATAAAGCAGTTAAAATTCTGTTATTTAAAAGATAATGCCCATTTTAAAGATGATGCCCATTTTGGTACCCCTCCAATAGCCATGATAGCTCTTTTTACTATTATTTTTACTTTGTTTCTTACTGTTTAGCTATTCGCATTCTGCACTCCGCCATCGGTCAGGTTAGGTTAGGATAGTTCAGTCTTTCTTGTTGACTCCGGCTATCTCCTAAGGGGTTTGTTATTGTTACCTGTTTCGTTTGAATAGTAGAAGAGCTTTTAGGTTTGAGGTTTGAGTTGAATTTCCCGAGCTATCACACTGATAAACAAGTTATCTAAGTTATATGTATTTGAGCACATACTAACATTTAACACAGTAGATCTTTGACAGTCGTATCGGGTAGTCAGAAGCCCCAAAGTCGAATATCCAGCTTATCAAGGAGTATCCCAGTGCCTGTATTGTAGAGGTCACATAGTAAATCGCTCCATGTAAAATACTGGTATTCAACTGTATCCAGTTAGATTCAAAGATAATCCTTACGTAGTTGGGAAAAGACTAGATAGATGATGAACGCCTTATTTAAAATAATTAATAGCAAACGTCGTAAAAGATCGGGGGTAAGATGATCGATCACTATGAAATGTAGGTACTTAGGTACTTATGGGAAAAGTGATTTGTGACATTTCTAAATACTCTGACCTCAGTTGATCCAAAAGAGTCTTTGAATCCTTATTCGAAACTGCATCGATTGCCATCATAAAAATAAGGTGTAAGAATTAACAATTTTTTTGCTGAATGTGCCATTTTTCCAATATCTATTAATACAGCTAGCAAGTACTCTAGATGTTAAGGACAGTCTCCTAAGACCGTATTTCTATAGCTACAACACGGCGTCACAACTTCTACCCTGTGTTACTACGATCGGACAAAGGCCATTGAAATTCTTGAACTGAATTATTCAATATTAATATCTTTCTAATGATGTATCCTTTATTCTTATTGTAGCGGGTACCAGCTTCCATACATTTCCTGGCATCATCCTTCAAATGTGTATGTGTTCTAAGGACTATTTTGTTAAATTGTAACACGATGTTGTTGTGTGTGAGAAGATGGCAAGAAGATGGCACAATAAGCACAGAATTATTTTGAGTTTCAGAATCTTAGTGCCAATAACACCCCTCTTATTCCGTCGGGGGTTAAAAATGATCATTTATTATCTATTAAATGTTGATTTATTTGTTAAAACTTATAACTAATTACTTACATTGAATATTTAGTGGTACTAACCATGATAAACTGATTTTAGTGGATAATTAGTAACTCTACTTAACCTATCTATATTACCTACGTTATTTGACTTGATTCCAGTTGGCTAATAAAATAATTTCCTTTATTTTTTGCTAAATATTAATTAATTAGTCTTCCCGCTAATATTCCGGACCTAATAGTAGGTAGTACACATTGATTGAGGTTACAGATTGATGCTAACGCCTCATAATCTAAATAATCTATTGACAAAAACTGTACACTAGCAATAATCAATATTTTAAATGAAAATAAAAGAAAAAGACGAGTTTTAGAAGTTACGCCTCATTCCCATTATACATCCATCAATTTATTCACTCTTCAGCTAGTTTTAGTTCAACGTTAGCAACTTTATTTCAAATGAACAGCTCGTTAGAATTATTTTTTTTTACTCTATGATATTATTAAGTGCATTAGCAAATTTCAGATTGCTAAATAATTGTAATTCTGACAGTAAGCGTAATTAATTATATGTTATACGCAAGTTTTTTGGATATTAGCAATTTTTGCTTACTGGAACTTTTTTAATTTCGATTTTTTTTTGCTAAAGCGACACCTATCTCCTAAAATAAAGGTTTTACAGAAACCATTTATAATACATATTACAGGAAAAAAAATATGATTCATGAAAATATAAGTAACTCAGAAATATTTCCATTAGAAAATTTTCTACGAATTTTTTTCGCAAAAAAAAAACTTTAAAATTCATTCCTGAGATTTCACGTTTTGGCGCTTTAGCCATTTTACCTTTCCACCATCGATATTACCTCAATGATTTTTTTTTTTTTCTGAAAAAAGTTGTTACTCAAAGCTTGTTCTTATAATTGTTAATTTCATAAAAAAAATATTTAGCTTAATTTATCATTAGTAAGAAAAGCAGAAGTTTATTTGATTAAAATTGATTGTTAAAGTTATTCTTTTTTATTTTGTCAATAAATAATTTGTACAAAAAGTAGTGTCTCATAGTGTCAATTACAAAAAACTATGTAAGTACAACTTTCGGAATACCTAAGCCAAACTTATTTAGTAAATTAACCTTACTGCTTAATAAAATGTTTTTTTTTTGTTATATTAACAATAATTTAAATATTCGGTAATTATTCGGCAAATCAACCGAATATTCGGCCGAATACGAACATTGAAAAAATATGCCGAATTTACCGAATACGAATATTCGGCCGAACATTCGGCGCATCTCTAGTATGTATTTATGTATATTTGTATGTATGTGGGTAAGGCCGCCAAAATTGTCAATTGTTTTGTGTGACATTTTTGTCGCTTTTTTTTTGCAATATCTTATGGTAAAAATAACCAATAAATTGTGAAGAATATCTCAATTATATATATACCGACGAAAATTTAGATGATACCCTGCTATAATAATAATATTGTAGCGAAAATCCTTAAACTGGCTTGTTTTATCGATAGTTTAAAATAAAACAATGTCTTTTGCTTTTGTGTTACGATTTATTTGTGTGACGAATTTTTAACCCAAAACTACTATTTAAAGAGCCATAGTAGAAAACGCAGTTTTATTATGGCAACACTATCATCTACAAAATTAAAAAAAAAGAGCCATTTTGTTTCGTCAGCAAAGGAGCGCGCCACGATTCTTTGTTTGTGTGATAAAAAATATATTTAATGTGATTTCTGAGGTAAGAAACTGATATTTTAATGTTAAAGTATAATATTTGTTGGCGATGAGGCCCAAAGTATACTTAAGATCACCCATTAGTGTCCAATTGTTATAAATAGTCGAAATATAACCTAAAATGGTTGTAAAAATTTATCTTTTGTGTTGCATTTGTGTTACGCCTGTGTTACATTTGTGTCACTTTTGTGTTATATTTGTGTTATTGTAACACAAAAGTATATGTTACGTAACACAGTAGATCTATAAAGCCGCATGCATAACGGTATTTGAACTGATTTTTTAAAGTAACGTATCTGAGTCTGATTTTTTATGTATGATTTTTTATACTGTAAACCTGCTTGGTGCAAGTTAAGCTTACTTAACCTAATTTAGTACGTTTTACTTATTAATGTACTCAATGCAGCAGTAGTCCGGTCATTTTAGACATTTGAAATAAAAATTCCGACAGAGCCAAATTTTTGTGGAGAGTTTGGGTTCACCATCAGAAAGAAATATTTAAAAGTACCCGTCGATTCCATTAGTGCTAAAAAACTTATTCGGGATCAAAGGTATAATAGTATTTGTACATTTTTTAGACAATGCCGTTAACTGCTGCAGAACGACAAAGAAGATATCGTGAAAAGTTAAAAAGCACGAATCCTGAAAAATATCAAGAACAAAAGAAAAAAAACAGTGAAAGAACGTTACGTGAGTATAAAATTAAAACAGCCAATTATACCGAAGAACAGAAAGAAGAATTAAGAAAAAAATGGAGACAGGACCGAAAAGAAAAAGAAAATGTGCCGTCAGTATCTCAACAACACTCTATAGACAACCCCAATCAAAATATTACTGATATTTCAATATTATATAAATTGCAACGCCGTAATGCACAAAAATTTCAAAAAGAAAATATACTTTTGAATTCAAAATCATTCTTTAAAGAACTCAGGATTCTTTTATATTTCTTATTTTTTAACTCGTAATACCTATGTGATTTTTGTTAAGTTTTATTAATTTTTTTTAAATGTCATTATTAAAGGTACACAAGTACATCGCTTGAAATATCGTATTTCATTACTCCTATAGCACTGCATGTCCAATTTTTTTTTAAAATCTTTTATTTATTTAGGTTACATATTTAACCATTATGAAACCACCTTTACCCAAAAGATGTGTTACTTTTGGGTTACATTTGTGTAACGGTAACACAAAATCTGTTGTGTTACTTTTGTGATATAATTGACAATTTTGACGGCCTTACCCATGTCTATTTCTTTGGCACGCTCTGTAGCCTAAATGGCTCGATGGATTTTAACATACTTACAAGGTGGCGTTAGGTTCGTCTTAATTGTGGGAGTGACATAGGCTATATTTTTTTTAATTTTCATCTTCAAATACAAAAAAAAAGGAGGTGAAGGTTTTTTTTTAAATAAATTACAACAATATTATCAAATAAAAGCTAGTAGGTAATATAAAAATAAAAAATGAAATATGCCTCCTCAAGAGGTATATCTCATCTGGTAGAATCTAAGTTAGGGGAAGGTGACATCAGTGGAGCAGCCAGGATTCTCTTTAGTAGTGATGTGGTGGCACCATGTTCTCCAGAAACACTCGCAGCTCTGGAGAGCAAACACCCTGCCCCAGCGGATGGTCTTTCTTTTCCCGACCCCCCTGACTTGAATAATCACTCCCTCACCATCACAGGTCGAGAGTTGATCACAGCCGTCTGCTCCTTTCGTAGCGGCTCCGCTGGCGGCCTCGACGGCCTGAGTCCTCAGCACCTTAAGGACCTCATTTGTTCAGGTGCCGGGACAGCTGGTGAGTCGCTTGTGAAGGAGCTTACGACTCTGATCAACCTTATGCTCTCCGGCAAGGTGAATGAGTCCGTCATTGACGTTCTTTATGGGGCCAATCTATGCGCCCTGCGTAAAAGAGATGGCGGTATTCGTCCCATTGCCGTGGGAACTACCTACCGTCGTATGGCAGCCAAGATCTGTTGTAAATTTTATGGTGAGGATGTTTCGAAAAAATTTCAGCCCCTGCAGCTAGGTTACGGCTCCAAAGGGGGCTGTGAGGCTGCTGTACACGCATTGTCGACCTATCTAAATTCTGAGAAAGGAGAGGTCATCCTGAAGGTTGACATAAAGAATGCCTTTAATTCTGTTAATAGGGACACCTTGCTGGCAGAAACTAAAAAAGAAATACCTCAAATTTATAGTTTTCTTTGGCAATGTTACAGACAACCCTCTAAATTATTGTTTCGGGACAACCTTCTGGAATCTGCTGTTGGCTGTCAACAAGGTGACCCCCTCGGGCCAGTGATTTTTAGCTTAGCCATTCACCCAATTATTCGGCAGCTAAATTCCAAATTTAATGTTTGGTACCTCGATGATGGAACCTTGGGAGGCGACGTAGAAACTGTTATAAATGACCTTAAATTTCTAAAAAATGAACTTCATTCCATTGGCCTTGATCTCAACCTTTCGAAATGTGAACTATACTTAGCGGACAGTACTGACAGACATCTGACACTTCCCAAATTTAACGCAATAGCCCCAGATATCAGAATTATTGAAAAAAGCTCTCTTCGTCTCCTTGGGTCTCCAATCTTTGAGGATTCCTTTCCCAGTTTCATTGAGGAAAAAATTCAAAATTTCAATGACGTTTCGGAAAGATTGTTCCAAATTAACATGCATTCGGCCATAACCCTAATCCGCTACTGCTGTTTCGGCCCTAAATTAACATATTTCCTTCGCGCTTCGCATTTATGGAAGCACACTAATCTTTTAGACCAAATGGACCAAATTATCCGTCATACATTAACGTTGATCCTAAATGTGGCCATGGACGACCGAGCTTGGGCGCAAGCTACTCTTCCCATCCGCATGGGAGGCCTCGGCGTCCGCAAAATTTCTAGTATTAGTTTACCGGCATTCATATCCTCGGTCCACGGTACTGAGAAATTAATCAGCAAAATCCTAGCCTCCACACTGATTAATTTTGACGTGCCGTGCTTCACCGAGGCTATGGATGCCTGGAGACTCGCTTGCCCGAATACAGATCCGCCCGACTATCCATCTTCCCAGAGACGGTGGGATGAGCCGCTCTGCAGAGTAGTACAGAACAATTTACTTGACACGTCTGCTACTACTGCGGAGCGCGCGCGCCTGCTGGCTGTGGGTAAGTGGGAGTCGGGTCTGTGGCTTCACGCACTACCGTCATCGAACCTGGGAACTTTGTTCGACGACACTACGTTCCGCATCGCTGCTTCCCTGCGACTAGGAGCTCCATGTTGTTCTCCTCATCGCTGTCACTGTGGCGAAGTTGTCAACAGCCTCGGACACCACGGCCGGTCTTGCAGCCGAAGTGCAGGTCGCTTAGCACGTCACGCTAACATTAATGACATCATCCGACGAGCTCTTGTCACCGTCGGCGTTCCAGCTGTATTAGAACCCAATGGCTTGGCACGCGACGATGGCAAAAGACCGGACGGCATGTCCTTATTTCCATGGAAGATGGGTAGGCCTTTAGTGTGGGACGCAACGTGTGTCGATACTCTTGCGCCATCTCATCTTCCTGGCTCGGCGTGCTGTGCTGGCGCCGCCGCTGCGGCTGCGGAAAACCTCAAGCGGCGAAAGTATAATAGCCTTATAGGCAATTATATTTTCGCGCCGTTTGGGGTTGAAACCCTAGGGCCGTGGGGTCCAAGTGCTCATAGTTTATTTAATGAAATCTCGAAACGGCTGTTTGACACTTCCCGCGACCCAAGGGCTGGCTTTTACCTTGGTCAGAGGCTAAGCATTGCCATTCAACGTGGCAATGCCGCCAGTCTCTTGGGTACACTACCAGCCGACAGCGATGCGGAGGAATTTTTCGACGCCATATTTTAGATATTAGTTGTTTATTTGTACAGTTAGTTTTATTTAATTTTAGTTAGAAAATTGTTTAGTGTTAGTGTAAGTACTTATCTGATTGATTGAATAATTAAAATAAATTTTGTATTTTAAGTAGGTAATTAGTTAATTCCATAAAACTAAAAAGCTGGAAATAAAACAAATTATTTAAAAAACAAAAAACCCGGCTGCAAAAACCTATAACCGAAAAGAGAATAAAACAAATTGGAGGCGGGACAAACCAATAACCTGAAATATGGTGTAACTTTTGTTTATCCCGCCTGCAATACCTTACAAAAAACAAAGTTCAATGCTTGTTTTCTCTTTTCGGTTATGGGATTTTGCGGTCGGGTTTTTTGTTTCTTAAATAATTTGTTTTATTCTCCTTTCGGTTAAAGGTTTTTGCAGTCCGGTATTTTGTTTTTTAAATAATTTGTTTTATTTCAATACAGTTTCACATTTGTACCAACAACGCCCCTCTGTCAATGTCTTTTAGGCACCAAAACATCCTTATAGCCATAGATATATTACACCTACAGGTATGTAGATGTAGGTAGATATACTTAGAGAGTTGTATTTTCCTTCTTTTGTATGGTTTTATTCTCAGTCAGGTATGTCATCTAGCGAACCTGAGGAGGCCACGCCATGTGGCAGCAAGAGAGGGTCGCTGAAGAGGCGCGCGTCCACCACGAACGTGAGCGACGCGTCTCGCGCTGGAGAACTTGACGGTCTGTATCGAGCAGCTTGTCTGACGGTCTGTATCGAGCAGCTTGTCTGACGGTCTGTATCGAGCAGCTTGTCTGACGGTCTGTATCGAGCAGCTTGTCTGACGGTCTGTATCGAGCAGCTTGTCTGACGGTCTGTATCGAGCAGCTTGTCTGACGGTCTGTATCGAGCAGCTTGTCTGACGGTCTGTATCGAGCAGCTTGTCTGACGGTCTGTATCGAGCAGCTTGTCTGACGGTCTGTATCGAGCAGCTTGTCTGACGGTCTGTATCGAGCAGCTTGTCTGACGGTCTGTATCGAGCAGCTTGTCTGACGGTCTGTATCGAGCAGCTTGTCTGACGGTCTGTATCGAGCAGCTTGTCTGACGGTCTGTATCGAGCAGCTTGTCTGACGGTCTGTATCGAGCAGCTTGTCTGACGGTCTGTATCGAGCAGCTTGTCTGACGGTCTGTATCGAGCAGCTTGTCTGACGGTCTGTATCGAGCAGCTTGTCTGTCTTTTTTAACCCCCGACGGAAAAAGAGGGGTGTTATAAGTTTAACGTGTGTATTTTGTTTTTTTTTGTTGTTTTGTTTGAAGGGTGACTTGATCGAGAGTGTTCATAGCTATGATTCAAGAAAATCGGTTCAGCCGTTTGGAGATTATCAGCTCTTTTCAAGTTGATGAATGGATGTGATGTGAGCATCTTCAGTAGGTCTAATCGATTCATTCAAAAAAATAATTATGTAGGTAGGTATTGATATAAAAGTTGTAGGTAATATTTTGATCCAAGCGTCGTCGTCGTGTCGGGGGACAGCCCGCTGTCTGTGATGTCTTGTTTATACCTTTTTAGTTGAGTGACTTTTTTATCGTAGTTTGCTTTTAGTTTTATAACTTTTATTTTTTAGAATGACTACCTACTTCTACTTAGTCTACTGAAAAAGTCATAAAAATCTTCAAGAAGTTGTAGCGTAAACTAAACTTAAACTTTGTGTGGGCTTTGTTTTAAAAAAAAAACATTTATGTATTGTATTGTACAAGCGTCGTGTTTTAGTGCCCGCGCTGGTGAACGCGCACTTCGTGAGTATCGTGCGCGGCTACGAGGAGCTGTACATGTGCGAGCACCCTCTGTACGCCGATCGGCAAAGGAGGCGACACGTCTGGGAGGAGATCGGCACCATCGTTAATCAACCAGGTGAGTCAATTATCCTTACATAATAATATCCCCACCGCCGGCGCTCCAAACTCTAGGTCTGTGCCAGTAGGTAGAGTTTACTTTGCCGGAACAGGTCTAGGATGAGGAGCCAGACCAAGAGAGATACAGAAACCCGCAGGGCAGCATGTGGCGAGCTGTTTTGCAGAGCGACACACGGACTCTCCCGGGAAAGGTCTTGTTCCTCTTCGCTGGGTTGCCTTTATTGACTGGCTGGAGTGAACACTGTACAGGAACAGATCAGATCCTCATTAGCCGGCTTAGTTACTGGAAATAAGCAAAGAGCAAACGTGCTTAGAGGAAGGAAGTATTCCAGTAAGTGCTGGTAGGGATCTTGACCATCTTCTCGGGCTCTGGTATTGTTCTGATAGCCGACTCCTCAAGCACCTCAGGACATGTTGCCCGCTTGTCGCTACGTCACTTTATGCTAGAGACAGTTTCCCGGGGGGGGGGGGGGGCATTATTGAGTTTGCAAGTCACCCCCTGCCATTTTAACCGTGAACATGTAAACATTAATCAGGCAGGGGCCATAGTCTTTCCATAGTTCCAGGTAACCAGTCCAATTTAGCCGCCCAAGCCCAGTGTCCAATATTTTTTGATTCCATATCCTGCAAAATTTCTACATAAGGGATAATATACAGTTGGTGCCTCATTTAATTAAAAACGTCTAACGGGCCTCTTGTACGCCTTCTAAAGGTCCGGGACCCCAGGGTCCTGAGAGATATCAAAGACCAAAAAAAATATATATACAACGTGTTCCTTTTGATATCCCATAACTAAGATAACGCTTTAAAATACACTACGACCTCTGAGTTTGTTTCGGCCTGTCTTCTCAGAGTAATCAGATAGGAAACGCCGACCTCATCTAGCTTATTTTTAATATGATTTGATTCCATTAACCAATTTAAGTACAGAATAAACAATTTAATTTAATTTCATTATGGCCATATGCTAGGTATAGGTAAAAATAAGGGTGCGGACTCGTCACACCAGGTCACACCAGGTCACACCAGGTTGTAACACCAGTGTGACTAACAGCAATGATTTTCTTGGAGTCTGAAAGTCCTACAACAAGTGCTCGAAAAATACATAGTTTCGAAGATAACATAACAGTAAATAAATAAATAAAAATTTACTCGTACTATCAATGAAAATTAGATACATAAATCGAGTCTATTTATGTATCTAATTTTCATTGATAGTACGAGTAAATTTTTATTTATTTATTTTTTATTTTCATTCAAATCAATCTATTTATATAAATAAAAATGAATCCCTATTTCCCTTGGTTAACTTGAGAACGGCTGTACCACCATCTATATAAAAATTTAAAATGATTCCCTATTTCGCTTGGTCACGGTTACGCCATATCTTGAGAACGGCTGCACCACGCCATAAATTAGATTGGATAATTCTCATTTTTGTGGTGTTCTTTATTCTTAGGACAAGGTTTGTAGGATAGGTAGGGTACGTAGGTAGGTAGGTATGTCAGTAGGTAGGTGCGCGGGTACGCCGTCAATAAATACTTAGACCGTTGCGAAGCCGGGACGGGCAGCCATTCATATTTAAAGCTAAGAAAATGTGGCATCGTCATTTTTTTTTTAAATTCAGGTTAATTTATTTATTATGGCACCAAGGCTATAATACGTATACTAATACTAATCACAATTCATTACATAATTAAAATAAAATAATGTAGATGAATTGTGATAATGTTGATGTGAATGATAGTAGGTACATTAAAATTCAAACTCAGACCTACACACAATCACAAAATAAATTAAGTACTTACATTAAAACTGATAGTCATTAAAATTAAATATTACATTACATTATCAGTATCACTAACAAAAATAAATATCACAATATAAGTAGGTACACTTACACATCTTTATCGTCGGTAATGTGTCGGTAGCTTTTCACCCTGAAACAACGTGCCTCTTGGTAAACACATTGCAAATGCAAAGAGTGTTTACCAAGAGGCACATTGTTTTAATTAAAAACAAAAACTACATTGTAACATTAGATTGTTTTTTTTTGTGCAGCCGAGGTCTGCAGAAAAAAATGGACACGAATCCGGGAAAACTACTTTCGATCTGTAAAGCGGACCAAGAGAGATGCCAACGAGACTGTATATCAGGCAGAGAGACCAGCACTTGAGAAGCTGATGTCATTCCTCAACCCGACTTTTGAAACTAAAAAAGAGTTGTACGACAAAATTGCGACGACTGTGCTCGATTCTGATAAAGAAGCACCGGAATCGGAGAACCACGATTCAAGTGATGACGATAATAGCTTGTCTGAAGAAAAACATAGTACTGATGTTAGTGACAGTTCATCTAGTGATAACGTTCAGGGTCCACCTCGCACTGGACAGGCAGTAGAAGCTCCGGGAGCGCAGGAGTCGCAGCTCGCACATGACGACATCGTAGACTTCTTTGTTGAGCTCGGGGAATCCGTCAAGGACTTTCCCGAAGGCGTTAGAATTCATGTTAAGCGCGAAGCTTTCAAAATCGTAACCGATGCAGAAGAAATGTTATATCATCAAAAGATAAAGGCAGATCTAGAGATGAATATGTCGGAAGAACACGAATAAATTGGAAACTATTTTATTTATAAAATTTTTTCACTAGAAGACATCAGTGAATATCAGCGGCAGCACCAGCAGTGCTTCAAGCAGAAGAGCGCACCCCAGCAGTACTGCCCAAGAAATCTTAACAAGGAGGGGTCCTTGTTAAGATTTCATTAACTACTTCTCCTACCCCCGGTTTCTGATTTGAGAAAAGTAGCAAATCTCAACTGATTATTCTCAAATACATAAGTATGCGCTTTTAAAATCGAATTTTCGTTTCTGAATTAAGATTTTTTTAACTCTAATCAAGACTGGAACGTGTTTGCATTGATCAGGAACACTTAAGTAAATGATCAGTTGAATATGGTTTAACGAAATTCGAGAATAATCAGTTGAGATTTGCTACTTTTCTCAAATCAGAAACCGGGTGCTAATTTCTAATAAATATGTAGATAATAAGTGACTCGTGTTTGTAACATAAAATATATTGTATAATTAAAAAAGACTATTATTGATTTGTACCTACATATTTTTAGGGTTTCGTAGGGGTTCGTTAAGGGTGCCTAACGGAACCCTATTACTAAGCCTCCGCTGTCCGTCTCGTCTGTCTGTCTGTCTGTCAGCGAGCTGTATCTCATGAAATGTAATAGGTAGCTGGTAGACGGTTGAACATTTTACAGATTTTGCATTTCTATTGCCGCTATAAGACCAAATAATAAAAAGGAAATAAAATTAAAGGGGCTTCATAACAATAAACTTTTGATTTTGAAAAAATATATCTAAACCTATGTGCATTCAACCTAGCGTCTTTTTTTGTATGGCAACGAGCAGCTTCTATTATATTCATTCATCATCTTTATTATTCCAATAGAATAGCAAAATATTAGCGTCAATTTACGAACGTAAATTAATATACTCGTAAATTAATAACTCGGCGCTTCCGGTAAATATATTTACTTCTGAATTGATAATCAGCGACTTATATTAAGGTGGACTACTTTATATATTTTAGAGATTCAATATCCGTCTGCTAATAAAATCGAACTCCAGCCTCAAGATTAGCCATTTTATTCAACAATAAAATAAATCTTATTCTTTTTTCATAATTTTGTTGTGTTATATGTTGTGGCATAATTTTAATTCGTTTATGTTACTAGTTAATACCCGATACCGAACTAGTTAGATTAGGTTAAATATTTTTACTCGCAAAAAAAGGTAAGGTTAAGTTTGGTTAGAACTGTGACTGTGACGTCTACGCACGACCCCAAGAACGACTAGAATTCGGAGCCGGCTTCGACATACTTTCGCCGAATACCGCGTCAGCAGTTTCGTCGCCAGCGCATCCGTCGATTGCAGGAGCTTGCAGAACGCCCCGACGCCGGCGCGCAGCGCAGCCCCGTGCTCGTGACCGCGGCTCCTCCGTGTAGCGCCGCCCGTGCCCCTCGCCCCATCCCGCTGCCAGTGTCTGCAGCTCTGGCGATACCCTACAAAGGGTTTTTTGGGCTGCGCTAACCGAAGTAAAGAAAATGCAATGGCGTCCGCATCGGAACGCGGCTCAAGCGATGAAGCGAGACTACACTGACACTGACACTGTCTGACTGATTCCTTGGTCGATTCGTTAAAAATCTCACCGTGAGAACTTAGGTGAAGTCAGCTGTCAATAGTGTCCATCCCTAACATACCGCTCACGTCAATAGTGTCCATCCCTAGCATACAGCTCACTTAGGTGAAGTGAGCTGTCAATAGTGTCCATCCCTAGCTACAGCTCACTTAGGTGAAGTGAGCTGTCAAAAGCGTCCATCCCTTGCATACAGCTCATTTATGTGAAGTGAGCACAAATAAAATAAATACAAAACCAATAGGTACCTACACAATTTTGAAAATTTTACAAGTGTGTCAATTCTGAATTAAATAAGGGATTGAGCGATTAATAAATAAATAAAGTTAAATTAAATAATGTAGAAACATGAGTAACAGATCCAATCAATTATTTTATGAAATGAAATGAAATGAAATTGTTTATTCTGTAAATAGGATATCGCAATCACTTTTACACGTCATATTATTAAAAAAATAAAATAAGCTAGATGAGGTCGGCGTTTCCTATCTGACTACTCTGAGAAGAAAGGCCGAAACAAACTCAGAGGTCGCAGTCTCTTTTAAGGTCCAGACATAATCTTGGTCAAGCCATATGAGGACCATGTAGATTAATGTCTGAAATGGTCTTTTGAGGAAAGAACCACACAGATTTGAGTGGACCTGTCCAGTCAGTGCAAGCATTTGTCAGTAACCGAGGAGCTCAACTCAAGAGCTGAAGGAGCTCAACGACTCGACGAACAATACCAAAAAAAGGACATTTGGGTAGGCCGCAGAAAGTACTCAAAACTGCCAGACCATCATTAAAACAGGGAAAGAGGAGCAAACAATAAAAATGATCCACATAGTCCTCACATTCACAATAATCAAAACAAAATAATACTTTACAAAGTAATAATGTCATGTTGTATAAAGAATAATCAACAATGTCAATTTGTAGGTATATAAAACTGGTATAATTTAATGATTTTAGATACTAATTAAAATTAAAATGTCAAGTTCTAGGGTTTTTTCAAGGCTTAGCAGAGCGAGCAGCTCAATCCCATGCATTTCTGTCTTCTAAATAATCCGAAATTTTATAGTACCCTTTTTTACATAGTTTGGTTTTAATACTGCTTTTAAATCGTTTAATGGGTAAGTTTCTAATATCAATAGGAAGTTTGTTGTAAAAGCGTATACCTACATTGACCCATGAACGAGTTGCCTACTCTGTGGAGACGAGTGCGATGTACAGCAAGATTGTGTTTATTCCTAGTATTTATACTATGAATATCGGACATTTTCTTAAAATTTGATATATCCTTGTGTACATACAACAGGTTTTCAAATATATATTGTGAGGCTACAGTCAGAATATCTATTTCTTTGAATTTTTCTCTAAGGGAATCTCTTGGACCTAGGTTGTAAATGGCTCGAACAGCCCTTTTTTGTAAAACAAAGATATTATTGATGTCCGCACAGGTTCCCCAGAGAAGAATCCCATAGGACATAAGACTATGAAAATAGCTGAAATAAACAATTCTGGCTGTATCTACGTCCGTTATCTGTCTAATTTTTTAACAGCATAGGCGGCCGAACTAAGCCTTCCTGACAATTTTTCTATGTGTGGGCCCCATTGTAATTTGCCGTCAATAGTTATTCCAAGAAAAACCGTTGACTCAACAGGTCGTATGTCAAAGTACACAGCAAAATAAAAATTAATTTAATAGGACAATGAATTAAATTAAACAAAATGAAGTTATGTCAGAAGTAAAAATTAAAATTATAATCTATACAACGTGCCGCAACAATGGCGGCAAAAACACACATACGATTTCGCGTATTCGTTTTATGAAAATATTTGAATTTCATTAAACGTTATTATTTATTTACAATTTTCTAAATTACCATCCTGGAGGAACCTGTACAGCACAAGACTAAATAAGGAGCAGACCGTAAGCTTCATACTAACGTCTCGCGCGGGAACACTTCTGTGACACTACTACATGCACAGCGATGTGTGTGTGGCCTGTCTGTCACGGACAAGGCGCGCGGGGAGTGGACCGGCCCCCGCTAGTAGAAGAGAGAGGCCAAACCGGTTTGAGTCAGCTCTGTGAGAAGGCAAAGCACAGGGGTATGCCGTGTGCCAGCGGCCGCATTACGTCCGAAGCGGAACTTTCGTTTTTATAAAAAAAAAATATCTGACGAATAAAGCTCGTACTAGGTAACTGAGGAATTAAGTTAACTGTCCCTTCAAGCACCAGTTAGTACGTTATTTTAGGGAATAAATTATGTTTTGACGGTTTTTTTTTTTTTGACGTTTGAATGTGCTTTGTCTCTGCGTGTTTTCGTGCTCTTGTGTTGTTGAAAAGATGGATGATTTTTATTCAATTGTCGTAGTTTTTTTTAAATATCTCCAAATATGCCTTTTCTTACGTTTTCGGGACGACATTAGTACCAAGTCGAAAACACAGTTACACAGAACATTTGTTTATTACTGATCCTTTTTAGCTAAATACTTCATACTTTCAACTTACCTACAAACAAAAACGAAAGGTCGCCACAATAGCTGACCATCTGTGGATTTACAAAAGCTAAGAAATCTCGTCAAAAAGTCAAACATATGTTTTGTTTCTATTCTTGTCTAACACATTGAATACTGTATCTGTGCATCTCGCTTCCACATAAAAAGTGTGAAGTGGGTTTAACAAAGACTACGGATAACTACTTATTCTACAGTTTAATAAACGATTGACAACATTGATAATATAAATATTCGCCTGATAAACAGCCAGATAATTTTATACGCTTGGTCAACGATTTAACTGAGGATCGAAAAATCGACCCTAAGATAAATTATTATTTTACTTGCAAAAAAGGTTAGGTTAGGTTAGAACTGCGACCCCTTACGCCAAAAACGACTAGAATATAAAATACTAGATGATGCCCGCGGCTTCGCCCGCGTGGATGTCGGTTATTATATAAGTACTAAAACCTTCCTCGAGAACCACTCTATTCATTGGCGAAAACAGTATGAAAATCGGTGCAGTAGTTTTTGAGTTTATCGCGAACAGACAGACAGACAGACGCGGCGGAGGACTTTTTTTATTATAGGTAGTGATTGTGAAATAAATAATAATGGAAACGTCGTACTTATTTTGCTTTGGAAATGACGAGTATTATAATGACTAGTACAAAGAATGTCTGTGTTGCAACACTTGCAATACATTTTGCTCTGTCAGGTATTGAAACGAGAAGAAAGCGGTCCTCCACAGTATGGATGTCTGAGGTAATAATGTTACATTCTGGCAATACGCCCCCAGTACCTCTCGCCCCGTCCCCGCAGGCGTCCCCCGCCCGGTCTTATCGATCCGCACCGACCTTGGCACTGACGGAGGACATCTATTTATAACCACCCCCACTTGTATGTACCTACTACGCTCGTACTTACAGTGGGGGTAGTTGCGTTTGCGGCCACGCGCCCCGTTGGGCCCCACGCGACCCACGGGGCGGGGGAGTGGGAGGGGACGGACATAGTGATAGTATGACATGCACATGCACAGGATGACATGTCACTGTCATGAGCTTAGTGTTTTGTTGAACGGGTCAGTGGTGTGTGTGACCGTGATCATGATCATCGACATTCAAATTAAACATTGGAATGTGCAATCAGTACCTACATAACTTACAGATTCTAAGGTTTATTTACTTATAAGCGTTGTTGCTGTATGCCACGTTTATAAGGTACCTATGGTATTTATTAAGTACTGATTGAAAATTATGAAGTTCTAGGAGTACCTATGACGGGTACAATACAATCGGAAGTAAGTCAAGGCAGGAGGCTATAAGTGCGTGAAGAAAATAATAAATGGTAAATATCAAATCATGTTTGTAAGTTACGTAGGTACCAATTAAAATGTAAGAATGCTAAATATGAATCTAATGTTTCAAGTTTGACAGATACCTATGCCAGCTGAGATGATGATGATGAATATAAATTATTATGATTATAAGAGTACCTACATATACGCCAGTATGTAATTGTTCACAGTGCACATTTACCTACTGTAATAACCTAAACCGCGGCCCGCGGCAGTGTGGTGACGAGCTCGGCGCTCCTAGGCGAGCTGCTGAGCTGCCGCGACGAGGCTTTCCTCGTACTACTATCTATTTTCTTTTAGATTCAGTAGTACTTGGAAACTCCACCTCTACCAAAAAAGGTAGACACCTTTTTTTGTTGGTCTGGGGAAGTGAGGCTATAAGCTGTCAGGAGGGCAACGGCAGCCGGCGGCGCGCTGTCGTCACTGTATTCTGTGAAATATGAAATGAAACGCGAATGGGGCCTACTACAGACTACTACTACCTACCTAGTTGTTGCCAGGCGCGGGCGATCGATGTCACCTGTGGGGACCGCGGGGGGAGGGGGCGGCAGCGGGGGGGGGGGGAGCCCCCACCACCCCTCGCCCCGCCAATCCGAATATTTCCGAACTTGTGAATGCGAATGGGGAAGAGATTTTATTTTGATTTTTTGCGACGTCGCGTGATGCGAACACTGGTTATTTAGTAGGGTTGCCAACTTTTTAACCGACTTCTTCAAAAAGGAGGAGGTGCTCAATTCGTCTGTTTTTTTTTCCGCCAATTATGAATCGATTTTGATGATTCTTTTTTTTTTGTTTTGTAGGTCATGCTTCCAAGGTGGTCCTATATAAATTTATTAACTTTGCTTGCGTAGTTTTTGAGTTATTATTTCATTATTAAAAGTTATTATTTTTCACTTTCTAGTTGTGCTTACCTACCCTACACAAATTCGAATACCACTACCTGCTATGTAAATAACAGTGAAGGGAGTAAATTAAAACATCATCTACTGATTTCAGAAAGGGTAAATAAAGAGTACAGATTAATAAGAAAGAGTACAATTTATTCTTTTTTTTAATGTATTTTTTTGTAGGTTTTGCTTTAGTCAATAAAAATTTTTAAACAAATAATTCTAAACATCATAATTCTAAATTCATACAGATTAGGAGCTCATTTTTTATCAATTTTAAAGATACCTACTCCGCTCTTCTCGCCACTTCACATTCATGTCATGAGTCATGAACTCATGACCGAAAACACTCCTCTCGGCGAATAATGAAATGGCGGGAACTGAGAGTAGATAGCGAATAATCTTTTTTAAGAATAAATTCGTCAGAGCATTTTTAATTAAACTGCATTTTTCTGCAGTACTTTTTTGAATAAAAACTGTCTTGTTTATTAATATTCTCCCTGCAGTTCATGCATATAAACTGTCCATGTGTATGTTTAGTTTTTGTAAATTGAGTTTTCTCGTCTGTGTGATGTGATGAGGAGTTTCCTCGTCTGGAGCCAACCCTGAGTGCAGCAGTCAGATCATGGTGGACTTTAGAACGGACTATCATAATTAAATGCGTGTTAGTATAAAAATTGTCTGTACTTGTTCACAGAACTTGGTTGTTACCAAAACGTTTTGAAAAAAAAATCCTGATATAAATACCTAGCGTATACCTAGCGTTCATTAACTTATGTAATTGTGTTGTATTATTGTTATTGTTGTTGTTGTTTATGTGTGTCCTAATTAATGATTTATACGAACATAGTTTAAGTAATACTAACAAACTGTGGGTATTGTGCCTGAATGAAAGATAAACAAATAAATAAATTAATTAACTGTAAACTATTTACCTTGAGTTCTAATTCAAAATACCTATCTGTAGGTATTAAAATATCAACGTACGTTGGTATTTTCATAACAAGAACGGCTTAATTGAATGCAGAAATTGATTCTTTTTAATTTTCGATTATTCAACTTATTTTTGAATAAATCGATAATTATTGCTTCATATTTTGCAATAAATTATAAGCGTCGTGTCATCGCGCTTCCCTTTCTTTTCTATGCAGTCCGACAGAGACCGCGGTTTATCTTGATAATAATTTAAATTTAAAGCGTCTTCGTATACATTACTACCTACTTTTAAAGAATTGTACATTTTAATCCCGTTTTTTTAGGGTTCCGTACAATGATATTAAATTAACAGATATGTTATAAGCGCGCAATCGTGAAGACTCGAAATATTCCAATTGTAACGTTTTTACTTGTAGTGAAATGTAAAAATGAATGGGTATTTGTGCCGCTGCTGCGCGGAACACTTTTTTCGGTTGTTTTGTGAGTGTATAACATATCTGTTAATATAATATCATTGGTTCCGTAGTCAACACCGTCCAACAACCGTCTGACTGTCTGTCTGTTCGCGGCTTAGCTAGCTCAGAGACTCTTAGTACTAGAAAGCTGTAATTTGGCATACCGTATATAATAATTACCCACGCCGGCAAAGTGGTAAATTAGAATCATGAAAAACTTTTTTTTTAGAGTACCTCCCCAACACGTAAAGTGGGGATGTTTTTTTCTCATCTATCCCATGGTTTGTGGGATATCGTTTGACAGGTAGTTCAAACATATTTGTGAGTTTGTGAAAACCATTTCTGGATTCTGGGATCCGTTTGCGAAATATTAAGCTTTAAAGTGCTAATTTTTGTTAGAGTTAAGTGTATCCCCCCCCTGCCAGTTAAATGTTTAGTTCTGGTCATTTGAAAAAAAAAACACGGAAGAAATTAAAAGGAAAACTATCAAAGCTGAGTAAGGAGTAATAACCCAAGGAGCACCACAAGCTGTATAAAAGCTGTATTTTAGTTTATTTTTATACCACAGGCTGTATAGTGAGGCTGTACAAGGGCTGTATCAGCGCTTATACAGCCCTTATATGTAAAAATTGGGCCCGTTCTTGTACAGCCTAATGCGTTATTATGGCTGTACAGTAGCTGTAGAAGTAAAAAATAGGCTGTAATATAGCTGCAGTGGAGCTGTAGTATGGTGTAAAAGGAAACCACAGGAATATAGTTATCTTCTTATAAATGTCTTTAAAAGATAACGGTTCTTAATCAGTTTTTTAAGAGAATCATAAAGGGAAAATTTGTGAAACTTGTCAAATATTTCTATTTTAGATACATAAATGGCGATCGATTAATATTACATGCAAATTTATAAATCAAGTAATGATCTTGGACTTTCTGTGTGATAATTTGTACATTCGACGTGCCAATTTAATTTTGTTGTGAAATTGTGTATAGTTTTGTGTCAAAATATTCACGCGCCCGCAATATAATCAAGATTAAGTAAAAAATATATCTAAAACGGGTAAGTAAGTTTATGGTTTTGAGGTTAGAATAATATAATATGCTTGAAAATACTGCATAATATTAGAGCACACTCAGTATTTTAGCTGTAAAATTACGATAGCAGCTGTAGCTATTGTCAAATATCGTTTGGTTTGTATTATGTTTTGTTTTTGTTTATTCAAAAATGGCGATAAATATTAAACAGCCTTAAGTATATCTGGAGGGTATTATAGGTCCTGTAGATTTACTACGCAGTTCTTAGATTCCATTGTACAGCTATTGCCTTTAAATAGGCATTATATTAGAATATTTTAATATTTAGGCTGTATATCAGTTTTCAAAACATAAATTGTACAGCTCATTAGGGATACGTATTCAAAATGAAAAACCATGTATAATATATCGCTAGCAATTGTTAGATTTCGCCGTTTACATCGCTCGCGGCTTACACAACGTGATTTTAAGTGTGTAATATGCCGAAGGCAAATTGAAGCAGTTTGATAGAATCAACAGACGACGCACCTACTGATAGACACATTACTTGTAAACAAACAACCGTAAAGGTAACCTCGTCCATAGAACACACACACACAGAGCGAGACAGCAGCGTCACATTACCAGCAACACGATTAGTTTATAGATAGTGCCTGGACAGCGCGCACGCATTTATTTGTTCTTTTCGATCCTTTGTTTGCCACGTCGTAAAACTCGTAGGTAGGTCAAAAACAAAACAAAGCGTTAGAAAACGGTAGTTCGTTTAAAAAAAATATTTTACTAAGAACTATGTGCAGTAGTGTTTTTAGTGTGTGGTGTTGTGTGCCTATTTTTTTTTTCATATGTTTTTCAATATTTTTCAGGAAAATATGCCGTTCAAAATAATTGAAACAATAGAAAAAGGCCAAAATCAACTGTGCATTATACCTAGGTTTTGGGAGTCTAATGGTAATTTAAGATGGCCAAAAAAGCGATTAGATATCAATAAATTGGTCAAGAACGAATATTCGCAGCCTGTGGATAATTGGTCTTCTTCACATTGCTGTGTCAAAAGACAATTATTATCATCATACGACGAAGCAACACGAGAACTAGATCTCATGCTACAAAATAGCGACACCGAATTTGATAATCAGACAGAAGTAATCACAACAAATATGTAGTAATATTAATAAATCACTAAGTGCTTTTTGAGATATATTTCTTTCTATAGCCCATTCCTTAATTTTACGACGGAACAGTAAATTTTCTGAAAATTCGTCTTCTTTACTTGTACTGCTGCATGAAAATATGTCATTATCAGTTTCCCAAGGTTTTATTAAATTTTCACTTTCAATATCAATGTTTGACGTTTTTGCTACGGAACCTTCGTAAGACGTCGACTGAAGTGGCGCTTGACTGTAGATTACTCGATTCATGACTACATTCTTTTCATTCTCTATAAATGACGACTCAGTATCACTAGTTTCATTTGGTTGGTAATTTGTTATATTTTTATATTCTCTTTTAATCTTCCTTTTGACTCCACCAGACCTTTTTCCTTTTTTCCACATATTTTTATCCAGAATTACACGTTTATTTACTATTGCAAAGATAGACGACTGACAATAAAACAGACTAAAGCTGTACTATAGAATTAATTTATTATTATCATCGAGATATAAGTACTAACGTACTAGAGAAGACACCGTAAATTCCTACTTTGTCTCGTTCAACTGCGGCGATCGCGCCGCAGTTTGTCGAAGAAAACGCGTAGTGCCGTGATTTACATGGCGCTTAAGACCTTTTTGCCGAGAATAAATACACTTCCGCAGCAAATCTAGCATTGTGGTAAATTAGGTACGGTTTAGACGAATTGTTATTATTTTAGCGCTGCAGCGAACTAAAGATTCAATACGAAGAATAGGACAATTCAGTTATTTGACGTAGCTTCTCTAGTACGTTAGTACTTATATCTCGATGATTATTATAGTGTTTTATCATCATATTTGTCAGAAGTCATAAAACTCTACCATTTACAAGGGTGTATAATTACGCAATAATAATAAGTTTTATAAAGGAGTTTGCATATACTATTATACAGAATCAAGTATAGAGTGATACCATATTAACACATAAAGCTGTAGTAAGTAAGTGATCACATGCAAAATACAGCCTCTGTGCAGCTTGAATAATAAACATTAGCTTAAAGTGTCAAAAATTCTTAAAGTTTTAAAGTAGAGTTTTAATATTCCGTTTTAACACCTTTAGTTTACGCGGATTCTTTTATAAAGATTTAGTACAGCTTGAGCTGTATAATAACTGGTAAATCAACCTTATAAATATAGAATCTTTTCTTGACACCCTTGTACGTCTCCAAAAGAACTCTAAGTTCTATAAGTGCTGCATATTTGATGTCGGTAACGCCTAAGTGCTCCTTGGGAATCGACCAATTTACATTTGCAGTTGCAAAAACATGTTCTCCCGTACATTCCTTCATCCCAACTACGGAACCCTTCATTGTGCGTGGTCTGACACGCATTTGGCCGATTTTATTATTTTCGTCACTGTTAATATTAGTTATTATTATAAAACCATTAAAATAGGAATGTGTAGCAATACTAAGCTCAACTTCTTATCATGAGTTCATCATCTTCTCAGTCGAAGTCCTTGTTGACTTCAGTTTTGGATGCCGTCTGTTCAGTTTCCCAGTCGTCTTCAACTTTAAGGAGTGCGTCCAAGACTTGTCTCTTGACGGAAGACTGGAATTTTCTTGGCAACCGCTTGGTACTTTGGCAGACACTTGCAAAGAACAGATCTAGAGAGTCATGGTCGGTGCTGGGCTGGTGGCCCGGGTCCCACACCTCGGGCTCCCGCTCCTGATCCGACGTTATCTCGGTATCGTCTATCTTGAGACCACTTTTTCCTGACCGTTGACTTCTAGAAATAAGGAAGCAAGCGTTAGGAAGCCATAGTCTAGCACTGAGCCCCTGACTTTGGTCAACTGTTGCCCGTATACAAGAGATGTAAAGAGATGTCAGGTGGCTAAAAATCGCAAGAATATTGAAAGCTCACATGTACATGCATCACTCACCGTCTGATGGTCATGTATGGCAGCACGAAAGCCATCCGGCTCTGGAAGCGCCACTTCTTGCAGGGCAGGCCTGCTTTGGTGGTGGCACCAGTCTTGCTGCGCTTCAGTGCCTGGCGCATGGAGTCGCGCAGAATCTTCCATTCGCGCTTCAGCACCTCGCCTGATAAACAACACAGCGTTTAACGAATGGGTTTGTGCCAAGTAGCTCCTGGTGGGGTAGGCATAGACGAGGTGGAGGTTATCTATCCCCATTCATAAAAAAAACCCTTCACAATTCTATCAAATTTTGTCATTCTAATTGCATCTCCGGTATTCAAAACAAAAATCAAAAGTTAATTGTGGGTTTAATTGTATGTTGGATTTTATTTTATTGCACCCACTCTCATAATCAAAATTTAACTTAAAATTAACTTACAAAATTCTTTTAACTTTTTATTATTTTTATATCGAACTAAACATACAACTAAAGTTAATTATTTATACTAATATTTTTTCATGCTTTATTGCATGTCAAGCCTAATGCGGAGATGAACAGGGTAAAACACACCTTACATTTTGCTTTGTTTATTATCTTTATATGAAAGTGGCATATTCAGCGCTTTTAAAATAGCAACAGTTCTTTTTTGTTAAATCTACGTCAATAGGACGGAATTTACTAACTTCATCCTTGGCTTCGTCAGTAAATTAAATCAAATCAAATCACTTTTATTTGTTAACACAGGTAAAGAATACAGATCTTGAGTTTGGTGAACAGAAAGCTATGTTATGCCAGGAGACATACAAATATGGTGTGCATCTATCTAAATATAATGAATTTAAATTTAAAAAACCAGATGGTGACAAGCATGCATAATTAAAATTACAGAAATCATAAAAAATATATAATATTATTTAAAAATTGAATGTCAGATTTAAATGAGGAATTATTTCGTTATAAATGTCAAAAAAAAACAAGTCAGAATAATTTAAAATGTCAATATTTATAATAAATTTCAACCTCAAATGCTTCTAATCCGGTCAATCCTCCTAGCGTATTTGCGGATAGGTACCTACTCCCGGAGGCTGAAGAGCACCGGCTGTGGCGTTATCCACAGCTTCATAAACTGCCACTCGTGGACCAACATGAGGGTTGGTGCCCTCACGCCCTCCTCGCAATAAGTCAGCCGGTCGGAACCCGGACAAACATCCCTCAACAGCAGGCGTAGCATGACGCTTTCTATTTCTACGAAGAATAGACATAGCTTTTTCTATACAAAGCGACATTTCATTTCTTCATTTTTGACATCGCCCCGTAGAAATCCTTCTACGATCTGTCATCGGTCTTTTTTTAAGTAGACTATTTTCGAAGAAAGTTTTCTACTAAATCACACTGACAACTGACATTTTGTCTAAGGTAGGGAAGACATTTTGATTTTGGAGTCGCCAAACGTTCTACTCGACGGTCACAAAGTATAAACGGTTATCTACAAAATCATGATTTTACAAGGGTGCGCAAAACTGTGATAATTATTAGAAGAACAAAGCTATCTTCTGCTCCTATCTTACTTCTCCTATTTTACATCATTTAGTTAATAGGGCATAAGTACCAAGGAAATAGTAAAGGCCAAAATTACTGTAAAATTGTTTGATCCAAATTACGGTACTTCGACACTTTGAGAAAAGTTGTTGTAGTTGACGTGACTTAATCAGTAAAAATTGAGAATCAAACAGAAAAAAAAAACCTATGACAAATCAAAGAATGCTGAGTAGAATTATGTAAAAGTGTGGATTTCGTAAAAAGTGCAGTTGACTCATTCTAATTTGCTACCGTCGTCGTACTGTACTGTGTCTTCGCTCCCGTCGACAAAACGCTCATGCTACGCCTGCAGGTAGGGTCCATGGCGCCATGGGTCTTTTGCGTCTCCATGGTGCCTTATCCCCGTCCGATAAATGGTTTTGACTTAGGCCTAACGAGGGCAGACCCCTTCCCCGTACCATAAATTGGATAAAGGAGATTGGGCGTTTCTGCCCTGTAGGCGTAGCATGGCACTTTCTATCTCTATGAAGAGTAGACATAGCTTTTTCTATACAAAGTGACAGTTCGTTTCTTCATTTTTGACATCCACCGTAGAAATCTTTCTACAATCTGTCATTTTGTCTTTCATTTCTAACGATCTTTGTCTAGGTCTTTTTGTAGGTAGACTATTTCTGAAGAAAGTTTTTTATCCTTACTGTCAAAATCACACTGACAACCGATAAATCCTATGACAAAACAAAGAATTCCGAGTCGAATTATGTAAAAGAGTAAATTTCGTAAAAAGTGAAGTTGACTCTTTCTACTTTGCTGCCGTCTCGTTCTGTCTACTGTTTACAGGAAACGTCATTTTTGTCTACTCTTCCGTCGACAAAACGGTGCTCATGCTACGCCTGCTGGAGCCCAATAGCGTTAAGATATATACCAACGGAAAGATCTCATCAAGAAGAATATTTCTTATTATGAAGACTTCTCTTGATCGTTAGTACGAAAGGATCTACATAGATTTAAATGTGAGTGATTAAATATTATTGGAATTCTGGTATTTCGTCAATTAACTTTTAATGATTCAGTGCCCTGCAAACATCATCTTTGAAGCCTATAAGCGAACATTTTAAAACATTGGTCTCCAATAGATGCCATTTTAGGAACAATGTTTTTAAGAGTCGGTCGACCGGACACATCGTTAAGCCTGACGCGAAGCCTACCCCAATAGAGTTAAGATAATATGCCAATGGAAAGATCTCTTCAAGGCTAATATTTTGTGATAGGACGCTTCTCTCGATTGTTAGTACGAAAGGAGCTACAGAGCTTTAAATGTGATTAACTAAGCATTAGTGAAATTCAGGTATTTAGACAATGACATAACTTTTTTTAACTTTGAGCCTTGCAATCATGATCTTTCAAGCCTATAAATGGACTAAAGCCTATGATGGATTTTAAAACATTGGCCTCTTAGATGCCGTTTTGGGAACAATGTTTTAATGAGACGATTGGCCGGAAAGAACGTTAAGCCTCCGGGATTCCTCCCGCATCCCCCAATAGCGTTAAGATATATGCCATTGGAAAGATCTGCTCAAGGGAAATATTTCGTGATACGAAAACTTTCTCGATTGTTAGTCAGTGAAGAGCTACAGAGCTCTAAATGTGAGTAATTAAGCAATATTGAAATTCTTCACCTATTTAGGTAACTAACTCTAAACTGACTAACAAATGGCAACAGTTATGTTAGAAACAAGGTTTCTCTTCGAAAAGCTCTCTTCATTGGTCTTATGGCTATGGCAATAGTCACATTTATTTAGGTCATTAACTCTGAAATTACTATAGGCAAAAGATGTGTTTGTAGCAAAGGTTCTCGATAAAAAGCTCTTTTCATTGGTATACATATATCATAAGGCTATTGGTCGCCAAGAATTCCTTAACTTTGATGAACAAGTTATTACCTATTTAGGTCATTAACACCGTACTGACTAACAATTGGCAACAGTTATGTTAGAAACAAGGGTTCTCTTCAAAAAGCTCTTTTCATTGCTGTATATCTTATGGCTATTGGGTCAAGAAAATTCCTTAACTTCGGTGCCCCAGTAGTCACACTTATTTAGGTCATTTACTCCGCACTGACTAACAATTGGCAAAAGTCAGGTTAAAAGGAAAGGTTCCCCTTGAAAAGCTAAACCCATAAGCCGGTGCCCATTCTCCTTTCATAGATAGAATTTCGTTCCGCAGCAAATGTTTGATATAATATTTGATCCTTGTATTTTTATTTCGAATATTATTGTTTCAACGACTATTTACTTGAATTAAACATATTTCACAGAAACAATTATTCAATGATTTTTTTATTCCCATTTTTTTAAACTAAACTTATCAAACATTACTACTATAACTATAAACCAGGACACAAAAGTCCCGAATGTAATAAGAAGGATAAGAAAGCTATGTTGAGCGAATGAATATTGTTTGTTTCGTGTATTTTTCCATGGTAGGTTGGTAGGTATATTTTTTCAACCTAATTAAACTAACCGCTCAAAAAGTTATAAAACTAAAATCCAACGACGACAAAAAAAGTCAACTAAAAAGGTATAATAAACCTTGTCTGGCTGACGCCAGCAGCCACATATTTGATCGTCACAGTCACATATTTGATCAAACACTTTGATAGACTTTGGCTCACACATTTGAACACTTATTTGCTTTTAAACAAACATTGCAAACTACCTATTTGATTTTGATTTTTGATAGACTTGCAAACTACCTATTTGATTTTGATTTTTGATAGACGTTGCTCACATATTTAAGAGCGCATACTGGTACCTCAGCACAAATTCACTTTTTACCTCACTCGCACCCACCATACTAGACTACTCGTGGGCTGAGTGAGAGCGAGACGGTTTGGGGTGCTGGCGGCTCCAAGTCTCGAATAGTTTAGGCTGTTTAGGTATCTAATTTTTAGGTATCTAATTGCTTATAATGGTAAGTATGAAGTTTATCCAGTGAATATATTTTTATGGTCATAGTCTACCCATGTGCCAAATGTCATCTAAATCCGTTCAGCCATTAGCGAGAAAGCTTATCGAATAAACAAAAAAACACAATTTTGCATTTCATATTATTAGTTAGGAATATACTTTTACTATTATATACTGGTAAAAGTACCAGTGAACAACTAGACTCAAATTATTTAGTGGGACCAATGTTGCAATGGGACTAAAAATAAAACAAAACATTGTTTATTAAATTCCCGTTCATCCCACCAGTGGGACGATGTCAGTGCGACGAACGGGAATATACCTACACGGCTTTTTAAAGCCAAATCAAACATTTTTTACTTACTCTTGCTTAGGTACCTACAATTACATACAATGTAATTAGGATGCATAACTATCCTCACCTACCTACTTACATAAAGGACATTTTTTGTTTAAGTACTTACTTAATTATTAAACTGTGGATAATCCTTCCACATGGCCATCGAACCAAGCAGCAAACGCAAACAGTTCATTGTGAAAATTAAGTATAAAAGTAAACACATTCTCTCTCCGATTGGTAGAAGTTCACAACACGCCGTTGTAGCGCAGCGGCATAATGTATCAAGTGTACGTACTGTTCGCGCCGAGGCGCTCGGATATCTCGAGCCAGCAGCGGTCCCGCACGTCGATGTCTCGATGGTTCTCATGCTGCGTGTCGTACAACACTGGATACTTCTTCACTTCATCTATTAAACGCTCCCTATAGTTTCTCGAATTCATCTAAAAATATTTTTTCACCGAGCGATAAACGCGGCCACCCCAAGCGACGCCAAAGCTATACTGCGAGAGAGAAAGCGATATGCAACGTTGCCGCTCTGCTAGTTAAACAGCCGCATCGCTCATCGCGCTGTGTGCGCCGTGGCTATAACGTACTACATGGATGGAGTGAAGTGAGCGCGACCCTGAATGTGAATGAAACGCGACAGTGGGCTAGGCAGGCGCAAACTTGATTGTGTATCTACTGAGCTATATTCGTGGCGATTCGATGAACTGGCCCATCCGTCAATTATAGCGTTGTAGAAATGAGTTTCGCAAAAATCTGACATAGCTGCGTAACAGCTTTTTGTTACTTTGCAAAAACATTTTATAATGAGTAAGTAGGTAGGTACATCCACAAGCAACGATTCAGAAGAACGCCAGTCGACAACCAATCGCATATTTAGAGCTGAAAGCAAAAACTAAACGCATACCATTAGACGCAGGCCATTCGTTGTCCGAATGCGCGAAGAAAGCCGATATTCCGATATGTGCAACTTGCTCACGCTTTAAAAAGCCTAGTGATCACAAAACAGGAGACGCTGAATGCCCTGCTAGGAAAATAGCGGAATACAGATATATTAACTCCATCGATTATGAGGGCACCTAGTGCGTCATACTCAAGGCCTGACTTCCGTAACTCTTGTTGCTGACTCAACATATACCCTGGCCACTGCGCTGTCCTACTTACTTGTGATTTGTCGCTGTCTAAGCATATTAGCCGACCTCTTCAACATCTAATGTAGCCATGAAGGTGATTTATGCAATATTTTGTTTTAACCTAGTTAATAATACTGCAGACGCAATCGTAATCATGTAACTAGGTGCAAACAACTATTTACCTTAATTATTAGTGTTTAAGTAAATTATAACATAATAAATTAACTAGCTATCTAATTATTCTTAAAACTTATGTTAAATATTGTTAAGAAATCAGTTGTCCTAATACTAATCATAAGAACTAATGCCGCCTGTGATACAGGTTTATCCTAGTACAGGCATCATACTTTGTAATACCTACATTATTTCTAAGCTTTATACTGTATTTTACCAATTTTTATTTTTTGAATAAATTTATTATTATTATTATTATACCTATTATGGTATTTTCATTTACCTACTGATTCAATTAGCAATTAATAAAGAGTAATCTAATTAATATAGAGTAATCAGTTCATTACAGTCAAGAGAGTTTTATGTTGTCAACAACAGTAGGTACATACTATTACAACACTAACTCTTAAAAGTTTATGGCTCTTTTTGTACATTTTTTAAATTTTAGTACCTACCTACCTAGTTGGATATTGCCACTTATTGGTCGCCAGATTTGGGACTAGCATTGTGAATTTGTGAGTTGAGATTAGAAATCAGATATAGCTTTTTTAGAATTTGTTGTTTAAGTGCGTTCGAACTTAGTTTGTTTCCCATAAAATAAAGAATTACGACCCGAACTTATTTCCATGGAAGATGGGTAGGCCTTTAGTGTGGGACGCAACGTGTGTCGATAGGTACTCTTGCGCCATCCAATCTTCCTGCCTCGGCGTGCTGTGCTGGCGCTGCCGCTGCGGCTGCGGATAACCTCAAGCGGCGAAAGTATAATAGCCTTATAGGCAATTATATTTTCGAGCCGTTTGGGGTTGAAACCCTAGGCCGTAGGGTCTCCAAACGGCTGTTTGACACTTCCCGTGACCCAAGGGCTGGCTTTTACCTTGGTCAGAGGCTAAGCATTGCCATTCAACGTGACAATGCCGCCAGTCTCTTGGGTAGGTACACTACCAGCCGACAGCGATGCGGAGGAATTTTTCGACGCCATACCTATTTTAAATATTACTTAGTTGTTTAATTGTATAGTTAGTTTTAATTGATATTAGTTAGGATTCCATTAGTTAAGTAATAGTTAGTTAAGTTGGTGTTAAATTAAAATGATCATGTAAGTACAAAGTTGGTTAATAAAAACTCATTGTTTACCGTTAACTATTCGATAACAAAACAAATCACACAGCACACTCCGTCCTTACTCCTTATGTAAGAAGCTATTGTAAAGTACCTAGGTATAATGATATTTCAGTCTGACGGATAACAATAATTGTATTATTATTATGCACGGAACGCGCGCGACGACACGGCCGCGCTCACACACACACACACAGAGCCGTGCGTACAGTGTTCGGGCGCGCACACACAGCGGCTATAAGCCGGCTACAGACCTCCGCAGTCTGGCCGTTGCCGCGCCGCTGTTGGGTCGCGGACGTACGTTACGTCACATTTCTTACTACACCATTTTGTTTGAAAATAAGTTCCTTCAAGGCTACAAGATTTTTGAAGATTATCAACAACCGCTCGGCCGTATCGCTGAATAGCAAGTGCCACGTGCGCTCGAGCCACTTCCAGCGACATGGAACGCGACGACGACAGCTCGGTGAGGTCGCAGCGGCTCGGCACGTCCGCTGTCCCGGCCATACCGGGGTCCATCAACAAAATGAAGAAGGCTAGTTACTGCAACGTGATGAACTGCCACAACAATTCTGTTCATAATCCTGATTTGGGATATTTTAGGATTCCAAGCGATAGTAAGAGGTAAATATGATTCGAGACTGGCAACGCCATCTATGTTTTACAGCCGACACTAGCTATTGTTATCGCATTGTATGAGTACTTACTATTTTTGATCCATCGATTTGGATGAAGTTTTTGCAATCAAAATTAGGAATTCGTTTTGTTTTTTTTCTTTTAGTTGTCAAACTAACTTGATACCGAATACCGCAGGCTTGCTTTCGAAAATCAATAAAATTTAGTTCGAAAACAAACAAACACGCTGTCTGCAGCTGTTCTCTACTGGTCTATGTCAAGGTTTTGTTTTTTTTTGCGCCACCCACACGCTTTTTTCATGGTAAACTATTTCATAATAATGATATTGTAAATTACAAAGTTATTTTAGTTGTTGTAGTTGTTGTAGTTGCAGAAAATCGCCAATATTTAAATAAGATACGAACGACGACGAATCGGCGTTTTTATTAGGTATTTGTTGAAAATACAGTAAGTATTATAAGTATAGTCCTCCAGGCCGTATTTTCGGCCACGGCGGCCAATCTCAACGGAGACTAGCCTTCGGCGCGGGAGATATTATAGTGCACAAGTGTTTGCGCAGATACAAGTGCACTCTCTCTTCCCTCACTCTCATAGTCCGATGGGACGGCAATCCGACACGACCGGAGAGAGATCAGGCGTAGGACCAACGGCTTAACGTGCTTTCCGAGCCACGGGGGTAACACACCGTCACACCGCCAACTTCCAAACTCCGGGCTGTTACTACGAAATTCCTAATGGAAAAATCCAATAACACTTTGCCCGACCCGGGAATCGAACCCAGGACCCCACGCTTTGCAGTCGCGCTTGCGACCACGAGACCAACGGGCAGTTAATTATGATAATAAGTACCTACTTATGGTAAATGATTTAAGTACTTACAGAAGTTTCAAATTCCTAACTAGATCGATTGTTGCGATAGAGCTCTTACAAAAATGGTCAACTTTTACGGCCCCTAACCGGTAAGTCTCGACTGATGCGCCATCTGATCGATCGGAAATAGGGAGATGCGCTAAGGTGCAAGTGCATTGAATGATGATTTCATTGAAATGGTCATTCAATGCACTTGTAAGTGGGTGGTAATTTGTTATTGGGTGCGCTTAAGTTCATGTAAACATGAACTTAAGCGCACCCACTAACAAATTGCTTAGCATGATCCTCTATTATGCCGAAAATATTGCAGCATTTATTTTGAAATAAATATACTTATGTTAGTTGAGGATTGATGCTAGGTCGTATGTGAGGCGAAAACACGATTACATATCTCCATCGAAAAAAATTCCAAAGTTACCTCTGCACAAAATGATAAACCGCTGGTATTCAAAAAATACTTCAAATTAGATCATGAAACTTTGCATGATAACTGGACTAACTATAGAGCTGGTCTTATGTGTGTAATTTTTTTTTAATTACCATTATTTTCAACGTTTACCTAAACTTTTCGACGCTTTAGAGCCGTTAGCGCCCCACTCCGTCTCGTTCTCACTCAGGTCGCGAGTAGTATGGTGCGAGCGGGATAAAATCTGAGGTAGGGTATCATTAGAATCAGCAATACAACTCCTTAAGGGCGCACCCTTAAGGAGTTGTATTGCTGATTGTAATGATTATAACTCAAACTCAAAGCATTTATTTCAAATAAACCAATTAGGTACAGGCACTTTTGAATTGTCAAGGGGTCGGTCGGTCAGTCAGAAAGATGAAGCTAGTTGCCCATTCCAAAGCGTAGTAGGTTCCTATGGAGAAGAACGGGCAAGAACGGACACTCTTTTAAATCAGAATATTGTCACAATAAAAAAAATATATTGTTTACATCATTCATGTTGGAATTATACATGTGAGTACAATGTAGAAAAAAGTGGAGGTTAAAAGCGTCTGTAAATAAAATATAGAAAAGATACAAAACAATTCAAAAATTAAAATAAATAAGCCGTGGCAGCTAAGAGATGACCAGTCCATAATGATGGCGCCCGTTCACGAACATGACGCATGGATCAGCACCATTCAGATCAACTCAACCATTTTGAAGGGAACTTAATGATCCAACTATAATTCTGTAAATCCATTTTTGTTACGGTCGCAAATTATATTTAGAACAATCAAATTGCAAAAATAGTAAGAAAATTTGAATTTCGCGGGCTACCCTAGCGCAACCACCTTAAGAGGAAACAGGGTCGGTCTTTTCTTCATACAAAAAGTCATAATTCGAGGTTCGGCTCTTGTCTATTTCCTCCTCCAATATTGGATACATTTGAAAGATATTTTATAAATTGAATAAGAAGGATATTTACTGTGCCCCTATGTTTTTCTTTTTTCATTAAAAGTTAAAGCTAAATATATCAGCGTCTATTGTATTTTATAATGGATTTCCGCAAAGTCACGCCTGAATCAATTAACTACATTAAAAGTTGTCAAATTTGTACAATAGGCCTCTGATGACAGCGGTCTTAACATGCAATTTTGAACATTTTCTGAGGGTTCTAGTGCTTCTACAGATAATGTATCACAAAACGGAAAACATAGGGGCATACAACTAGTTGATATTTATTTAACTGTAAAAAAACATTGCTCTAAGGTCATAAACTAGAGAAAAAGCAGGCGAGAGTGTTTGTATGGATAGGGGACCGACCCTATTTCCTCTTAAAGATAGTGAGTCGGACGATACTAGAGAACAATTTCATCGCAAATTCGCAACTCATAGTATGGGTTCGCTGGCAAGTTCGTCAACTCATAGTATGGGTTCGCTGGCAAGTTCGTCAACTTGCCGACGACGACGTTCGCGTTTGACGACGTTCGGTGATGCGGTGGTTCAAATACAAGTCGAAACCATGAACTCTTTTTGAAGTATTCTTTAGCTTATTCTTAACGAATTCAATGTTGTAGCAGTGTAACATTTCAAAACTTGAGGGGTTAGCGCACTGACGCGCCGTGTGTTCTACGCTGTGTGTACCTATCTCAAAAACTGACCTATGTATTAATGTACTTACGTCCTTTGTTCAAGGGCTGCAACGTGGCTAGAGAATATACGACATCATACATACAAGAACAAATCAAAGAAGGTACTAGTTTGTGAGAGACACTTCGAAGCCCGCTACGTGAACAGGAACAACGCGGAACGCACGCGCCTGTTGATGTACGCGGTCCCCACGCTGTTTCTACCCGTCGCTGAGGCGCTCACGTGCACGCCCGACGTAGCCGACGACGCCGTTGCAGGCCGCTGTGCCGCGCTCGCGGGTGGCCACACCGTACGAGCAGGCGGCCGCGGCGCGACGACGCCGGTCAAAGCTAAATCAAAACAAACGTCGCGTACGCGTGTTTCAACGACGAAGGCTATGCAACGAATAGAAGCCTTTGTATATAGAAATAAACAACAACCTAGAAATTCTAACAGACATATCGCAGAAATTATAGCACTACATAAACGATTTTTCACGAAAAGGGACGCCGCCGCCGGTAAATTTACAGAAGAGTTCAAATTTTTTGCCTTAAACCTGTATTCTTCATGTCCGAACACATACAGAGCTATGCAATCACTTTTATGTCTACCCACTATTTCTACGCTGTATAGATACTACATTCCATCATCGACCAATGTTTGTGAGAATTTAATAATAGCTTTAAAGATCAAAGTTGACACCATGACTGCCCAACAGAAAGAATGTGCCGTTTGCATTGGAACTTTGGACGCAAAGGAATATCTCCATTACGATGTTAAAAAAGACCAATTGATCGGTTTTCATGATGTTGATGGCACTCAGAGGCTAGAGCCAGCTACGAAAGCTCTTGTGGTTATGGTGCGTGGTATCTATCACAACTGGAAGCAAGCGATTTCTTATTCATTTTTGGCGCAATACCAGGACTATGGAGATGTGAGATCGTATATTTTAAAGATCATAACCAAAATGTTTAATATAGGACTTACGGTTCGCCTGCTGATATCAGATGTCGAGACGGATTTTATTGGTTTATCGAAAGCGAAAAAAATCAGTTCTAAGGCCCCCTTCTTCCACGTGAGCATTTATAAAATTTATTACATGTATGATCCAGCGCATTTAATGAAGAACGTGCGTGAATTTTTAACTACTAATAATTTTTACTTCAACGAAAAGATCGCTAAGTGGGAACACATAACTGCTTGCTACGACCATGAATGTCAGAAACCTTTAAGACTTGCACCTCAACTGACTATTTACCACATCATACATACGCATCTGCAATCCGAAAAAGATAAAGTTCAACTAGCGCGGGAAGTGTTCAGTAAGCAGACAGCTGCTGCTGTATCCACGTACGCAGAGCTGAAGGTCATAGACGAGCCTGTCGATGGCACTGTCGAGTGGATCCTCCTCATGAACAAATTGTTTAGCATGCTCAATTTTACGTCATACATTCGTAATGATGAAGCGACACCTCCGTTCACCGGCGAGGATGCGCAGCTTGAGTTCATCGAAGAAATGTCGACATTATTAGAAGACTTGCGTTTGATTGACGTACACAGAGGTTCCAACACCACGAATAGCGCCAAAATCATAAGTAGATTAAGAGCAACCCTTAAAGTCATCATTTCATTGCACAAGGATTTAGATATAATATATCCTAACAAGTTTCCAGCATTTTTAAGCCGAGACTGTCTAGACTCGTTCTTTGACACAGTTCATAAAGTGCATGGCCGGCTACCCACTTGCAGGCAAATACAATCATCAATAACTAGCAAGACACCGATATTCAACACTTTTCAAAGCAATAAAAACAAAGCAACAGATTGTCTAGAGTTCTTTGTAAAGGAGGCAATAGAATTCAGTGCAATTGTAATGGTGTATGAACGAGTGCAGTCAAAACGTATAAATGCTTGTTTTGAGTCTACTGCGGATATGGATTTAAATGCTGTGGAACTGTTCAAAGACTATCCGTTGCAGCACTTGGCGGCGTACCTGCTGTATGAGGGCTACCAGCGACACAGCGACTGCGAGGCCACCAAGAGTTACGCGTTCGAGAATGCCAACAGTATCACTGTTATACTTACTATTAAACATAAAAACCAGAACGATAACACTGTGGTGGTCATGGTCCCCACGGAATTTGTAGAATTCATTGAATCAATGGAAATGACACTGAAATTATATTTTGAAACAGAATTTCAGCGAAACGTACTAAACGGACTTATGGACCATCTTTTTTCAGAAAATGTTACGTTTTCGATGCCCTGTGAGTGTTTCCCTTTAGATTATGTAAAATGTTTGTACATGAGATATAGATTTAATTTGATATTAAACTACAACAATAACGAATATGAAAAAAATACGGAAGAATGTAGAAAGTATTTTGTGGTAAAAGGTCTGTAACAGAAAAAATTGCAACACTTTGTTTCTGTCATCATCATCTTTATTCTATTAATAAAAGTGTGTTGATTATTTTCATGCCATTTTATTTATTTATTTGGATCTCCAACAAAGATTACACCTTACATGCTAAAAATAAAACATAAAAAGATACAAATCCTTGTGCATCTTCAATTATAGGAGACCACAGCTTGCATTAAGATATCAAACAATCAATTATTAATATGGAAATAAAGTATACAATTTAAAGTAAAAATATCAAGAATTAAAATTATAAAAAAAAAAAAAAAAAAAACCTATATATATTGAGTTGAACAGTAGGGAGGAAGGTCAACACTTACTCAATATTAAGTTTTGCGTGTAACAGCAACTTAAATTTACTTAGGCTGTTGGAGAAAATGTCTATATCATCGGAAGAACATGACAGTGAGTTGTATTGATTGGTCATCCTAACAATCGGCGAGTGTTTACCTAGATTTGTTCTGTGTTGAGGGGCTTTCAGTAAAGGGCCGGGATAGCGAGGAATACGGGAAGGGACGTTAATGCGTAATTTGCTAAGAAGATCTGGACAGTCAATGCCATTATTGAATAATTTAAATTGTTTTCATCGTGGTCTTTCGTCCCCCAGCTTAGTCATTTGAGCAAAAAGACTTATTTAGCTGCAAATCCTCAAACTTCCTAGCTACAACATCATCGAGTATAGTATTTGATGCAATCTACAGACTGATCAACACCCATAGGTAGTGTTGCCAGATCCAATGTGTTTTAAATCGGTGCAGAAGGTAAAACAAATTTTATTTATATATCGGGATTTAGGGTTGTAGATCGGGACACTAAAAAAACGAGTTAAAAAAAAAATCTAGATTTAATTTATTGTGCTTCTCAATTAATATATTACTTGTAAAGCTGAATATAGCGGCGCGATACTTTAGCGGTATCTTATATGTAATAATAGTCGGACTTGTTGGATTAGTAGAAATTACAAAATATTTATTACAATAAAATGATAGTTCATGTATTAAATTGAAGCTGTTTAAAAGTATGTGGGTAATTTATTTTTTTATTACAATTATACTTAATTTTTTTTTTAGATTTTGCTGCCTTTAGATCGCCTTGTTTTTTATAAAGTAGTTATAGAATTCACTGCAAGTCATGCTAAAGTTGGTTTTAAATTGAATTTCTGCTTTGACATGCTCGAGTGTCAAACAGTTTCGCCCTTTCCGTCCCGTATTGAAGCCATATTGTCTTTGAAAATATTGTGCCATTTTTGGAGCGGCGCCGGCGTCATGTCTTTGTTTTGCACTGCTGCCTTCACTACTTCTTTGACTTTATATACTTCTTCATAGAGGTGATCCTTGTCGAAGTAAGTTTCTATTTTTACCCGACTACGGCGAAGAAAAAAGGAGGGTTATGATTTTGACCGATATGTATGTATGTATGTATGTATGTATGTTCATCTGTTCCCTCCTATCTTCCAAACCACTAATCACAATTTGACAAATGAGGTATCGTTAGAAGCGTCGTGATTGTCCGCTGGTTATAGGCTATGTGAAGTCACATTAAATTAAAAATGGCGCCCTCTAGAGGACATAAAGTGAGGAACTTAAAAAAAATGGTTTAATCGTACCATGTTGGGTATCAAATGAAAGGGCTCAATGAGCACATTTCAAATATATATTATTATAACCCCAAAAGAATTTAAAAAAAAATCAAGTAATAAAAAACTAAAACCCAACTACGACTTAAAAGGTATAAACAAGACACCACACACAGACAAATTAAAAATCCGGAGTCACACGTAATCTGTTCGATTTATGCCCTAACACGTGTGACTCCGGATTTTTAATTTGTCTGTGTGTGGTGTCTTGTTTATACCTTTTAAGTCGTAGTTGGGTTTTAGTTTTTTATTACTTGATTTTTTTTAGATTTTCAATCGCGTTAACTATAGACGCGTAAGTGAATGAGTCGTCCTGGACATGTTTTGATTTATCGGGACATTTAGTGTCCCGATCAGGTGCAAATCGCGACTCGTCCCCAGACCCCTGAAAATCGGGACGTCCCGCGCAAGTTGGAACACCTGGCAACACTTGGGTCATGTGCGATGCGGACGAAGGGTCAAAAGCGATGCGGATCATAGGTCAAGGGCGATGCGGACCATGGGTCAAGAGCGTTGCGGACCATGGGTTAAGTGCGATGCGGACCATGGGTCAAGTGCGATGCGGACCTATAATAACTTGCTGCTGGTGGTTTGTTAGCCCCGCTCAATCGTTCAGATACATACAGCTAATATGGGGCCAGGCAAGTGAGGTTGCGGGGCTAGCCGTGGTAGGCTGGCTTGCTATTTATTACTATTACTAACTATCATGAATGCTCATTGAATGGTTACGTAATAGAGTACCGATCGATTATAATTGGATAACGAAATATAACTGTACGGGCACATTAGGGATGTGTCCATACAGTTATACAACTGTACGGGCTCAAGTTGTGGCGCGTGGAAGGGTTTTTCATTTGCCTACAAATAGGCCATGAACTATTAGATAATAGTTCATGGCATAAAAAATAAAATAAAAACGGTTTATTTCAGACTTTACAGTCCATAGATTGTTAGTAATTAGTTAGTAACAATTTGTGCTTATCTGCTATGTCAGTAATGTCAGTTAACTCTCGAGTTTCTTTACTTTATTAAACTTATAGCCACCTCCACAGTGCATTTTATTTAAAAAAAAAGCATTTAAACCTTTATTAAACCGCGAATTGTGGTTTAAAACGTTGTAAATTAAAAATACGGTTTAAAACCAAATGGTTTAGCTTATTTAATCACACGTGATGAAATCCGTTTGATATTAAAAACACCATTACAGTGGAGACGGTCTGTCTAGCAACGCCGCCGGTGACAGAGACACACATACATTTCTACCACGAAAGACAAAGACGGCAAACGCATGGCGTGCCATCACGCTTTAACGTACGTGAGTGATAGAGAGGCAGACAGTGTTGCGATGTGTTCTTGAAAAACATCGGCAGCTCTTGTTATTAATAATAGGTGTACTTATTTTGCAATTAAAACAGTACTTATTATACTTTTAATACATAGTGTAGTTATGATTTAAAGAAGGTAGTAGGACTGCCCATGTTGCGCAAGTCAGTCGAAAAGTGCACTTCACGTTCCATTCGTTGAAATGCCTCCAGTGCTTCTTGCCCTTGAACACCAAAATCTCCCTTGCCCAAACTCTCATTCAGCCCATTATAGATTACGCCGACGCCTGTTATTTGGATGCCACCGAGGAGCTTTTAAATAAACTTGAGCGTTTGCAAAATATCTGCATTCGTTTTGTTTTTAACCTTAAAAAGTATGATCACGTTTCTTACTATCGCAACCTACTCAAGAGGCTACCTATTCGACTTCGCAGGAACTCTCGGATATTGTGTCTACTTTTTAACCTCCTTCACAATCCTAAAACTCCGTTCTATCTGCGGGAGCGTTTTTCCTTCGCCCGTCCTTCTGATGCGCCTTGCAGGTCGCATCATAGAAATCTCCTTAAGTCCCCTCCCCATTCCACTGACTTCTACTCCTACTCCTTCACTGTGCACGCGGTGCGGTTATGGAATTCCCTTCCGCCTGACATTAGGGACTGCCAAACTGTTGCAGTGTTTAAAAGAAGAGTGAAAGAACACTATCTTTCCACTTCGTCATAGTTGTGTATGTATTTATTTCGATATATATTTATGAAGTAGGTAGTTTATATTATGTATGTAGTATTTATATTTGTATGTAAGTGTATGATCATATTATTTGTTCTAGTTTATTAAGTGAATTGTGTTGATTTTATGTATTTTATTTTCTCTTGAATTTTACACACGGTGTCTACATAGATCTCTTATCTACTTTCCTATCGCAGGTGTGCTGGAAGAGATTTCTTTAGAAATAAGCATCACCCTTGTACGTTTTTTTCTGTTCTTTTCTTCTTGTCTGTTTATTATGTGTGTACATAAATAGTTAAATAAATAAAATAAATAAATAAAATAAGGTAGGTGTTGTAACCGTACTAGGTATAGACACGAGTGTGCTCTCGACCATCGGAAACACGGGACTCGGAACAGACACATCTATGTGACAGCTTCACATGGTCGATGCTATAATAATACGTGATTTGAATTTGGTAAGTATAGATTATCCTTTATTATGAGCAATATTTGTACACAGTGCAGTAGGGCCCCGCTAATCCGGACTCCCGCTTATTCGGTGATCGCTGTAATCCAGACGGGCGCTTGAAGTGTTGAATACCATTATTAATTGGTGTGGGCTCAGCTCGCCCCTTGGATCTTGCCCCTAATTGCCTAAGTGTATCTACTCGCCCCTTTGAATATTAGATACCCCAAGTCGCCCCCGATTGTTAGTAAGTTAAAAGTACCGTCTGTTTTTAAATAAGTATTTAAATAAATATTGTTTTCTTTTTCAATCAAAACGTAACAAAAAGTACTAGGCTTGCATAAATTCACGTTTAGTTACACTTTGAGATGTGCTAAACTAACAAGCATAACATTATGTTAGCTACATTTTGACATCTAATATCAGCTGATAGTCCTGTTTTAGACAAACTCGGCAGTAAAGTCGTCACTATTGTATTGGGTTTGGCTGCAGAGAGATGGCGCAAAGTTCACTTTTTCACGGAGGCAACTCAATCCGTCGTCGGCAGGAAAAATGTAAAAGAGTAAATTATTGATTTACATCAACAAAACTGTGACATCTTGTATTATGACAGTTTTCATGGCGAATAACTATGCAACAGAAACAGAGTGTTGACATAGTGTAGTGACGCTTTTTCGGGAGTTGATTTTGAACGGAATAAATCTTAATTTAAATGTGCTCATCGAGTATTTCGGGACATCGCCAAGCGGTTGGTCGACTCTTCACGTGACCAGAAGGCTGGTCAATTTCTAGGTCAAAGAATCAGCATTGCCATCCAACGTGGCAATACTGCCAGTCTTTTGGGCACTTTTCCCACTGACAGCGATGCGGAACAATTTTTTTACGCCCTATGAGCCCTTCTTTCTATAATAATGTTTATTTCGCTTTGTATATAATTTTAGTGTTAGATTGTATATAAAAACATATGATGAATAAAATTAATTAAGTAAAAAAAAAAAAAATGTTAAGACTGCATAAGACATGTACTTAACAAATTATGGCAACTGAACCGTTATTTTTAATGAAATTATGGCAAATACAAGTATGGTATATAAAATTATGGCAAAAATTAGTAAACCCTTTTATTTCAATACAAATACGAATCTTTCAAAACTAAAACAGCACATAAAACCTTTTTCTCTCTGATTGGTCAATTGAATTAACATCAGTCAGGGTGTTTGTTTCGTTACACGTTGTTTATTGTATATTCCAATAATAAACCAATTCCAATTTTAATTTTTTATGATCTTAATGGATCGAAATAAATGTTTTTTTTTTAATTCCTTTGAATTTGAATAAGATAGAACATCTCGTCAGTGCAAGTTGTCGCGGGGCATTCTGTCTACGAGCGACTCGCCTCAAGCGGCTATAGCCATAAACTAGAAGACACAGACATCCGATGTTCATTCGATGTAAACTTATTACTTGTCTCTATAAGTGGCCGAGGAAATGGGCGGTGGAATCAGCCAGTCACTCGCGCCAGCGACTTGCCTCTTTTATGACTTTTCAGCGCTTCTTTGATGGATTAGTTAGTGTAAAAGGAAATGTTGTGTAAGTTTCACGGGCGTTAAGTTTAACAGTTGGGTGTTTCCGTTCGTTTGTGTTTCAGTAAGTTCTTGGGTACAAATACAATGTCCCTATTTTATTGAGTGGATATCCAGTGGGTAGTATATTTACAAAGCTAGGCAGCTAGCAGAAAACTTATGTTATTTTTTCTTAGTATTGGAGTCTTATCATTGTACATACGCGTAAATATGATGTTATTAATGATTCATTATATCCAAGATAAGAATGCTTGGAAACATGCTGGTCTTGCTCCATAGGACATGTCTAGTCTGGAGCTGGACAAAATCAAACTGGTTGCTAATCTAGTTGTATTATTTAATATTTATGTATCGTAGATTTTTACATTTAGTGATTAATTAAACACGCCCTGTCTATTATTAATTATTAATTAAACACGCACTGTCTATTATTAATTATTAATTAAACACGTACTGTCTATTATTAATTATTAATTAAACACGTACTGTCTATTATTAATTATTAATTAAACACGCACTGTCTATTATTTTTTTACTTTTTAGATGTTTTATGTTTGTTGGGGGTTTTAACCTTTATGTAAAGCTTTTTTGGTTTTCATGTTTGATTGTTTTGCTTGTTTCGTTAGGAATTTTATTATGGAAGTATAGTACTTATACTTGGGTATCGTGGAACCAGCAACCGGGTTGTGGAGGTCAGATAGGTAGTCGCACCATTCTCGTATCAGCTGCATCCGGTTAGACTGGAAGCCGAAAAGGCTAGGCAGATGATGAGCACCTTGATGGCTGAGAACTTTCGTTGTGCTACGAACAGCTTTACGAATTTCCTGAATCCTATAATATACGATAGACGGTTGATTCATTTAGACACGACATTAAATCGAAATGCACGTCTTATCGCAGGAACAATAAGTCATAGCAGGGGAATCACTTCGTTATCGAACAGTTCTGAATCGTACTGATGCTGTACCTACTTCCAGAATTACTACAAGTCATGCATGCCACAATGACGTCACTCATTAAAAACTACGAACGAATAAGCGTTGAAAAAAATGGACCTGTCTCTTGGCCACCTATATTGAATGCATACATTTCCATTACGCTCAAACAAAAAAAAAAATGGCGGTTATATTTAGCGATGATGTGATGCCGCCGTGTCCACGCTCAGCTCGGTGTCGGCGCTCGGCGACTGATGTAATATTCGCACATTATTGAACACGACGTATTTTTAGCGATGCTTCTTTGTTTTGTGAAAGGAGATGCAAATACAAGCTTGGTCCAGAAATGAAACAAAATGTATTCGCCGTAAAACTTTGTGAAGGAATCGAGGGACATTATAACACCCTTTAAAAATAAATTCAATTCAATTCATGATGCTGTCATACGCAGCACCACAGAGTTATAAATAAAATAGAAATCGACAAATCGTCAAAGACAGCCTCGACTGAAGAGAAGGATTATGTATTTGTGTGGTACATAATTATATGTATGTTGTTTTTGTTACTTTGAAAGAAATTCCTAATCCAATAGGTGAAAGGTGACGTTTCTTAAAAATGAATATGGCGGACTTTAGAACCTATACTAATACCCATTGTAAAGTCCGGTCGGCGGACGAAGAAATAACAGCGGTTGTGATTTTGTGATTGGCCGATGCAACAACGTCCGGACGAAAGTTCCAAACATAGTGATGCACAAGTCAGTTTTGCAACAATAATATCGAATTATCGATAGCGATAAAATCGACGTCTAAAAAAAAATTGACAGACCAATTGAGAACCTCCTCCTTTGTGAATAAGTCGGTTAAAAATAATTTTCTTTAACAAAAGTACATATTTTCAAATCACAGTGTTAATTTTAGTTAGTAGTTTTAGTTATCACACAGGCTGGTCAACAAGTACTTGGTAAATGGTCCACAAATCGAATCATCTGTGAGACTACCAATTTTACCAATTGCCAGCTTCACAAATAATATTGTTGCTTACCCAAAACGGTCAACTCTTCGTGAAAGATTTCCCCAAAATTCTACACCTCTCTTCATAAGACATAAAATGTATTCTGTAAATTAATCCAGTTTCTATCGCAAAAACTCCACGTTTTATATCAGCGTACTTATGGCTCCGCGAATGAAGCACGGGGGCGGCACCCACCGGCGGCGTTTCCACACGGAGACAGCGTGGCGCGCCGGGCGTTGCGCGTGCGCATCGTCACAATATTATACACACCGACACAAACACACGGGAAATGTAAACTGATAGGACACGAAGCGGCCTTGTGGTGATGGTTACTGACTGTTGGTTACTGAGTTACAGATGTACACGAGCGAGCCCTGTACGAGCCCTGTATGTCGCAGGGTGTGACAGTTACAGATGTACACGAGCCAGCCCTGTACGAGCCCTGTATGTCGCAGGGTGTGACAGTTACAGATGTACACGAGCCAGCCCTGTACGAGCCCTGTATGTCGCAGGGTGTGACAGTTACAGATGTACACGAGCCAGCCCTGTACGAGCCATGTATGTCGCAGAGTGTGACAGTTACATCTTTACTGGTTCTGGGACGTAAAAAGAGACTTAAAGATTTTTTGTTTATGGACATGAGGAGCGAATTTAGGAAGGTTCAATTCCTAGGTCGGCCATAGTGTTATTGGGTTTTTTCATCAGGAATTCCTCCATAGTAGCCCCGGGGTCTGCATTTATGCCCGGTCGATGTCATTAGACGCGACTACACGACATGTGAGAGTACCTCTGCCTAAGCTGCCGGTGCCGGCTTATGTAATACGCCTCACCCGCTTATTCTTGTTCTGTTCTTCTTAAACTGTCTACCAGTAAGTAAATTCCATTATATGTGTATTATTATAGTCGCTGGATATAGGCTCCTCTTTTTTAAGATGTACAAGTACATACTTATGTATAAACAGTGACATATAACCTAAGTTGATGATATACAACAGCGGACAGCTCAGTCTTACTTAATTGTTGGTTCCTTCTATCTATATACAGTAAAATTAAGATTGAAACCAACATAAAAATTATGTCACCTCAGTAAAAAAAAAGTTTTGTGCCAAACATGTTTATTAAAATATTTTGGAGACTCACTGACGCCTACGCAAGTCAATATTATTCTCAAGATTATCAGCGTGATAGTGATAACAGCTATCACGACTTCACGAGCGAGTCGAGTGATCGCTGATGACGTCACCCTTGATCTGGATGACGTCACCCTTGATCTGTGGTAGACAGTATCGTATTACTTCTTACTTCTTACCAAGCCAGGCATTGGCAGATCATTTCCATTTTGTTCACATGTGCCAAACTGCCAACTTACTTATTGCTGGTTAATTTAACTTAATGATTGGTTAGCTTAGTGTCGCGGGATCGTGTGACGTCATCCATACACTCGCACAACACTGTTGGCAGATAGGCAGCTTAATAACAACAAACTGAACATTTTCAATTTTCCACACGAAGGATCTCCAAATCGGAAATCTGTATTCCGCTACAAAATTGGAAATCGCGATTTTATTAAAATCAAGGGGAAAGAAAATATTCTTACTTTTTGACACCGACTTTTTTAAATTGCCACGCAGGCCGGGTAGGCTGACTCGAAGGAATTTGCATTTTTATACTATAATTAAGCCCTACAGAGGGTGGAGGTCGGAGGCCGAGCTACAATACACGAAACGTGGATTAATTTTATATTTTTTTGCGCTATTCATTTGGGAGGTCGTTAATTGCGGTATATTCTTATTTAGACTGACCTTAATTAATGATAATGACGCGCAATTGCGGCTCGTTAGACACATTCATGGTGATCATTTTGGTAGAATTTTGTAAAATGATAATATAGTAATTATTTAGATCGTTTGAAGTTTCTTTTTTCCAGAAAAATGGGGATATTTATTAAAAGAAATAAAAGAGACAAAATTTTTTAATACCAACCCTCATTCAATTTCTTGTAGCTCGGTCGGCAAGGCCAGGCTAGTTGTTGGATTATCTCGACGTGGGTTGTATTTCATTAGGCCTTTTGTTGACTTATTCGAAGCAAGAAAATCGTCCAGTTTACAGTTCTCAGTTTCCCACACAGAACACACCCCGGTTAACAGTTCACTCACAGAACACACCCCGGTTAACAGTTCACTCACAGAACACACCGCGGTTAACAGTTCACTCACAGAACACACCCCGGTTAACAGTTCACTCACAGAACACACCGCGGTTAACAGTTCACTCACAGAACACACCGTGGTTAACAGTTCACTCACAGAACACACCGCGGTTAACACTTCACACACAGAACACACCGTGGTTAACAGTTCACACACAGAACGTACCGTGGTGAACAGTTCACACACAGAACACACCGTGGTGAACAGTTCACACACAGAACACACCGCGGTTAACAGTTCACACACAGAACACACCGTGGTTAACAGTTCACTCACAGAACACACCGCGGTTAACAGTTCACTCACAGAACACACCGCGGTTAACAGTTCACTCACAGAACACACCGCGGTTAACAGTTCACACACAGAACACACCGTGGTGAACAGTTCACACACAGAACACACCGTGGTTAACAGTTCACTCACAGAACACACCGCGGTTAACAGTTCACTCACAGAACACACCGCGGTTAACAGTTCACTCACAGAACACACCGCGGTTAACAGTTCACACACAGAACACACCGTGGTGAACAGTTCACACACAGAACACACCGTGGTTAACAGTTCACACACAGAACACACCGTGGTTAACAGTTCACACACAGAACACACCGCGGTTAACAGTTCACTCACAGAACACACCGCGGTTAACAGTTCACACACAGAACACACCGTGGTGAACAGTTCACACACAGAACACACCGTGGTTAACAGTTCACACACAGAACACACCGCGGTTAACAGTTCACTCACAGAACACACCGCGGTTAACAGTTCACACACAGAACACACCGTGGTTAACAGTTCACACACAGAACACATCGTGGTTAACAGTTCACTGTTTTTGATTCGTGATTTTATTGCTGACTGTAAAATAAACAAAGGTATATGCGAAGCGGCCCATTTTTTTTTTTTTTTTAGGGTAGTAAATCATCCAATGTCTTCTCCCGCTCTGGGTGGAGCGGAAGGGCGTGTCAGACTTTTACTGACTAAAACCCACCCGTGTTCCTTCAGTTGCCTGTTGCCAAGTTCCCGGTATCCCTTTTGGACTAACCCGCAACCCTGGCGGGCATCGGTCCTAGCGGACCCCGCCAATTGTGCTGACATCTCTTTGAGGCGCGCGTGGAACACGATGCGATGCGGTCTTACGCCACATCGCCAGAAGACAGAAAAGGTTCACTTGTAACAAGAAGGGCACGAGAAGCGGAAGAAGAGAATAAAATGAGTCAGTACTACGTGGTTCTCGATGTCAGCAAAGAATAGATCGTGTTCTGCCTTGTGTGGAGGTGTCTTAAACACAAATAAAGGATCTACTTTCGATATAGTCCATCATGCATGCTGCATGTTTGCCTTTACTACTACGTACTTTGCGCGCGATTTCGTCCGCGTGGATTTCATAGTTTCCTCTAAAAACCTCCACTTCCTTTGAAAGATAGTTTTCGAAAGTTAATATTTGCGATCTTTAACATTTATTTACGATCTATATACCCTTAAACTTTATTACTCTTTTATTGTAATAACCCCGAAACACCTTCCCTGTAATTGACTACCAGTTTTCAAAAACACTGATACGAGTACAAGTTATTCTTTATTTTTGGTTTTAAAATACAATAGATGCAGATATATTTAGTAACCTATTCCGCTTGACTATTCTTCAAGAGTCATAAAAACCCTTTAAGAAATCACATTGATTCATCATCATTGATTGATTGATTTCAGAATTGATTTCTTACAGGGTTTATATAACTCTTGAAGAATAGTCAAGCGGAATAGGTTACTAAATCCCATACTCCTAAAAAAGCTTGAGACGATTGGTATTAGAGGACTGCCTCTGAAATGGTTTGAGACCTACCTTACTAACAGAAGGCAATGTGTGAAAATTGGGGACATCACCAGTTGTCAAAGCAGCGTAGAATTTGGAGTACCTCAAGGTAGTGTCCTGGGCCCGACATTATTTATCATCTATATTAATGATATTCATCACGTCATTACCCAAAATGCAGAAGTAATCTCTTATGCTGATGACACAGCTATTATTTTTCACAGTAAATCTTGGGATACTGTCCGTGAAGAAGCCCAAAACGGCTTAACTAGTATAAAAAAATGGCTCGATCTTAACCTTCTGTCACTTAATATTAAAAAAACGAACTTCATCTGTTTCCATAAAACACTTTCTTCGGCTCCAAAACTTCCTTTACATCTTAAAATCCACTCTTTAACTTGTAGCACAGACCCTTGCACCTGTGAGGAAATTAAAAAGGTCGAATCTCTAAAATACTTAGGGATTCTGCTTGATCAACGTCTTTCATTCAGACCCCATATAGACTTAGTTGCAAAGCGAATCAGAAGACTGATTCACGTTATGAAAGTGTTACGTAACTCGGCCAACAAAAAGATCTTACACCTGGTGTATGTGGCATTATGTGAGTCAGTTCTCTGCTACTGCATTACGGTATGGGGTGGAGTCGGCATAACTTCAATGATACAATTAGAAAGAGCTCAAAGATCTGTGCTAAAAGTTATGTATAAAAAACACTTTCGTTATCCTACAGATCACCTATATAAAGAAGCAGCAGTACTTAATGTCCGACAGTTATACATCCTTAAAATAGTTCTAAAACAACACAAAATAACCATCCAATCGACAGAATATCCCCAACTACTCAAACAACGAATCTTCAAATGTCCACTTACCGTAGCAAAATCCGCTTTTGCACAACGTATGCAAGAATTTATGCTCAGTTTTGTTTATAACAAAATTGCAAAAATCAATGACATCAGAAATTGTAGGATAAACCAAGTTAAAAGAAATATTAAAGAATTTCTGTTAGCTCACTCTTATTCAGAATCTGAAACCTTCGTTCGAGTATTGTCATAAACTATTTACTACACACACACACACACATTCTCTCTCACTCACACCCTCAAGCACAACCTCACTCTCACACTACCACCCAAGCCCCATACTTACCCACATACATACTCATACATAATCATTCTCTCGTACATTTGCATTTGCATCATAACTACGCTCATTATGTACCTACTTCAAACATAGTTGTTGTACGATTTATATTTTTAAAGTCTTTTGTTAGTGACTTTGTTTTTTTTTTTATATATTATAGTTTTAAAACAATATGTAAAATAAATACAGTAAATACTATTCAGTTAATCAGAAAATTCTAATTATTAAATACTCTTTAGGACTCCATGAGACAGGCATATTAAAATTATGTTTCCTTCATGAAAATAATTTTAGTTTACTTACTTGTAATCATTAATATTTAAGGAAATATAAACAATCCTGTATTTGGTCAATAAACGATTTTTATTTTTTTATTATTATTTTTAAATATATCTGCATCTATTGTATTTTATAATGGATTTCCGCAAAGTCACGCCTGAATCAATTAACTATTTTGGTTTTAAGTATAAATTACTTAGTTAAGTATTTTTGCCAAGTTTCAAGTCTATTAACTCAAGGAATAAGATTTTTCATACAAACGAAATCCCACCATTTCACCCCCCCCGGTCGAATTTCCAAAAACCCGTTCTTATAAGAACGGGTAGATATAATGGTAGCTTGATAAGTCTTCGTTGAATGTGTGTTTGGCGCCGCCGCCGCCTCATTTGTTACTTATAAGTGTAGGAGCTTAGTTGCACTAAAAGGTTTATTTTTTATTTTTTCAGTTATCTTTTTTCATCGGTAAAATTTTTTGTCAACGGTTTTTTTATTTTTCGCTTTTGAGTTACCATTTATTGTTGTGGCTAAAATCTACTACCTACCTAATTTTTAAAGCTTATTAAACACTATGTAACTGCTGGAAACTGCTGAGAAGCTCTCGCGACTGACTTCCGTCTCCATCATCTGGAGTTGAAGATAAGTGGTTGTGTCATCAGAATTATGTATGTGTGCTAAATTGGAACAGAATCGGTTCACAGTTGAAAATTCAGCAGGTGAAAGATCAAATAACCCCATTTTTTCTACCCTTAGGGGTGGATTTTAGTTTTCAATTTTACATGGGACCAACTCGGAAGACTCACTAAAAAGTTATGGGTGCAAAAAACATAAAACTTCATACATCAAAAAAAAAAAAAAAATACGGGTCGACTTGAGAACCTCCTCCTTTTTTTTCGTCGGTTAAAAATTACGCTTATTATGAGAACGATTGATATATACAAACTATTATCCATGTTTAATAGTTTTAGGTATAGGTACCTACTAGTGGATCTACTACAGTAATATTATGTGTTAGCGGCTGGCGTAGAAACAGATGTTAGGTACCTAATTACGCGTTTTACGATTCATCCGAACCGTAAACCCGACGTGCCTCACAATGGTGAATTTTATTAAACAGTTGTAAAATATATGTAATCATATTACGGTTTTATGGATCAAAAAGGATTTTGGTAATGCCTACAGTTAAATAAATGTCTGTGCAGTTCATTATTTTGTAAAGCAATTTTCAACCTTATTATAAAGCCGACAAGGTGGCAGGTTGATTTTAATTTTTGTTGAAAAAGTAAGCCAATGATATACTTTCTGAAATCTTTATTGCGTTTCTTGTGTTGAGTACGGGAACCATTTTATTATATTAGTCGATTGTTAGTTTTACGACTTATATTGTTGTAAATTATATCAGGTAATGTGATTTTACAATAAAACGTAGTTGGTTACATTCCGGTTTTATGTAGGTAACTCTATATAGCGAAACTGTGGAATATTGAGTCTAATTTTGGTCAAAACAATTATGGCTGAATCAAAGTAGTCGGCAGAAGGCTTTTAATATCCGGCAGGTAATCCCAATAGCCCGCGCACTTCCACCAGACATCATCGTAACCTTCAATCATTATCTTCTTCTTTGCTGCACCATGTGGTGCTTCCCTTAACAGTTGAATCACGAGGGAGTCATCGAACTACTTGTCTGCTGAGCCCCAATCACGCGGTTACCATGGCAACGGCCCCTAGAGCAGACCACTTCGTTAGGTTTTTACGATTACCTCCTGTAGAGGGAATCTGATGCTTGTTACGATATGCCCTAACTGCATGGGTGGTTTTATAGGGTGCCGGATTAAGGAGCTATAAGTATTTTGATAGAGGGCTTGTGGGAGCTACTTCGATTTGCTAGGATCTCCGATATACTAGTTTGTTTGCATAAAGCTAGAGAACTACCCTTTTAACTCCAAACCGTTTAACACCTCATGTAAAGTGGTTTAAGACATGAAGTCTCATGTGCTTGTAACTCTACCGGAACCCACACCCTCGACAGCGGTGAAGAAAGAAAGAAAATAATATTAGACCCAAGTTGAGCCACACAACGACACAACACAATATCCGGGCAGGACACCTCAGCTCAGCTCACCTCACCTCAGCTCAGCTCACCTCACCTCAGCTCGGCTCACCTCACCTCAGCTCAGCTCCGCCGCGAAAAGAATGCAAAGTTGTTATTTTGGTTTGTGTGTTAATTTTGGTGATGGTGTTTGGTTATGTTGTTAATTTCTAAATAAGTATGTTACTTGCATTGTGAATGTAATTTTTTTTTTACCATACATTATGATTTCAAACACAATGTAAAAAATTGTTTGTGAATAAATAAATTGAAGTTAATGCTAAAAGAAGAAGGTGAAAGATGTTGGTCGGTGCTAGCTGTTTTACGAAGACTTCAAATAGGTAGGTACCTATTAAACGAAAAAAATAATAATGCAGGAAATAAAACTGTGAAGTGCACGAAGAATCAATACGAGCCGTGCCCCGAGCACCATCAGTTACCAACGTCCTTCGTAACAAAAATGTGATGAAGAATTCAATGTCATTCATTGCCGACGTGACCCTAGAGCCTGAGTTATATTATGTAATGTAATGTCTACCGCCCAAGAGCTCCTGATAACGATAAATCGGGAATCATGTCACTGCTTCGAATATCTTATTACTTAACGCCGTTCCTCCGTGTATTTTCATGGGATATCATAATATAAGTTACTCATTTTTAGGGTTCCGTACCCAAAGGGTAAAACGGGACCCTATTACTAAGGCTCCGCTGTCTGTCTGTCCGTCTGTCACCAGGCTGTATTTCATGAACCGTGATAGCTAGACAGTTGAAATTTTCACAGATGTATTTTTGTTGCCGCTAAAACAAAATATACTAAAAAACAGAATAAAATAAATATTTAAGGGGGCTCCGATACAACAAACGTGATTTTTTTGCTCATTTTTGCTCGATATTGAAAACGACAACAGGTAGACGCTTGAAATATTCACAGAATATTTAGTTACATATTCACTTTAATAATAATTAATTAAATTAGCTCCCATACAACAAACGTGATTTTTTGGTGTTTGGTTTTTATAGTTAATGGTAGGTACGGGACCCTTCGTGCGCGAGTCCGACTCGCACTTGGTCGGTTTTTATAGAGATGATTTTTCCTCTAACTTATCATTATAATTAAATTTGTCATATTTGAGGAAAAAGCGATGTTATAATTTCTGAGTAAAACGGGTAAAGCTTCGTTCACACAACGGCACCCTTGTTGCAACTGTGCAGATATAGACTCCAGTGTCGACCGACACGAGATGTTTTAGTTTTTTTATTTAAATTTTCACGCAAGCGTATGCTGTAGGTATCTTATATTGTGATGAATAATGATTTGCCTACTCTGTAGAATGTATCCCTATACATTAAACCCATCTGTGAACGAGGCTCTATGAGAACAAAACAAAGTAAATATAATATTTGCTATAAGCGAGGAGCTCGTGGCTAAGTTATAAGTTTATAACAGTTGCACGGGTCGATCGATCCGGTTAAGCTACGCTTGCCGGGGTTGGTCCGTGGATGGGTGACCATCTTTACATATCGAGACTCCTCCGTGCCTCAGAAAGCACGGACCCGGCTGTCATTCGTGGATCTTTGACAGTCGTTACGGGTCGTCAGAAGCCCGAAAGTCTGACAACCAGTCCTACCAACGGGGATACTGAATTCTTTCGTATTACCCACTTACTGGGTTGTGGAAGTCAGATAGGCAGTCGCTCCATGTAAAATACTGGTAATCAGCTGCATCCGGTTAGACTGGAAACCGACCCCGACATAGTTGGGAAAAGGCTTGGCAGATTGATTTTGACTAAACATACAAATAATAAACCATAATTTTTATTATGATTGTGCACGACATACCTACATAGTTCTGAAACATTAAATCATCTGTAAAAAAAAATACTAACATTGATCACTATGGTATGATGATAGTACACACACACACACATACAGACTTGATCATAACTCACACATTATGACATCACCCCCTTGATATTGGGACAGGTTTAAATGATAGATGTATAAACAATGACACCAGATTACATAACACGAGGTAGCCATATTCCTGAAGGGAGCAGAGATGAATCCTTTACTTTATATTTTTAAAGGCTCGACTAAATACCATCACATATCCATCCTCGAAGTGAGATTGCAATAAAATAAGTTAAAAAAATATCCCACCACAAAATTGAAGTCATAAATCCGATATTCCCTTGCACTAACAACTTAACAAATTCAGCGCTCGCCAATTACTACTGGTAACGTTCTCAAAGGAAATTGGACCTTAATGTATTCTCGGCTTTGTGCTCAACAACAATACAACTAAACTCTACTAGCATTCGTAGAACGTTTGCATCTGGTCACTGGTCGCTGGCTACCTATTACAGGTTGTGTTATTTACAGTTTGGGCTCCCGAGGTACAGAGCGAGCGTTTACGCTACAAGTTGGCAACGTCGCGTCGCAAATAGATGTCAATTATTTCGCTCTTTTGATTAATTTGGCAATATTACTACTGTATGGTAATATGAAATATGGCAAGCGAACTGTTTAAAATATTGATTATGAAATGCAATAAATAATATCGTAACACCGAATAATAATAATTGTAGGTGTAAAAAAACTTCCAAATCCTTTTTTTACAACTAAAACTAAATTATTCGGTGTTACGATATTATTTATTGCATTTCATAATAAATATTTTCTAATCAAAGCAACTAATAACTAATTCTTAAGCATTTTTTTATCCACGTAATTTGCATTATCGTCTAGGTATTCATTAACTGAATAATATGCCTTCTGAGTTAATGAGTGTAGTGTCGTGAGAGAATAATAACGGAGTAGGTACACATCACAAGAGCAGTAGTGTGGCATCTTCGCCACAAACTAAGCACTGTAATATATCCATCTTGATAGATCATCATCATGTTCATCTTCTGCTGCTTGTCTGTCAGTGCTAGGAGCTGTTACTCTAAGAGCTACGCAGTGACGTCATCTCACCAACTCTCTTAATTACGTTTGTTATTTTCGTTCAAAAGCTTTGAGACGAATATTGAAGAGTTTCACAAACAATTTGCTATTTGTTAGAAACTTGTTTATTGATGGTTTAATTTTTGAACTGGGAACTAACAAAAAGTTAATTTTGAAGGGGAATTGTGGAGAAAGGAGTTCTCTTTCATTTGCTTTATCATACAGTTGAAGGGCTTTAACCACGGATATTCGAAGGAATTTAATAACCTCTTGCGTTTTGTAGGTAAAGCATTATTTTTTCAAGATATTAAGCTTTAAATAGCCTGGCTCATCTTGTCACCATTCAGTTATACAACATAAAAAGAAACTCAGTCATGATCACCGCATCACCGCAGTCACTAAGACTGATCAGTGATCATCCCATGAGAGATCATTCAAGAGCCCATGAAGCGAATATTTGTCCTAAACAATGTCTGCCCAAAACTTCAGCTAAACCTTTGATATATTATCACAGCGAATTATAATCCCAGTAGATTGTACTGTGATTATTTTGTACCCTAAACTCGGATTCTGGAACTCAAGACGATGGCATCTGTTGCTTGAATATGACAAAAATAAGCATACACATGATTAGTGATGGAGCTCCTTGTGAAGTGGTCGCTGGAATGAGAACCTCTTTACACCTGTGTCGCCACCAATCAGTATTGCAGTGTTATTGTTTGAAATGTTTGAGTGCTGTTAAAATAACCCGTCTTATATGAAACATTTTCGGCCTTTTTACAAAACAAGGTTTATCTTTAGGCTATCTCTAGAGCCAGGTATATATGAATTCTAATATAAAAAAAAACCAGAGTGCTCTTCCTGTATAAAGTTCAAAATGCAATAACTGGGCTGGACCACTGGAGTTAGACTCTTTTTTGTAAAAGTAAGTACTACAATGTTTGCCATCTCCCTAATTTCTTTGGTCGTGGCCTCCGACCTTCAAGGGTCTGTGAGGCTCCCAGTCTGACAGCAGAGGTGTTAGGGAGCTTAGCGTTCAATTTGCAATTACATGTGTCAGCGGCGAGCTTCTAATGTCGGATCACGCGGCCTAAGGCTCTTGACATGCATATCAACTAACTACGGGATAATTGAACCCGTGCTCTATAATGGAGACTATTTTTAAGAGTTCAATGTGCTTGAGGTTTTGTTTAGTCTGCCTCCAAAACGCGCAACTGTACTACCCTATGCGTTGAGACCACACTTAAGACATATTAAAGAACTTGACAAATAATTTCAGATTGATAATAAGTGCATCCACACTTCTCTTGGATCTAAAAATAGAACTTTCGATAGTCCAATTTTGATATTTGTGTTTGGAAATTAAGGTCGCAATTGGATTGAGTGGTATCTTCAAGCAGATGTTGAGAGAGGTGCACCACTTCAGTGTAGTATCGCCGTATGTTTAGTTATCTCATAGTTACATCTTCTTAGTGGTTATTATAACACTGATAATTTATATTATTATTGATTTCGATGATTATTTCTTCTATGGAGTAGATCTCTCTACTTCTCTTACCTATAATATAGGCATGCATCAAGTTCCTAAGGCACTGTGATCTGTTCGACAAGTATCTGATGAAAATGTAAGCAAATGCATCTGAAGCGTACCTGTGGGTGGGTGCCAATTGGATCTGAAGCGTACCTGTGGGTGGGTGCCAAATGGATCTAAAGCATACCTGTGGGTGGGTGCCAAATGGATCTGAAGCGTACATGTGGGTGGGTGCCAAATGGATCTGAAGCGTACCTGTGGATGGGTGCCAATTTGTAGTGCCCCTAGCGAATTGAATGCTTTGATTTCATTATTTGAATACTTAAACCACACATTCTAATTTATAATCACTTAACCACCATTTCATTTCACGGCTGAGGTTAATTTTATAACCTGAGAAAAGAATAGAATAGAATAGAATATCTTTATTTTGCATAAAACATGGTACATAAAAGGTCTTAAATGTAAGAAGTACCACATATTTTGCTTACTTATTCATTTCAGCATGGAAAAAATATCTTATAATAAAATAACAATTTCAACAATTGTTTTTTGTTTAAAAAACAATTGTTGAGAGGACATTGAGGTTAAAAGTCTAAATTACATTGGGTTATTTCTATTACTAGTGAGATCATATTTCAAATTTTGCAATTCATCTATTGTATAGAACGCATTATAGTTATGAGTTATTCAATTACAGTTCAATGATGTTATTCAAGCAATCTATCTGTTGGAAAAAGTAGTGAGATATAACGTTGAATCCTAAACACAGATGCAAATGTTACTTTATAATTTTGCGCAAGAATTTAACCTGAACAAGATTATTTTTTTAATACGATAAATTGGATAAACTTCTTATAACTACATAAGTACTAAATTAACTAAAAAACTAATTAAAGGAACAAGTATCGTTGGCACTTTCATCAGATACTTTTGGAAAAGTTACGTCTAATCATTACTTGTCTGTTCTATTGTCTCTTGTCTCTTGATTTCTCCAAATACTTCACCCTGAACTTCAACTATTTTTTGTAGACTTTAGCATTCCTTAAACTCCAACGAGTTGTTTAAAAAAACATTCTTGAGCGTGTTTTTTAGTTCAGCCATGTTCGGTATTCTATACTGCTACTAGTACGGATACTTTTTTATGTAAATCGTCGAAATAGTTTAACAAATTAAATATTTCAGGTATTTTCAGAGAGAAGTGGAATTTTTGTGAAATTTTCCCTTTTTTTTCTTCTGTGAGTAAAAATGTGAAAAAATACAGGCATTTTAGGCTTATTCGAGCACATTGGTCAATTCGATTCTGAAGTCTGTCGTTCACAATATGGAGGACCTACAGTATTAGAGAAGATTTCTTCGGTATCTTCCAGTGAGAAACTATGATTGAAGGTGCAGGTAAGCTCCTCAAAATAGCCTAACCTACTTAGCTTACTACCCAACAAGCTGGTGATGAGTCCATGACTAGGTCTGGACCTACTGAATGACTCAGAAAAAATGAAGGTGTACTTGGTGGTTGTTTTTTTTTATCTTGATAAAAAGTGCCAAACTGTCCGAACTCCTGTCCGAGTAAAAAGTTAGCCAACTTTTTAATCAGAAGAATGAAGAACTTTCATAACGCTAATATAATTTAACATCACGCCGTCATTTCGAGGGGAAGTAGCAAAAACACATTAAGAGGGCAAGTTGAGTGGTGAGAAGTTACTTTATTAAATCTTGCAACCCTTCCTGATTAACGTCACTAGGAGTTAGTTAATGGCGCTGACGTGCGTCCACGTCACTGGCCACCTCCGAACTGACAACTTGGGCTGCTGCCCTGCCAGTCCTCTTAATGCATTTACTCTGTCGTCCTCCCATCTTTGATTTCAATCGTGTAGGTACTCTCGTAGACGAACTTTACCTACTTTACTTGTGTAATGATGATTAATTGCAGACGCCACTTTTATATAAAAGAGATGTATATTGCATTTCCCTTTGACTTTTTAATTTTGAAAAAGGTACGTTTTTGTAGTTGAGTTAGGTATTGTGTTAGTACATAGCGGATCAGCAAGTCGAGCAGTGATCCATTTAATTGGATTTCACATTTCATTACAAATGCCATTCAATAAATCGAGTCCAATTCACCAAATATGGCGCCAGATGGTTTGTTTTCGTATTAAGACCAGTCCTTTGGAAAGGCACAATATTGTAATATTGACCATTCTACAATCTCCGCGTGATGGTGTCACTGACCACAAACACGTTGAAATCGAAACGGACCAAAATAACACAATTTATGTAAATTTTATTATTTTGTCTTTTTTATTTCTTATATTTTTATATCAGCGTAAAGTATTCATTAATTTAACTTTATGGCTGAAAGGAAACTGCAATAAACCGGTTTTTCAACATGTATGTTTGTGTTAAAGGAATTTAAGCTTTATGATTTCATATGTAGAATCGATTTTCTCATGTAGAAATAGTTGGAGATAAAGCTGATGGATGAAGTTGTTTTTGAAGATAAAATTGTATAAAATTATGATTCACGTGCGAGTGTGACGTGTGACGTGCGCTCTCATTACATGTGATTAACAGAAGTTTAAATTGAAACCAGTAACGGCAAAAGACGGGACAAGAGGTGTAAAACTGAGCTTAAGAAGTTAGCAGATAGACAGTGTGGTTCCGGGTTCGTTATTCGGGAAAACGTCCTTAGGGTGTAGAGATACAGATAATAATACAGAGAATATACAGTAGGTAGACATTTAAATATTTGAAATGGAGTAAAACTTTTACGACGACCACAAGTAACTTGAGACGAGGGCAGGCAGAATAAGAAGTTCATTGAACACACTTCATTGTGTGTTCATTTCTGAACCTTCTGTCCAAGCACTGCATGAGGTCGCATGCCGCGCCGCGCCGAGGTGATTATCCGCCAATGTAAACACTGAACTGTTGCTAAGTCTCTTATCTGGTATCTTATCACCGCCGCGCCGCGCCGGGTGCGCAGGCACACCTCGCCGGGGAAAGTGTACGTCCGCATTGCCCTTGCAGGAAACGTCAGCTAATTAGATTAAGTACATATTATAAATGTTTACATCTGAATGAAGATTTGTTATCAATCCGTGATAAAATGGGTGTGGACATGGCATTCGTTTTGTTGCCGCGAAATAATAATTAGAAGAGTAAGTTAGTAAGTAAATACATGAAGCTACAATTCTGAGCATCAGCATCACAATGGTGGTTCCCAGCTGCCTACCATACCTATTCTTTAGTTTAACTATACGAAAAGTATTATAAACACCATTTTGGATTAATAATTGAATAAATAATGGCACATACAGATCTGTCAAATAAGGCTTCAGGCTTCCTGACATTGCCTTCCTTCGCTATAAGTCAGATATTTTTTAAATACGTAGGTAACAGTCGTCATACTACTATCAAGCATTCGTCACTGGATGTTTAGAAGGTTAGTGCAACACATCACAATGTACCTAACACTTGAAGAAAATTAACAGGGGATAATCTAACTATCATCGCTTGATAAGGATAATGTTATGTGTGAAGTGCCCATCGAAGTGAACTCTATATTTCCCAGATATAGCATCTCAATGCTCTTCAAAGAAGTTGGGACTTCTAACATTGAGTTCAAACCGAAGGCAGTTCTTGCGCGAAATTGCTATCCGCGCTGAGTCGACAGAACCAGCTATACCTGACCTCCACCACCCTCGGGAAATGGCGGAAACTTGTACAGAATATGCGGGATCGGTTGATTGGCAGGTGGCTACGTACCCTGGTCAGCTGGTCTCCAAGTTTGAGTATGATTGATGATAGGTGCGCAGTAACTGTTTGAGCCGGTAACATTTAGTAATTTGATAGGCAGCTCGCTGCTCCACGGCTGAGCGAGAATTCTTCTTGAAAATTGAGTGTTTTCTCATTCCGTTTTATTACTTAAGGAGATTATTAAGTCAGTGATGACGTCATTATTTTTAGGGATATATTGCGAAGAAAGTATTTTTGACTTATTCGTGAAGTTTTCTTATTTGAAGTTCAGCACTTTAAATACGACTGATCAGCATATTCAGCGTAAGGAAAGAGTGAACTCGCACAATATTAGATACTATATAATAAATACAATAAATATTCAAGGAAGAAAGTTCTATAATTTTCCAGACGATGACGAATTGTACCTATGTACAACATGAACACATAATGTTATTGTTTACCGTTGTTGACTTTCCACTAAGATAAGACGCTTGCTTTCATTAGTTAAGTTATTTTTACTACTACTTTAAGTGCTAATCATCGTGAATCATTTTAATTTATTAAGTAAGTATCATACTTTCCAAATTATCTACTCAGGCGGTCAACAACCTTATAAGCGGCGCGCAATGTTTTGGTTTGATTCCCGATGAAGTCCAACCTCCGTATACTGAGCTGAGCCTGATCAAGCCTGATCAAATTATGAAACTGACTGACGATGGAATTCATTGGTCATTTGAGTCATTTCAGTTTCTACTAATCTCAAAGTTGCTTTTTAGTTCCCTAGTAAAACCTAAAAAATATAAATATCAAGCAACGTTTATAAATAAACTCCGTAAAGGCATGCACGCATGCGTTTTCCATCCAGAGAAGCAAACGTTATTATTAAAAAGCATCAAGCGACAAGCATGTCAGGTAGATGAAATACCTTTATGCCAGTAGATCGATGCGGGCGCGGGGTGAGGCGGGATCGGGGCCAGGGGGGCGGGAGGTTGGCACACAAGCAAGCATGCCAGTCGGCCGCGAGACGCGAAAGAGCGTGCGTGTGTGCCAGTAGCTAGCATCGACTGTTGTTCGTTTTTCAAAATGGCTCGTTGGGGCGACGAGAAGACGTTATTTTTCATCGCATGTTATAAGGATCACGAGTGTTTGTGGAATCCAACATCGTTTTTTTATAAAAGTAAAGCAGCTCGAGCAAATGCTTACGCGTCTTTATTGGAACAATTCAATGATGACAACTTTACACTGCAACTGCTGAAGACGAAGATTAAAAACATTAGGACTACATACCACCAGGAGTTGAACAAGATAAGATATTCTCTGGAGACGGGTTCAGCGCTGTACAAGCCAACCTTGTGCTGGTTTGACGCGTTGGATTCATTTTTGGGCGACACTATACAAAAAGAGTCCCCTAAAACAGTGAGTATCTACAGCACAATTTGTGTACGCTTTTATTTGTTTAATTACCGAGCATGCGTATTATCATGTTGCCTTGATACTACTGCTCGATGTCACCGTCGCGTTCATTACCGCCATTGGGATGCGTTTCCATTCCACTGAGGCGGAGACGTGCGGAGCGGAGCGGACCGGAGCGAAGAGGAGACATGCAGGCAACGACCAATTCCAGACGAGACGAGAGACACGGGATTCAAATATTAATGAACAAACATACTCGACTTAATCAATTTTGTATAGAAAGAATAATGGCGGTGTTGGTACATTATTGGCTATTTGTATTTATAGTTTTTAAGAAAAATAGAAACCATTTCTATCGCAAACATGGTCAATAATTAAATATACTTACAGGCTTAATCTATTATTTTTACTATTTGACGAAGTAATAAAACGTTTCAGTTGATGATACGAGAAGCACAGAACCGGTCGATGTGGCGATGCTTGGGAGGCCTATGTCCAGCAGTGGACGTCTTTCGGCTGAATTGATGATGATGATGAAACAACTTTGGAAATAATAAAAATAAAAACTTGATTTTAAAAAAAATACTGACGAAAATACAAGGTCGAAATAATTAAGTGGTGAAACTTCACACACTATAAGGATTTCTAGTACCCATTTGTGAAGTTTCGCACGTAAATATTTGCCTTTTTATGAAAGAAAGATTTTTAGCATAAGTTAAGTAGGTACTTACTTAATCATTTATTCTTCAAAGTATCACACCATCTAGTTTGAAAATTTAAATTGATCCAGTGAAGTTCCATAATATGTCCTGGCTGAATTTTCATCCAGTAATTTGTTTCAGATTCCACAAACATCAAGAAAATTCAATCATTTTAAACGCAAGCTACTTACCTCAAGTCATACGGATCTTAACGCATCAGCACAAACTTCGTCTGGGGATAAACGACAATATACTCTAGAGGTACAACCACTAACCAACGATCAAGAACCCTCTGCAAGGAAACAAGTAAGACTGCTCACCAATAAATTGACGACAGGTCAGGACGATGAAACTGATTCAGAGACATCTGGTGCTCATAATCGATTAGATAATACACCAACTGTTATAAACACTCCAAGTCTCTGTGAAGATGAGTTTCATTTCTTCGGTATGAATGTTGCAGCTCAGCTGAGAAGACTGCCACTGCATACAGCTTTACAGTTACAGTCTGAGTTTCAAAATACATTATATTTGGCAAGAGTCCATGGCCACAGTTCTCCTACTGGTCCTGATATGGAAGAGGCCACCATCCAAACGATTGAAGACAGCGAAAGTGAATCTATAGAACAAGATGTGGATGAGAAAGAATTCCCCATTGACATTCAGGAGACGATTGAACTACCATTAGAGAATCCGCTGTCAAATGATAACGAAGTTAATGACAATGTGTTCAAAAAAGCTTGGGATGCGTCTTAGAGCCGACTTACAAGCAACGTTAACGAATAGGGTAACATTTATTAATTAAGTATCTACCTTAAGATTTAAGATGTATCAAAACTTGAGTTATTTGTTAGATTTCAGCTGGATGGAACCCATCTTTCACACGAATATACACCCAAAGGTTGACTGGTAGAAAATGCCTACGGCATTAAGTCCGCCTCTGTACATTTGTGTGCTTAAAGTATTAAATAAATAAATAAATAAATAAATATAAATTGCAGAAGTCCCTGTGTTGTGTATTATTTTAATTAATAATAAATAAGTAACTAGTAGGTATGCACATAATAACTGGTATAACTACTAAACATCTAAGCAAAAAAACATTCTGACAGATGGTATTTCATCGATGGCGTACACTGTACATTACTTACTAATGTGGAAATAGTAACAAAGCAATCAGAATGGGTGTGACGAGTTGTCAACTGAAATCATTGCTCTGTAATGAGTTTTTTATGATGGCAGAACAATTAGCTGAGTGCGAGGGGACCTGAGTGGGGGGGGCTGAGTGCGGCAGAGGCAGCAGTGGGTTTGTGTCAGTTATTAATCTGTGCTCGTTCAAACATGTAGGTGTCGGTTGGTAACTACAACTAACTACCCATATCACTGAAAGTAACTACGAAAGGCTTGGTATAATAATGTGGTGTAATATCCATGCTCCACGTGCATAATGTCATATCATAAACTTGGATTCTTGGATGCCGATTGTAAGGTCCTAGGATCGATTCCTAAGAGAAGTATTATTTGGTTAATTGTTTAGGATCCGAAACTGTTATAAAAAATTCCCATTCCCATGATAAAATATGGAGATGGTAAACAACACAACTGCACCCTTGAGTGGACCAGTCGGCTTTAAATAATGCCGAGTGCAATGGGGTGCTTTGTCCGCAGTGGAGTAGCTCCGGTCCGTTTGACAATACGTTGCAATACAACACTTGTATTATAATAAGAATGTAAAGGTGCACGCTGCGCTGTGTGTGCTGCCCGTGTTATATTTGCTTATTGCTAAATACTACTCACATGTTTTTTTTTTACAATGAAAAAAAAACGTGCTTTTAAAACAAAAGCCTCTCGAGACATTATAATCTTTTTTTATTTTATAAGTGTATTGTGTGTTCTAAACTAAAAATAATTATGTTTTAACTTTTTTAAAACCTACTATTTTATTGATTAAAGGTGCCTAACGAAGCTAGTTTACACACCCGTCAAAATAAAAATGTAGATAGGTATCTAGGTTTAAACAAATTGACGAAAACAATATTATAGAACCGGTTGTTGGAGAACAAGGTCACTGTGGTACTACGAGTACCCGAGCGAACGACCCAGTGTGGATTACACAACGCTTGGATACGACTTACGATGGTTCTGTTAGCAAGTATTTTTTTTTGTTGACATTTACTGTCATATTTATGTTACACGTGCTCACATCAAGCAATCTGTTTTTTTTAATTGGTTTTGATAACATTTGCCATTTCTTACTTTTAGGGAACCAATTCGCAAGGGATCAAAATAAGGTAAGCATATCGCCTCACCATTTTCTCGAAAAAGGTTAATAATTAAATTTAAGTGCACTTAAATAGATGGATTTATTTTATACTCAGTTACTAATGAACAGATACATGTGAACGTATGACCAACCTTAGAATGACTCATTGTCATAGGTACCTAGTTTATTTTTCTGCAATTGCACTGAGTATGGAAAATTTGCAGTTTTTCGTAAACAAGTGAGATAATATGTTATTGGTCATTATCATTTTACATCACCTTTATTCGTTATCAATCGTATCTTAAGTATCGGCAGATTTCCACTTATCTACTCCAAAATACTGCAGTGCTGTAATCAACACCAAACTGTTGTTAATAAGCATAATATCAAGATTTCTACCTAATTTTTGATGTTTTATCTTCAGTAAACAAATGATCAATGTATGTTAACACTTATCAAATACAATTTATGATAGATGAGGCTGTTGTAGTATTAAAACATGGATAGGTTAAAGTATTTAATATTTATTATAATATTTTTGTTATAGAGCATCCAGTTTTCTCAAATCCTGGTTTGTCCATATAAAAAAGAACAACAATATATGATCCTAGTGGCCCCATTCCACCCAGCACACCAGCACGCACGGAGCAAGCAGTTACGACTAATATACGCGCACTAAAAGTACACTTTTGTTCGCATATAATTATGCGTAATATAAATAATATTATAATGCTTACAAGCTCGTACCTACAGCTCAGTGTGCGAACGTAAACAACTGATTTTGTGTTTTGTTTTCATGTATACTGTTACGTTACTGCAGCTAAGGGATTTGCTTGGAATCTGAAAAAGTAGGTAAACAAACTATGGAAAAGAACAGGAAAAAAAATCTTAAAACAAAATACTACCGACTTCTAAAAACACTACAAAGTGAAAATCTACCTGATATGAAAATAACAGTGACAAGAACTTATTAAGTATAACATCATCCACATAGAATAAGTGGGAAAAAACGTATTATTGAAGCTAACTCTAAAACTACCCAAGCAAACTTAATAAATTATGGGAGATCAGCCTGCTCTGAAGTATGTACCTACCAAACAAAAAAAGAATCATCAAAATCAATTAATAATCAGCGGAGTAATGGCGTAACAAACATACAAAAAATCGCAGTTAAATTGACAACCACTTCCTTTTTAAGTCTGCCTATCAGGAAAACAAGACGATCTCCACAAGTCGTTCATGGACGGCTCAGATCTCCGATGCGTATGCGGCGTCTTGCCCACCTTCTATCTTTCATCTGCACATATTGGCTGCTTCAGCAAAATTGCTGAATTTTGGGGCAAACTTTAAAAAAATATTTATGTGTTATTTTATCATCGTCACGGTAAGAAGATCATTAAAACAAAAATCCTTAATATGCAGAGAACGTCCAACCAAAATAAAGTCATCTCATTATCAATTTTGGCCCACAACCATATTTTTATATCTGCAAATCGGTATAAAAAACTAACCGTAACATATTACCCAATCCGCGGTCGATTTTATCCAAACGTAACCCGATCTTAACTACCCACTGACAAAAAGATTCAAGCTATATTATGTTTTATTCTTTATCCTTCACAGCTATACGGGCTCTTTAGAATTTTCGAACTTTAAGGGTCTTTATGACCCCTTGTCGTATGGGTTTCGATTGTACATGCTTGTCAATTTAAGGGTTATGGAATGAAAACTGTTGTGTTGTGTATGTATTCTGATGGTATCGCCATGTTTATTGTGAGTGTGTGAAACCACTTTCAGAAATGTTTTATTGTCATTCTTATCTATTTGGTAAAGAAAGAGGACCTTCGAGTGTGAGAAGACTTGAAGTTTTGGGTCCAGACCTTCAGCGGTCACAGCATCAAAGAATTGAACACCATGGTTTCAGGATCATTCATGGTTTCATGGTTCTTGGACCACAGTACACCAAAACACACCAGCATCAGCAACTTCAGCGTCCTTCCACCAATAGAAACTTAGTGATCATGCTCACCAATTCGCTACGAAATTCAAGCAATAATAAGCACCTTCATAAGATACAATAAATACCAAAATATTACTTTTGTTGGGTACGAATGTGTATCCTGTGTGCAAAAGCCCGTACAGTTCGGATCCGGTGTTCCGCCGGAAGGTTATCAGGGAATCATGCGTCATTAGGCACTTTACACCCCTTGGCCAATGCTGGAACTTACTCATTTGCAAGAGTTTAGTCGCCTATTAGGAAAATGTGGGAAGTAATGAGGCATCGCATGAAGATCACAAACAACTGTTTAGATCGATACAGTGGCATCCCAAGGCTTTGTGGTAAAGTAACTTTACGCTACCATTGGCAAAAATCGTCAAACCAAAATAGGTAATTGAGGCAGGCATTGTTTGTCTTAGTCAAGAACTAAGATTAATATGCAAATGCTAATACTAGGTCTGTTATAGTTATATAATATTTCAGCTCTAACTTCCGTCTAATACTTTATACCCTGTAACTCCGCCCTGCTCTACCCCACGAAGATTTAAAGGCGTAAGGGTCAGTTCACAACGAGTCGCTTTGCGTCATGTCTCGGTGTGAACTGACCCTAACGTTACGCATTACAGAATTGCTTTGTAGCAGTCTTTTGTTTCCCATGCCACGAGTCCACGACACGTCACCGGACATCTTTCCTGTGACTGTCTGCTGGTATGGTGTTGTGTACAAAGGGATATTTTAACCTTGCTTCACTGACTGCGGGGAACGATGCTATTTATGTAGCCGTTCCGCTGACGACTGCCGAATGTATTTCTGTAACTTTGGAATCGTTTAAACATATCTTTATGTGCCTTCTCATGCAGTAGGGTTAAAATGTAGCAAATTACAACCTGCAGGCAATAGTCTCAAAACATTTTAACATTTATAACACTGACAGCATAGTTAGGGTATAAATCGATGTCTTGTTTATACCTTTTTAGTTGATCGACTTTTTAGTCGAAGTTGGGTTTTAGTTTTATAACTTTTATTTATATTTATGTTTGTGCTTTCTGCTAAATAGACTTATCGGCGTAAGTTCGTCATTTTTCCACAGCTTAACAAGACGAAGCTGTAAAGTCCTATGTTGTGCAATTAGATATTATAATCCCTAGACTTCAGTCATTAGGCTTACGTCTATGAACGATGTTCGTCGCATCATTGCTGTCGGCCGACAAATGTATAGCTATAGATGTAAGTTTATCACAGTGTGCGTAGAGGCTAAACAAAGAGAAACGAAAGAAGGGCGCGGCTTCGCGGAACGTCAGCATTACAAAAGTTAATACATACAACATCCCCGTGTAATGCCGTGTATATTTATATCAAGGGCTGAGCCAATTTTTTGACCCAGTAGCTTTTGGCGCAAGATAAACTACGTACAAGATAAAATTCTAAAATAACACCGACTCCATAAGGCGGGGCCGACAAATTCACTGACATGAACAAAATATTCTTGTATCTTGGCTGACTTCATGAATTTCATCAAGATTCAGCGTCTCCCTCTAACGTATGTTGTTGTCTCGCTTACACTCAATCTCCATTATAACGATAAAGCGACATTGAGCGTGAGATTGCCTGTGCAAGGATCTCTTCATATTTTCACTAGTCAGAAATTTTCCGCTATACGATTTTGAACCTTGATGTTTGGGTCGTAAGGAAAATTTTGGGGGTAGTTATTCGCAGAATGAAAGTTGGTGGTTGAATAAGGAAGTGTTTTCCTCTGAGAGTAAGTCGGTATCTGTAGGGCTGTCAGCTGAGGCATCAAGTCGCGTGATGCTCATAGAATATGTTGCGGAGAGGCGTCGGGGGCGCGCGGGGGGTATTGCCTGCACTACTTCGTGACGCTCCCTTCAAGGGAAGGGTGTCACTAAATCACGACGTAATTGTGAATATGTTTTTAAATGTTGAGGCAGATAAGGTTTATGTGGAACGTATATATATTTGCCTGTAAGGGGTAGTTTCCTGTTTACCTACAGCTTTTTTTTACATTTTGCAGCTTTTTCAGTTGAGTTTTTGTCTAACGTTGAAATGCGTAATCATTCGGAACGACATGTGTAACTATCTGCTGAATTATGTTTGAAGACACCTATTGAAACTATTGACACAGATTGACATTAAGAATAAGAAAGAACATTATCGAAAAATCGAATATCCAATTCTAAGTGATTTTAATTTCAAGTTTAGAACACCAGTTTTCTTCGCATCGTCTTTTCCATAGGTACCGCACTCGACACACTCGACATGCCTCATACATTATCATCCCCATTCCCCGCTTATCCTCGCGTTGATGTACACACGGCTACACATGAAGCTATACATGCCCAGTATAAGCTGACCTCGCATTAAACGGAAATCATACACAATGCGAGATCAGCATAAACTGGAAATGTACAGCTTGATGTGTAGCCGTGTGTACAATCAAATGATCCCTCTCACGGTGCACACTTCACCACCACGTTATCCCCTGAGTACATCTGCATGCGATGGCTGATCATTCTTCAGCTACAATTCATTATGTTTAGAATACATTGCGGTATATAACTGTGGGGAAGTTTACAAGAACGGCTACGACTAAGGCAACTATACAGGGTGTTAGGGTAAACACCGTTATCCTTGCAACCAGTGGTTTGGTTTCATTTATAGAACGTAAAATCAATCGAAAATTACAACTTTTTTTTAATTTTTTTTAGATCTAAATTTTACCACAAGAGACGCAAGTTCGTTGCCCTATGCGCTAGGGCAACGAACTTGCGTCTCAACACGGGCGGGGGTACGGGATGTGACCTGACCGGCAGCGAGCGCGATCCCTCCCTTAGTCAGTCAGCTGTTTCGCTAGCAAGCACGGTGGCAGATAGAAACTTTTAAAAATCTTTTAATGAAAATAACGTTTTTTTTTTGTTGTGTTCGGTCATTTATTTTTATATTTAAGTCAACTACCCATGGTTTGAATGACAAGAGTGTTTACCCTTACATCCCGTATTGTAACTTTCGTCGAAATCGTTTGAGCTGTTTTGCTCATTTAATAGTATACGATAAGTAAATAAATGTATTTCGACGCAACCTGAACGGTCAGCTGCCCGACTATCTTGCTGACTCACATATAATTTTTTTCACGGCATGAACTAAGTATTATGAAAGTTCTTGCTAGTGAGAAGAAGAATGGCAATCCGCAAATAATATAAGTATCATTAATAAAATTATCACTGCTGAAAAAGTGACTACATACGCGTCCCAACACACCGTTATAAATAAATGTTGCTCTTCAGAGTATCGCACAGAAAGAGGCTGCTCCTCAGTCCTCACTTTAATATTCTTTGCGTATTTATGTAGGTATGTATATGCAGGTACGTAATATAGTCGTATGAATGAAAAGGTCCGAAATAGTCGTCTATTCATGAAAGATTGTGAAGGCCTGTGTGCGGAGGAGCGCGGTTCAATCCTACCGTACCGTGTTGGGCCTGTCCGTGAAACAATGCTATAAAACTATGTGTGCTTTGAGGGTGATATTTTTTGTTGAAATATTTTTTCGTCATGTTACACTGAAGTGAAGGTAAAGTTAAATAATTCACCTTCTTTTGGGAGTTGTTGCTATGTCGTGTTTCGTTCGTGGTATTGTTCTTTTAATGAGCGGTTTTTGTAAGTTAATTCCTACTCGGTACTTACTCTATAAAGATTTTAACAAATTAAAAAATAATAAATTGTTAAGAAATCAAGCGACCTAGGTATATTGCTAGACTAGCTACTGCTACTAGTCTTATTGCTAGAATCGGTGGTACATAAAGATGAACGATAGTGTAAAGCTACTCTGAATAAAACAAATACATACCTATACCTAGGTATAGTAAGTAAGGGATCCCTTATTAGAATACCCACAAGAAGCCCTTAAATTCATCGATAAAATAAAATCAACCAGCCATCAATCTTCTCAACCGAATTTTCCTTAAAAACTTAACGCGTATCATTCCCGATTCCTCACGATTCCGTCCGAATCCTCCCAATTCCAGCCGATTCGTCGGCATTACAAACTGCGCCCATAATATTTATGTCTTTACGCGCACATATTCAACCCCCTTGAGGGATTCCGAGCCACTCCAAATGTCAATTAATGTCACGAGCTTCCTATGTTCCAGTAAATATTCCACATAAAATCAAAAGGGTCTCATACACACAAATTTAGGAGTATAATGTCCTATTTATAAAACGTTAAATCTATTTTTGGATTAACAAAGGCAGTTAGTTAATGTAAGCTCCGGTAATTTGTGGTTTTAACGAAGTTCTAAAGGGCTGGGATTAATTAATGGTTGTGATTCTTGTTATTTTGTAGCGAATATTCTTTTATTTAACAATCTGCGGAAGTTCACTGAAAAAACAAAATGGGAATCGGAAACGATGGATCTATTGTTAATCCAGATTGATTGGCTTTCATTGATTATAAGATGTATGGTGATAATGTTGATATATTTGAAAGCTACAGAGAAGACAGCGACAAAATAGCATGAACCAAAACGTAACGAATGGCGAGCGATGATCGAGACAGAACGTGGAGCGTCCAGCTGCGAGATCGGTTGACGATATTACGAAGAGTGTGAGGTATGGCAGCGATTAGCAGGACCGAGGGCCGAGAGCCGAGGACATTGGGTCCAGGAAACTGATGTCCGTGTTCAGATGACCAAAGAGGCTGGATATGATTAAAAAATAAGTATAGGGAATACATTTACAACTAGGTATCTACCTTTGTTGAATCTACTGTTCCTACGTTCAGTCTATACTGTAATCAAGAAACTTGATAACTCGACTCACACTTAAATAAATCGTTTTAAACCACGGATTTTGGTTTAAAACGGTTTATTTACAACTATACTCACAGGATACAACGTTTCAGAAATAACTTTTCCCACCGCGCCTCTGTGATTTGTAAACGCAAATTATTCTTGACGTATTTGTTTCCCAATTAACAATAAAGTACTTAGGTACCTAAAAATGAAATTATAATACAAAAGAACATTTTCACAAACATCATGTAACTTTTTACAGAAACACATAATTAGTTTCGACTTCAAATTACCAACTTATTACAAGTACATCGTTCCGTTCCACAGTGTGCCCACTGCTCGCTCAGTAGACAAAATTATTAATTCAAATTATTGTTCGAACGAGACCGAACTTACTAAAAGGTATTCGAATTTCGGCCATTAAATTATTGAGCTATTCAAAACTTTTGTCTGCCGGCGCGTTCTGCGGACCTTAACGAATTTTCGTTTCTAATAACATCTGAGCGATGCAGTCAGCTGACTTCCTGCCACCCTATCATTACACGTATCCAAGTAAAATTGAGCCATGTTGCAAAACGCTAAATCACATTTTCCCACAGTAAGGACCCAATTCAAGGGTGTAGCCGAAACAAAGATGGAATCAGCTGTTCGCCACGCAATTTGGAATTCGGGGGGTGAGAGTGGATTTTTAAATAATTAATTACGTACGTAATTTGTTTTCGACGACGAAAGCAATTCGGTGACAAGATTTCAATTTACACTAATATGTTATTGTTTATTGTAAGAGAGAACGAATTCACGAGTGGGAAACCACTAGGACATGAATTCAGAATTTTGCGAAGTTTTTGATATGGTTTTGTTTTGTTTCTCATTTTTTATAAACTTTGGGATACTTATCTACATGGTAAGTAAAATACGAACGTAAATCTCTCCACATTTCATCCAAACTCAAATAAAAATATTACGAAACGGCGGAAAATTCAAATAATCCCGAATAATATTTATATAAAAGGGTTCAATTACGCATTCTCGCACGGAATAAGCGCCAAAAATCCTCTACGAAGACGATGAATCCTGAATGAACCCTGCACGCCTGCACGTCTCCGGCATTCCTAATATATGCTGATAAAACAATAAAGAGAGCGACCATAAAAAGGAAGCCTTTTTACGTTGAAGCGTTAACATACATAACACTAGTGAGTATAATATAGGCGGTAGGTACGCATCCTATATTTTATGACACTAACACAGTCTTAATATCGAGGACGATAAAGCGACGCCCTTCGTTATTTCCCGCCCCGCGCGTGCGCCGCAGAAGGTCGTAAACGAACAATTTTTATGTAGACTCACATAAAAGTTGCCAGTTAAAGTGCGGGGTTAAAAAATTGCAGCTGTCAACCGTCACAGTGAACTGCGAGTGCCAAATGTTATTTATTGGCAGTTCTCGAGTGGGTTCCGGTGACTGATGAAATATGTGACACAATCTGGGAATAAATAGGATTGAATCTGTTTCAAAAGTAAACTATTTTTGCAATAATATATGGGTTTGTGATTGATAACCTTTTGTTGTTTATATTATAAAGGAATTTTTTAAAGGATATTTATTGTCTTCTCCTCAAAAACTATGATCGTGGAAAAGGGATTCGCTTTTAGAACAGTAATTCTACGTCACTTTTACGATTCACTTATAAAAAGATAGATTTTCTCATGAATACATTCATATTAAAAACGCGTAAAAGGTTAATAGTGCATTAAGACAATTTATTTTCATAATAACGATACAATAAACTGACTGTCTACCCTATTATTACTATCGGACACCGATTATTCCTATCGGAGGAAACACTCTAAATGCTATAATTTTCGAACACAAAAGTCGTGATAAAATCAAGAAGTTTGGGAAAATAAAAAAGTTATTTATATTTTACGACGTTATTCGGAATGGCGAAGAAATGAAAGCTACAATTTCAGTAAATTATGACTACAATTCGATTTGTGGATGACAGGAGAACTGTGCATCAGCTGGGTGTTATCCCCCATAGTCAGCGGAGGATAACGGGAGGGGACAGTGAGTGAGGACGGAGGGCGCGCTGTGCTACTGTGCTATGTGCAAAATTGCGGTATTTACATTGAACACATTAGGACTGACTGTATAAGATATGTAGTCGTAACTTATGCAAATCGAGTAGGTACTGTTGTTTTCACCCCTGTGTCATCCCGCGGGGTAATTGCGTAACACACATAGGTATACTGACAATTGATTGCAATGGGTTTCACTGTGACGGGTCACCCACGTTCATTGCGTTACTTACGTTGTTGAGCTGGCGATTTTTTCAAACCTACGAATCAATAGATTAGGAATATCCTTCAAAACTCTCGGATTGTGATTGAAAGTGTGTCACGCAATAAGGGTGCAGTTCTACCAAGCTTGTATCAAATAATTTAAGTTTTACGGATTACATTCTGGGTAAAATAATAAGAACAAGAAAGTCATTAAGATATCACCAATTAAGAAATAATTTTGTCTAAACATTGACGGGCCAATTTATACTATATACTGCTACGTGTATCGTCAAAGGCCATATAAATAGCATTTAGCCGTACAATTAAAATCCATTAGTCTCATAGTTTAGCCAACAGCTATAACTCAAGATACGTGTCCGGTGTCCGAGCCGGTCCGGTTTATCTGCGGCGGCCACCGGACGGCCGCCGGCCGGAGTCCGGGCGGCGACAGACGGTAATGGCATGAGATAACGAGTTCTTATTGTAGAAATGTGTTTTTGTGCTATTTTCTCTCTCTCTCCCTCTCTGTGGCAGGCAGAAACATATAAGGTGTATCGTTTCATACACGAAATCTCATAAGGTCATAATTATAAGGTGTGAGTACACACCGTATACCTCTGAATAAAGGCCCATCCATTAATCCACCAATGCTTTAGTGGTACAGTACCGATCCCCATCTTATCTCGTACTTATTTTAAACTATATTGCAAATATATTCATCTTATTATGATCCCTATCCACACATGAAAATAAACCGATTTCGAAAGCAAACTCCCCCTGAAGTAAAACAATCGTCCGTCAAATGTTAGCGACCACAGCTCACAGTGCAAAGCAGACAGAAGTCACACTCGTATGTTTGTTGCACGTTCATTGATTGATGTTCACAGTTCATTACATTCTGACTTCACGTGTATAATCTTTCTGTACAATATTATACATATAGATAATCCCTTTCCTTTTCCCTGTAATTGTCATGAAAACTGAAGATAGAAATCATATCAAAAGTCATTCATTCAAAGATTTAAGTAGGCTAAGAATCAATACTTTTTGAACGTCAAAATGACATAAGACAGTCCCCCAAAACGCCCACCCTTCACCACTTCCTAGTGCCTTAGCTGGGAAGAAGTGGCGCAACAAACAACTCCCCAGAAGCACGCATAGTATGATAGCCATAGAAACGGGTTTTCTATTCTGTCCACGGAAGAATATACAAAATGACAGATAAACGATCACAATCTGTCATTTTGTCTATTCTTCCGTCGACAAAACCCCTTTCTATTGTGGTCATGCTAAGTGTGCAGCACAGCTGTCTGCTCAGCACAGCTGTCTGCTCAGTTAGAAGAACTTGATTCTATTCTATTTTATTTTTAACCGACTTCTAAAAGGAGGAGGTTCTCAATTCGACTGTATATTTTCGCGATTACTCCGCCAATTATTATGAACTGATTTTGATGGTACTTTTTTGTTTGGTAGGTCATGCTTCAGAGGTGGTCCCATATTAACTTGGTTTTGGCGTTAGCTTCAATAATAATAATAAGTATTTTTACCACCACCACTATATGGACGATGTCTTAAGTTACTTCGTCACTGCTATTTACATAGCAGGTGGTAGTATTCGAATTTGTGTGGGCTAGGTAGGTACCACAACTAAAAAGAGATAAATAAAAACTTATTACTTACAACGACGTTATAGACGTTTCTACAGCTAAAAAAAGGCTCATTCTAGGCGACACTATGAAGTCTGTGAAACAATCTCAGTAAGAACATCTTTTGCCCAATTTTTTTTCAATTCCAGAGCTAGCAGAATGTAAAATAAAATTAACAAAATTCTTGCAATTGTTTAGGGTAGAATGTAAGAAGCAGCTCACACAGTGGCTTCTAGGACTTGAATATGAAGAAACGGAAAAACTGCTTACTATCTTAGCCTAGTCTAGCTTTTTCTAATTCTTTTCTTACAAAAGTACTACATGTTCTACAATTGTGATACGCGTAATCTCGGCGAGGGGGGCAGGAGTCTATAGCACAGGGTGTAATTTGGATTCCTGACTCCCACAAACCTTTGTACCTCCAATATTTGTTACACCTCTATATTGTAGTTTGTATTTTGTGGGAGAAAATAAATCTTTATGATTTATTATTATTATAAAAAAAAAATCATCGTGATTTCGAGAATTGTGTGCAGTAGATGTTCTGTGTTCCCTTCAACACATCACATGTAGTTAGCTGTGCGCACTCAACTGTTTACGAGAAGGAACACCCACGACTTACGACTTCCACTGATTGAAACTAAAAATTTTACGTTTCCGTTACTAAACTGCTTGTGAAGCAACCGATTGTTATTGTGCGCTGTTTGTTGTTGCAGTCGCATGTATGTACACTTGACGTGTGGGGAAGACGAGGAGTAGGTTTCTCTTGGATCTACATGACATAGTTACTGATAATGAAACCGAGAAAACACAAAAATCGATGTACTTAACAGAAATCGACGATAATTCCTCAGAACTTAGGAAGAGCTTTTTTTCACGCGACTCGATTCAGTCATTGCAATACTTTACTTATAGCATGTATTTTCATGGTTTTACAGGCCGACCACAAACCCGCAGTATGTTTATGGCTGAGAAAAGAAGCAGTGATAGTTACCAAGAGGAATCTCTAGAAACTTTGGCAATAAATAACCGTCTCGCGTCAGTTGAATAACTCAGTCTAATACAGGAATAATGGGTGTTGGGGTTCGTATGTGTGGCTCTTAAGCTGCACCCCATTCTTCCTGTTTCCTTCCAGTAGATGATAAGACAGGTGAGCTACCTGACTATTACTCTAATAGATAATAAAAGGTCACAAGTCGCAAGTAACAGTATTAAGTTCCATAATTATTTTAAAGCTTATTCCTAAGATAAATGGGCTGTGACCTGTGAACCGGTTAATTTAAAGGAATTAGTTTTAAAATAGGTTTAAGTGCAAGCCTCTGATACGAACACATAAATTTAACTTAACTTTAGTTGACCTCCGACGGACTCCAATTAGTTTCTGATCTCCAATTATATTTTAATGCATTTCTGAACTCATTTGGAAATTAATCGTAAAGTTGTGACACCGCTTGTAATGTTGAAACAGGTTCTTTCTTTGATAATAATGGAAGACTAGTTTTTAATTTATTTTTTAAATATTCATAGAAGGCTGTCATTAAAAATATTAAGGTCTAAAGCTGCGTCTAGGCTACGCGAAACGAGCATTAATTCTCGTAGCGTAGCCGTACAAGACTTAGGAGCGAACGAGCACGCCTATTCGTGCTCCGCAATGCTCGGCTCGTGCTTCACTCGCCTAACGTAGACGCAACTTTACATATATTATTATTTATTATTAGGTTGAAACAAAAGAAAGTAGGTACTAACTATTATTCTATTTTACCGTCAGCCTTGGATGGGGTTCAAATCGCTCATGCTTATCTGGAGGTCATTACATTACCTACATCCTGCCTGGATACCCAGTAGACTCGCCCCCATACAACATATAACTGCTAATCGCTAACGTTGCTATCTCCGAGAACTTCTGTATCCATCTATTGTGGTTGTTTACCATTATCCCGTTTTGATCAATACAGCATTATATTTAAGGAAAATCATTATCTGTCAAGTACATCGCTCTGCTTATACTAATATAACCGATATAGCATGTGAGGTCACAGCCGTGACCCGCTTACTAAATGCGAAGGCCGATGCGTTGATCTAATTACCTGCTGACGTCACATAGGTATCGGGGTAAGCAGAGAAGAGGGTTTCGTCTGACACGTAGCTACACGATCATCCTCCTCCTGTCGTTATCTCAATTTGCTTGAGGTCGGTGCAGCCGTGCAGCATGTCTTCTTTCTATCCGACCTCAAAATAGGAAGAGATTCTACCTATGTCTGAATGTATTTAAAAAAATGCAAGTATATATATGTTCATTGATATTTTCATCAATATTGTGGACCGATTTAGAAAATTCTTTTGTGGGAAATGGTTGAGGTGGTCGCATATAAATGTCAAGTTCTGATGATGATCATGACATCAGTATAAGTTCCTTTCACTGTTGTTTACATAGCAAGTAGTGGTACTTCTATGATTTTGTGTGGGTAGGTAGTAGTAGGTACCACAACTCAATCAATCAATCTGCCTAGCCTTACTATGTTGGGTTCAACTTCTAGTCTGACAGGAAGCAGCTGAATACCAATATTTTACATGGAGCGACTGCCTATCTGACCTCCACAACCCAGTAACTGGGTAATACGATACCCCTTGGTAAGACTGGTTGTCAGACTGTCGGGCTTCTGACGACCTGTAACGACAGTCAAAGATCCACGAATGACAGCCAAGACCTTTGCGTTCCGAGCCACAGAGGAGTCTCGTGTGTATATACCCATCTATGTGTGTAATATACACCCATCCACGGACCGACTCCGGTAAGTATAGTTTTACCTGATGGATCGACCCGTGCGGTTGTTATTACTTAGCCAAGAGCTCCTAGGTAGGAACCACAGCTAATAAGTAAAAATTATAAAACGCTTTACAAAAACAACCGACTTCCAAAAAATACACTACAAAGTGACAAAAAAAAAATAATTTCGGAAGTTGGTGGCAAAAACGACAATACAAGAGCAAAGACGTAGGTAAACGTAACAAAACGTACTTAGAATATAGTGAGTTTATTGAGGTCACTCTGTAGGGCAACTGCTTATTAAATAACGTTTAAAAGCAATAAAAAATAAAAAAAAGTTATAAAACGAATCCCGACTACGACAAAAAGTCAACTTAACATTTTTAATTTGAATTTGAAGATTTTTATTTTTTTTATTTTATGTCTTTTGTTTTTTTTTCAAACATCTAAATCGTTCAAGTCTGACCCTATATTCTATTTCAGTCACTTCGGTAAACTCCTCCATAATGATGTCTATGACACTCTATGATCTTGCTGATTGCTCTGGGAAAAGCTGAGTCTTCATTGGGGTCGTTCTAACTTATTTTACGACCATGGACCTAACCATACCTACTCGTATAATAAATACAAACAAAAAAATCTAAAATGAAATCTCCCATCAAACTTCATGGCCAATCAATTAGGGTGCGAATTGTTTAGATAAAAACGATAATACATAATTAAATGGCGAGCCAGTCGTAATCCGTAATAAACGAGCCGGGAATCGAACCCCACCCCACGCGAACCAATCAAATAAAAAAGCTTAAGTCCAAACTGGAATTTAGTTTAGGGACCCGTATTTGAGTTTATTTTTTGTTTCTGTAAAGATGGAAGGCTCACTTGATAGTTAACTTGTTCTTTTTTTACGTTGAGTTCTGGTTTAGTTTACCTACTTGAAGAGATAAAATAGTCTCTCGTGATTCATACCTACTGTGTCTTATCTACTGTGGATTTTTGCCTCGTATAGTACTTACTAACACAATCACAATTAAGATATTTGCTGTAGACTAAATCTTTAAGTCACAATATTAATAAGTTTTATTTTGACCCTGGAGTACCTAATTCACTTACCATGTATTTTTGCGATGCCTACTTATGACATTTTCAGAAACCATGATTTTTGTAGAAAAGTCTGCCCACAAGCTCTGCCCACTTATTTCTAACAGGCTTGTAAACTTCTATATAAATAATACAGTCAACATACAAAACATAAAAAACTAAATCCGGTTTTCAAATCACGGGCCCCTAAACCTCTCCCGCGGCTATCCAACGCATTGAGTCTATTCAATTGACTCGGGAAGCTGTGGGTGGACATAAAACCTTCTCTAAACGAAGCTTCCAATGACAATTACTGATAAAACAAGCGTGACGTAACGACAAAAAGTTGTCAGCAAAAAAAAGTCCAACAAAAAGTTGCAAGCGAAAAAAACCAGCAAAAAATTGTAGCTAGCCTAAAGTTTCACGACAAAAAAGTGTATGAAAAAATATAAGTATGAAATAATGTATGGGCGCGGGCATTATATTGTGATAGCTCAGTTTTTGTATGAGGTAATCAGATTATGTGTGTATGGAAATTGTAAGTAGGTATTACTCTTGTGTACTTTGAACCGTCTCTAATGAGTACTTAAAAATTATAGAAGAAATCTCAGACCAAATAAAGAAATGATGACGTGGGTGACATACAAAAAATAGGAAAATAATATGTGCTCTTTTTCCGTCGGAAAAAAAAACGAGAAACAATATACCTACCTACCAAAGTATCGTTTAGGGAGAATGACTGGAGATGGCAGCACTTAAAGAATCAAACTTTTCTAGAACTACAACTAAAGGGTCTAGTAAATACAATCAATCTGATGACATGTACACTATGTACAGTCACGGACTTTAATTGATGAGCCACCTGGCACTGTTCGTATTTTAGCCATGTAATGCAAATCGGGTGTATTTGGTTCCCGACACGCAAAGTCATATATATGTCTTCGTATTAGAAGAAGAAAATTATATTTCATATCTTTACCGGTTGGCTAACCTGAGAGCCAGAACTACAAACTTGACAGCAGAGTGACTGCCCAAAGTCAACCAATTGCAGGTCTAGCAACAGTAACCTAGCAACGATAAACAATCGTTGCTAGGTTACTGTTGCGATAGTAACGTTAGCGTACGGAGAAATAATAATAGTCATTTCAACAAGTTCGAAAGTAACGTCTCTGACATTGATATTTCAACTGTCACTGTCTTCAGTTAAGTTTTCAGAAATAACGAGTTAATGAGCTATGATTCAAAGGAGGTCGGTATCAAATAGATTTGACAATCTTAATGCAACATTGTATTTATTTTTAATTTTTTATCATCGAGAACTTATTAGTCAACCTCTATGGATAAGACTATTTCTGATTAAAAGTAATTTATTTGTCATCTTGTTTACGAGCGTGCGATTTGAGTTCGTGTTTAATCGTGTAATCTCGTGAATGTATGAAACTGCAAAATTGAAAAGTTTGAAGGTGGCTCATCAATTAAAGTCCGTGACTGTACCTATTATAAGATATATTAAATGTTTTCTTACACTTACCTAAATTCTTACCTAGATTATTTTATTTTCCATCCCTACCAGATGCGAAAGCAAAAAAAATAATTTTGTAGGTACCTCAGTACAGTAGGCAAGTACATAAATCAATAACATTATCGACCGCATGTAGCAGTAATTCCACGATAATCCAATAACACTATGATCGTTACTCATTTGTGACTGTGATCAACACATAATATCTCGTTGACTTCAGGAAAAAATATCGAAAAACACGTCTGCCACGTTTCCGATAACTACCAGGCGATGTGATGGTAGGCACATTAATTAACGAGATTATTTGCTCCAACAAATAAGGAGCGACAAAGCAACTAACACAAAGAAGACACAGATTCAAGGGAAACATGATTTCCGGATTTAAGGAGCGGAAACTAAAGAGATCCGATTTACTGTGATGCGCTGCGGCTGGCGGGAGTGGACCCAGTTGTGTCGGGTCAGTAAGTAGGTAGGTGTGGGAGGATTTCATTAGAAAATAAATCTAATAATCAGAAAGAGGTCGCTTCAGCACTTCCAGCACTATTTTCTAAATGGTGACAGAAAGTCGTTCCATGTCAAATACTGATATGCATCTGCATCCGGTTAGACTGGAAGCCGACCTCATCATAGTTAGGAAAGCCTAAGCCAGATTGATTGAAATGAATAAGATTCATCATCATCATCATTTCAGCCAAAAAGCGTCCACTACTGGACATAGGCCTCCCCCAAGCACCGCCACTTCGACCGGCTCTATGCTTCTCGCATCAAAGATTCCCGCGGCCTCCACCAGGTCATCGGATAAGATTCTTGTTAAGAAATCCTAAAAGTTTTAAACGTTCTCCATAAAAATAATATTAAGATTTTGTAGTTCTACAAAAAATGAATGATTGTTAAATCATAATACCATAAATCACAATCAGCATTCAATCGATCTTTATCATGAGTTAGTAACACATTGTCATTTCATTTTTTGCCAGTTGCCACATATTAGCCTCCTCAAATCTTCACCTTTAATAAACCAACCGGTTACCGGACTTAAGTTCCGAAGAACAATATAATACAGGGATCACCAATTAGTTTGGGGGTTCGTTTTTTTAAATACTATAACTGTCACGGTCCATTTTGTAGACGATTACCTACTAGCAAAAACGATTAAAATTTTCATTAATTTTTTTAAAATGAATTTACAAAATACGTCGACGCGGCGCGGCGTCATTTGGCTCATAAGGGGCATAGCGTGTGTCGGCTCCTAAGCGGCATAGCGTGTGTCGGCTCCTAAGCGGCATAGCGTGTGTCGGCTCGTAGGGGGCATAGCGTGTGTCGGCTCGTAAGCGGCATAGCGTGTGTCGGCTCGTAAGCGGCATAGCGTGTGTCGGCTCGTAAGCGGCATAGCGTGTGTCGGCTCGTAAGCGGCATAGCGTGTGTCGGCTCGTAAGCGGCATAGCGTGTGTCGGCTCCTAAGCGGCATAGCGTGTGTCGGCTCGTAGGGGGCATAGCGTGTGTCGGCTCCTAAGCGGCATAGCGTGTGTCGGCTCCTAAGCGGCATAGCGTGTGTCGGCTCGTAGGGGGCATAGCGTGTGTCGGCTCCTAAGCGGCATAGCGTGTGTCGGCTCGTAAGCGGCATAGCGTGTGTCGGCTCGTAAGCGGCATAGCGTGTGTCGGCTCGTAAGCGGCATAGCGTGTGTCGGCTCGTAAGCGGCATAGCGTGTGTCGGCTCGTAAGCGGCATAGCGTGTGTCGGCTCGTAAGCGGCATAGCGTGTGTCGGCTCGTAAGCGGCATAGCGTGTGTCGGCTCGTAAGCGGCATAGCGTGTGTCGGCTCGTAAGCGGCATAGCGTGACCTTCCTCAAGATTGGGCTGTCAATTGAATTTTTCAAATCCGACTGGTAGTTCAAGAGATTCAAACAAACAAACTCTTCAGCTTTACTAAATAGATATTATATCTATCTTTACCGTGATAATTAATCGTGTTCCCTTCCGCTCAACTGTTGATTGGCCTTTAGGCCGATAACAATTAAAATCCTATTGTGTCTCGTTAGTGACAGTGACAGGTTTATCGATGGGTACCTATTTACCATAGCAATATATTTACCTATACCTAACTGTTTATATGTAGTACTTTAGTTTCCGTGGACTGCGTAACAACTTGTCTTGTACAACACCATTAGGCAGCCCTCAGCTGACCCTCTCGCGCCCATGGGAAGGTGGCCAGCTGATAACACAACCCTATGAGTCGAGGCGTGGGTAGTGTGGGGCTTACTGTTTGTCTTCCCTTCGACAAGATAATATTGTTGATAAGTTGATGGAGTTACGTCATCGCCGGATAACTATACCTAGGTACCTCTTTGTTAGGAACTTGGAAAATTAAATTAATGTTGGTTCGCTCAAATAAAATAAGTAGGTACCTACTTAAATGAATACAAGCATTAATGTTTCGTTTGCAAAATTATTTAAAACATTGGTAAGAAGTCAGTTTCATCGTGGTTATGGTCAGAAAACAAATCGGGCCCAAAAAAATCTCATCCATTTGCTCTTGTTTAATAATCTAAATTGAGCTTGAAATCTGACTGGAAAAGTACGTTTACTTACCATACCTAAACACTAAACTTAAACATGTCACATTATTGTAAATAATATCCAGGCATATTCATTTACTAATTTCCTTTGAAGACAAACTGTAAGTCTGTAAGTACCGATTGTAACTCGATAATGTCGCTTATGTACCTACATATTATATATAGCGGTAACTCACTGACTGGCACTGACCGTGAATTCAGTCAAGGTCAGCGAATGACAGTCGAGTGTTACCGACACTACAGCACCGACAGTACGAACAGGTAATGTAATAGGTAAGAAAGTGTTTCAGTATTATTAGACATGTTTCATGAATCAGTTAAATTCCGGATTAGTGGAGAAAGAAATATGCTTAGAAATAGACAAATGTACTGAATACAGATGAAGAGAAGATATATACATAAATAAACTGATTTAGCGTGGTAGGTTAGGGAAAATGATTGTTAAGCCGTGATAAAGCCATTTCTTATACCTCTGTCTAAGAATGGCAGTTGTGATTTTGCTTAACAAACAATTAATTTCATTGACTTTACATAATACGTACCTAAACATAGGTAGCAACATCACAAAATAGGAAAAAGATAAAAGCTTTTACAATAAAAAGTCAATACTCAAATACTTACTAGTGCTTTCTTTATCTTTCATGCATAAAGTACAGTCGAACAAGCTATTTGGTATACAGGCAGATACATGGGCGTACCCAGCTTCTGGCTTAGGGGGGGGGCAAGTCAGATTTTTTAGGTCGGATCGTGCGCGGCTGTTTTGTCATACTCACTACACAAACACATCCATATGAAACATTAGGTATATGAAGTGTAGTGTGCCATCGTCGCGCGCGGTTTTTTGGCAATTGCACCGTGCATTTTGCCAGTGTCTACTGTGCGGTTAGCATAAGGCCCCGTTTACACTTTGATTAGTAATTAGGCGAGTTCATACATGTTCTGGGAGATTTCCAAGGGGAGCAGCTGCCCCCCCACCCCGGGTGCGCCCATGGGCAGATAACTTGCAAGTCAACTACTTTAAACAATTTTATTGTGTGTGTTTTCAGTAGTCAACAATCCTTTTACGTCACTCTCCTAAGCCTTATGCTCAAAAAGTTAAATTAGATACACAATCAAAACGAATTTTGGCAGCGTAGCGGAAAATGAATATATTTCGCCCGTTTACCAAATAGCTTGTTCGACTGTACCTGAAACTCGACATCTGGCAATAATTGGCATCCACGAGTCCTACTACACCGCCCCATACAGAGCGTCAACGTACCCCATCAACATGGCCGACAACGCTGACGTCACGGATCAGTGGGTACTAGGTAGGTATCATTAGTAAGCGATACAAGTTGCAAGCTAAGCTCCGTGGCGAGTGACGTCATCGAAGCTTCGGTTGGTAACATTAGTGATCGATGCTTTGCAAACAAATTATCTAGGTAGTTTTGAAATTATTGTATGACTATTTTTTAATATAGACTTGGGAAGCTTGTGTCGGCTGAACACCATTTTCGCTCAAATTGTCACCTGCAAACATACGTTAAAATTGCTGTAGGTAAGTAAGTACCTAAGTAATTAGTATAAATTCGTATTTTTTTTCGACGATATTGAAAGGGAAGCATTTAGAATAATGAGAGGAACACCGCAGTAACGATCAACTAAACTAACTAAAGCTACGCTTAACCTGAAAGCCATTTTCAGGATTAATTAGCACTGAAAACGCCAATTTGCCCATTTTAAAAGATTATTTCCTAAGCAATGATGATCAATTTCTTTACAAACGTACCTATTTTTGGTTAAACCATGCCAATCTACGTTTGACAAGGCTGTCAAAGGCTCCAAGCAAACCAACAACTACACACTCAAACAATGAAGTCACGCCCGGGAATCGAACCCCCGCCGGTCCTTCATCAGTTTTTTCCCTGTAACCTGTTGGGGGAGTATTATTACTTACGTGAACAAAGGATGTATGTTTTTTTGGCTTTTGAAACACTTAGATGATTGATTTTCTGATCTAATGGAGTTTTTGAAAGTTGATTTGATTGGGTATCGGTTGTATTGATAGTTAATTAACTAAACAATCTTCAGTGAAGATTGGAAACTAATCAATAGTCGCATACAGAGGGAAAGAGGTTATTAAAGAGCTTTTTTAATGTTTATAGCTGCTGTGCAAGATGGACTATGTTGTTATAGCGGCTGTGCACGACCGACTATGTTGTTATAGCGGCTGTGCACGACCGACTATGTTGTTATAGTGGCTGTGCACGACCGACTATGTTGTTATAGCGGCTGTGCACGACCGACTATGTTGTTATAGCGGCTGTGCACGACCGACTATGTTGTTATAGTGGCTGTGCACGACCGACTATGTTGTTATAGCGGCTGTGCACGACCGACTATGTTGTTATAGCGGCTGTGCACGACCGACTATGTTGTTATAGCGGCTGTGCACGACCGACTATGTTGTTATAGTGGCTGTGCACGACCGACTATGTTGTTATAGCGGCTGTGCACGACCGACTATGTTGTTATAGCGGCTGTGCACGACCGACTATGTTGTTATAGTGGCTGTGCACGACCGACTATGTTGTTATAGCGGCTGTGCACGACCGACTATGTTGTTATAGCGGCTGTGCACGACCGACTATGTTGTTATAGCGGCTGTGCACGACCGACTATGTTGTTATAGTGGCTGTGCACGACCGACTATGTTGTTATAGCGGCTGTGCACGATCGGTAATGTTGATCAGCTTACAATATTAAAATATTTTTCAGGAAAGTAATGATTATTAGTCTCACTCAAACAAGAATTGGTAATAAAACCCGTACGTACCGAACTCAATGTAATTTAACTGAAATAACACCAGCTGTAGTTATGTACCTACTTATGATTGTAGTACATAAGTATAACGTTTCAGGAGCTAAGTAAATCTGTTGGATTATTAATGTTTGTGTAAAACGGTGATGATTGGCCGTTCATTTAATTATGATTACGAATTACTGATAAAAAAATTACTTGCAACAGTTTCAGTTCAGTAGGTGTAAGTATCATTCTATGAACGATACTTTCTGGTAATCTAATTGCCTACCTATCTGTTTAGATTTAGACCTACCTATATACTATAAGATCATCAACACGTCAGTAGGTACCAACACTACACTGGGTAGTTTAAACATTAGGTAACCTTTTACACAGTCGAACAAAAACACTCACAAAGATCGTTCTCGACCAAGAATAATTCAGTAATGTATTCATTTCAGACCATCTTTCTTATGTTTTCTTGCTCCGTTTGAGATGAAACAAAAAATACTAAAACACATGCTCCTTACTAAGCTGTAATGGCCGTTCACACGTAATAACTGTCTTAACTAACTCTTTGTCCATCTATAAATCCTGTATGATTAATAATCTTCACAAAAGCGAGTAAAATGTACACAAATATCAACCTTATGTAAGCGCAGTAAGGACGGCTATCGATTAGTTATGTCACTTAGGCCAATTAATGAAATAGCACATGTATCGTTTGTATGGCGATAAGTAGTAAAGTTTTTCGCGTAAGCTGCGATCAATAACTTGTTTACATTTAAGAAAATTTAACTTTACCTATGACGAAATAAGGTTGAAAGTTCCTTGTATGTAGTCGAGTGCTTTCATTCGCTTGTTGCCAAGCGCGTTGCGGGACGAGCAGCGAGGGATCGTCAACCTTTTTTTAGGCCAACCTGGTCTAGGACTTTCACCTTTTAACACTGCTCCCGGCGAATTTGTACTTTTCTTCAAATACCTAGGAAGGAGGTAAGTTATTAAAAGTTACGAGATAGCTTTCTCCGTATTCGGTAGTTGGTTATTCATAAAATAAATTGGTTTATTATTTCTTTGAGCTAGTACGATATGTTGATAACACTGTATCTTATTGCCTTGAAATGTTCTTTTTATTGCAATCGTCAATAAAGCTTTGATAAAATACAACACAGACATCAGATATAATTATGTAAGTAAGTATGCTAATTTATTTATCAAACCAACATAAATCGGCACAGAGATATCAGCTGGACTACATAACAATCGCATTTGTATCATTTCAATCAACAAATTATTATTAAACTCATCGTAACAGTTATTCCAACATAAATAATAGAAAAAATAAATTAAAAAGGTTGGCAACTCGCGAACGCTGCCATAAATGCACTCGCTAGCGCAACGGGGCTATTATCTACACGAAAACTAGATCGACATAACATCCTTTATACATTTCTTTTTAAATTAGACCTTGTTTCGTAGGTCATAAGGACGACGGATGTGTATATTTCTTTGTGAAGGTCGATGTCGGTTGTGCTATTTCGTTGCCGCACAAGGACTTAACCGCATGCGCGCCTGTGTGAGTGTGTGTCCGTGTCGATGAGCCGGGAGCTGCGCGAGTGTGCGTCGGTACACTGCTTCGGTCACGTAGGCTCGTTTAACGTGCTGCCACTAAGGAGTTTTTAGGACATTTTCGCGTGTAATCTGCTTTTCTTTGTTTGGGAAATCGGTTTTCGTTTGTTTTCTTTGCTTTTCTTAATGAATTGTAGAGTTATGTTCACGTAGGGTTAAACTAGAGTGTTTGGAAGTGTGTAGTGTCTACAATTGCGAAAAATCTTGTAAAAAATGAGTGTCGCTTAAATTCATGAAATAACTAAAGCAATATCTCTATTCGACTTTACTTACTCAACTAAGCCCTGTTTTCCTATCAAAACAAACATCAACAAAAAACTGCTTTCTACCACATAGGTCCGGTTTGCTCCCGTGGAAATGCACATAGCAACAGTTCGCGTCAGCTGTGGCGGAGTTTGCCGAGAGCTGGCGGAGATAGCCGAGCGAGTACGATTGATTGGCCGATACCCTGTGAAAGTACTGTTTACTTCTGAAGCTAGTAAAGGACTAAATTCGATGATTTCTTTGCTTTAGGTACGTACCTATATGCATTTTATATTATTTACATACAGTTTGATAAGTTCAGGAGGACTCAGGACAGAAGTTTCCATTTAAGTAGGTAGAGTTTACACGATGTTGATGTGTGTATATTATTATTATGTAGTAACTTTCTTTGTTGGAAATCAGAAATAGAAAAGAGTTCATAAATTATTATTGTAATAGGTTTCTATCGAATGAGAAAGGTTTTATTGTAACTTGCAAGTTATAAATTAACGATAGGCGATATAGGTGGGTGGGTAGATCTGATACGTTGTAGTATTCTAGGTGGTACTTACGTACTAATACCTACCTTGTTATTTTCTTTATAGCAGAGTACTTAGTCAGGTCAAGTTAGTAGGTACATTATGATGATAAATAACAGTAGGTACTTACTAAACTTGTCAGAAGTAAGTACACCAAACCTAACACTCGTGAAGAGGTGGGCAGAGGTGCGAATATGTCGGTACTTATATGATTGTACCTACCTGCCTGCATATTCTCTACTAGAAAATTCGAAACTATTCTTCGCAAAAAACCATCTCATTTTCGGACTATGAATTTATTTTCCATTCAATAGTCTAGGAGATAGGGTTCAAACGTTTAACATTATGTCAGCCAACTGGATTGAAAAGTTATCGTTTTTACGATCTAGAGGATGATTGAGTCCTACTGATGATCAGATGGGCATCCAAGGTAACGACGGGAGGAGAGAGGGTGCATTTGTATGCAAAGTCGAAGGAGGGACAGATTTACTGTAGAGATTCACTCTTTGTTGAGGGGGCGACTGACGTCACCTTTTAAAAGTTTTTGACGCAACTGACTTTGTGACTTATTTTCTTTCTTGTCAGTATGTGATGCCAAAGGGTGAATTAGAAACAATGAAGTGATTTTATATCCGTTTCTGTAGGAGTCTCATTCGAGACACAAAGGTAAACCCAGCAGGTTATTTGGCAAGCATACGGTGATCGAATATGGCTTTCTGTAAAATAATAAAGTGAGAATTAGTGTTACTAGATTTCCGAAACTTGCGATATATCAAGATTAGCTGTGTATATTCGTTAAAAGATTAAACAGAGAGGTGTGGCTTATTCTCAAGTTAGTATAAACGGAAGTGTAAATATCATCTTAAAAACATTAATCCAAGTATTCCCACATAAATAATTACAATAACTGCAAAATAGCCAAGTAAACTTAATAGCCATACTTACGCAGAAAGCCTGTAATAAACAGAAGTGCGGCAACTTCCCTTGGAACCTGTTCAGGCCATGGTGCTTGCACTTGCGCCCGCGCCGGTAGCCTGCGGGACGACCGGACCACGTGATTGGATGCTATTAGTAAGTATGTTGGTACTTATAGCTATTTTGCAGTGGTTGATTTTTGAACAAAGGTGACTACGTAGGTAGTCCCTTATCTCCACACTTTTAATTTATACCTAAAGTATTTTCTAGGTTTCTGCAGGCTTCAAAACGTTTACCGAAGAATATTATTATGAACCTCTAAAATCTTACCGTTATCAACAATCGGTTACACACTTAAGCTTCTAACTTTTTACAAGATGCTGCCTCTTTACTTCTTTTTACAAGATGCTGCCTCTTTACTTCTTTTTACAAGATGCTGCCTCTTTACTTCTTTTTACAAGATGCTGCCTCTTTACTTCTTTTTACAAGATGCTGCCTCTTTACTTCTTTTTACAAGATGCTGCCTCTTTACTTCTTTTTACAAGATGCTGCCTCTTTACTTCTTTTCGTGACGTGACTATCATTGCTATATCAAACTTTGCCCTTAAAACTGAAGAATGTATCAAGATCACTTCTTTAGTTCCCAAATCCTAAAAGATTCGATTAAAAAGGTAAAATTTTCTAAAGATTGAATCTCGAACGGTACAAGTCAGTATACTTGGTCGTCTCTTAAAACCTTTTACGAACGATGTTATCTATACGAGTACCAGAGTACCAGTCTGAAACCGGTTGCGTCTATACGCTGCACGTATGCCCGGTAGCTACTGCCTGCCGCTGTGCGGAGCGCGGACGAGCGACCACTGAGACAAAGGAAACAATATTACGAGACGAATCTTTATTGACACCATCGAGGACTTCAGAGCTACTGGTCACCTGAGTAGCAGAATTATTTTAGGCAGTGTTTTGGAAAAGTGCGACTATGGCAAACAGCCGGCTTCTGTGTGCTCTAAATACTAGCTATTGTGGTGAAGCTATACGAATTAAGAGTATTCAATTTTAACATTACGAATGTCGGTATATGTGAACTCAAAGACCATAACGCTTCAAAACAAAGAGAAGAAGTCAAACTGAAAAAAAATTCAGCACCGATTCCAGCGATAGATTAAGCTTTACAAATAAAAGTCCTAAATCACGGTGCATTGTTCTCAAAATTAACTGGAACGACTTTCACTCGCCATTAAAACAATAGGTAGCCAAACCGAATAGAAAACACCATAAACATTGAACCGACGGCCCATACTGACCGTGCAGCCCGCCCACACAGACCGGACCACAGGTACCATAGCCATAGGTTCTACAACCCTGCGTCTATGCATGAGGATGTTGCTTTATGGGCGCATGATTGAAGAAAAAAGCTAAAAGTATATTGGATTTTTCCTAATCAATAGCTTTTTATCAAATCTTCAATTTCAAGTCAACTACTTCAATCAAAGTTTAATTGAAATCTGTTTATACAACAGCAAAAAAAGTCAAATGAATATCATGTTTCAACTCCTACACATTAATGTATAGCCCTCCCTGACAAGACATGAAATTAAAAAAAAAACAACTTGCATAATAAACAAGTCAGCCGAATAATTTAATGCACATGCGTATAGATAAAATACAGGCTCCACTACGTTACCGTATAACTCTTTGGAACCACAAAAAGTATGTAAGCACGGCCCTGTTATCTGACTGGTCCCCATAAAAGTTTATGGTGTATATTCAACCCACGTTCCGACGGGGCCGGCCAGAGAGCGATGGTAAATAAAATAAATCTCTCATTCTATGCGGTAAAGGGTTCCACTGTGGTTCTACTATTGTCTTTGTGTCATTGTCTCGGAGACAGTATTATGATTATGTTACGACATGTTGGCAATAATGTTTAGATTTCATTAGAATTATGGATGTGCGACGGCTTTTCTTGGATTCAATATAAATAATAAATAAATAATAATAAATGTTTTATTCACAACCCTTATTACAAATGGTCTTTCTTAATCTAAGGTATACATCGCAGTGACTTAAAAAAAAGAAAAAAAAAAGGAGGTTGGACATTGCAAATTACATTGAGTACTGTAGCTAGGGCTTAAGTTTGGCAAATAAAGTGTTGTATCCCTGACTCCGAAACTAGGCATAACCTGTATCTTCAGAGCCAGTGATTCCTTCTTGGGGTCTTGTCAGCCGTTACAATGCTAAGCAGTTAGGTAAACAATAGTAAAAATATGCAGCAAAATGTAACAAAAGTAAATGTAAAAGGGTTATCTACTAGGTAACGAAATGAATATAAATCGAGAGGTGTATGAAAAAGAGAGTCAATTTCAGAGAAACTGTTTTGTGTAGCTAGGAAAAAGTCGTTTCGCGTTTTAGTAAATAACGAAAACGAATGTAAAATTCAGTACAAAAGATGCTAATAACGAAGATAATAAACACAGTTTAAATGACAGTGCAGTCAAAAACATAAAAGTAAATTGTTTTATTTGCCGCATTTAATATTACGACATCCGTTTTACGTTAATAAATTACTGTTGTAATAAAACTATCTGTATTTTATTAATATGGATGAAAGGAAACGACGTTAATTATTAATTTATGTAATTGGTATTATCTTTTATTATAATGCCGCTTATAAAGGGCTATTGTTTGTCAGCTTTTCCGCTGAATGTAGGTATGGTTTGCTGTATTTGCAGAATTCTAAATTGTAGTTTAGACTTTAGACCAATGTGTTTAAGAAGGTTTGTCTCCTATTGACATCGGGAACTTATAATTATTTGTTTATTTCATTACAACGGTGGTGCAACCAATTACAGTAACTAAAATTATAAAAATAAAAGAGACAATTATAACACAAAGAAAATAAGAAAATGAAAACATAAAGGTTAACCACACTTTTATAAATCTGCTCAGGTAATACAGGACTCGCATAAAAAACCATTGTACCTGTGGCCAAGCACTGCATTAACTGTCGAAAACCACTTCCCGTGGCCACTTGCCATTTATGACACAAAAGTTAGTCTCAGTGTTAAATTGTAATCTTCTTGCCTTTATTTAATTATATATACTTTATTGTACACCACAAAAATATATAACGAAAGGAAAAAACAAACACTACAAAATATACAACATATTTATTGTATTTTAAAACAAAAATACATTTCGCACGCTTAATCATATACTGACCGATTAGTGTTTCGGTCAAAGTTTAATTAAGTATACCAAGAAGTTTATTTTAACGCCCTCTTTCGGCCGATCTCGGAATTTTTTTGATATCTTGTTTGTAGAAGGAGTTAAACCTATATCTGTCTCTTTCATACGCAAGCGTTTCGGCAAACGCTTTTACGAGACAGAGACAGATATCAGTATGCGTCAAGGACTAGGATCGTGAACATCTCGTGTTTTTATTTAAAAGTGTCATATTAGTAGTTAAGTCGCTTTAGTGTAAAAATCAAAGGTAAGTTTTATTGAAATTATTTATAAAAATGTGACCAATTGTTAAATATGCCTATTTAGTACAAAATAGGATCGAACTATTCATGAATTATTTAGTGTTAGTTCTGTTTTATACAAAGACATGTTAACAATTCTTTGACTGATTGTGTATTATGCCTATATTTTATAAAACTGTTCCGTTTTGCCGGTAGTGTTTTGGCGGCTTTAGAAGTTAGGTCAGTTTTTTACAAAAGTGTTCTTGAAATCTAAAGTCGTACTTTGTTATGATTCTTTATTTTATAAAACACAATTGTCTGGTATAAAATTGTTGAATGCATATTCGATCTTGTGTCACTTATAGATTAAAATAATTGGTTTAAACGAAATAAGAAAGTAACTTAACTTTTTTCAGAATGTCTTCAAGGTCGAAAAAGATAATGGAATTGATTAATTCTACAAGTGACCCTTCTCGTGATGATAAGGGAGCTCAAATTCAAGATCCCATTCTGAACCCAGACCCTAGTCAATCTCCGATTCAAAATAATACGTCCGATAGCAACAAAGTGGCGTTTGACATAGATGAAGATAGTTCAGTTCAGAATGTTGCAGTTGATGTCGAGGTAAGTACCTACTCGTAATTATTATTTTATTCTTTCGAATTATTTCTTATTTTATCCCTTTTTATTGTGGTATTTTAATTTTAAACTAGATTTGCGCACGCGACCGCGTCGCGTCATTAAGTTTTGCTGTCATCCTCTATTTTAGGTAACCCTTAGGGGGTGCAATTGTCAATACTAGATGAATCATGAGTTTTTAAACCTTGTATTTCGTCATTTATTTTGTCAATGGCCATCGGTTCGAATTGCGTGAATCTTTAAATAACTATTCTTTTTTTACAGATGTTATGTGATATTACTAATAAACCTGAAAACAAGCGTTATTACAATGCTAAAGACTTTTTTGAAAGCGAGCTCAATCATGATCATAAATATTCTAGCCGTAAAAGAGACCAAGTTGACTACAATGTTTCACCCGTACATTCTGGTGAAATCAGTGCAGATATCAGCGACAATGACGATCCAACCTATGATAGTCAAATAAAAAGAAAGAAAATAGAACCAGTTCATCCTTCATCACGTCGATCATCATCTAGCTCCAGTAGCTCCTCATCCTCCAGTTCAAGCAGCTCCAGCAGTTCCAGCAGTTCCTCATCTTCTTCTTCTGATGATGATACAGTGGTAAAACCTTCTACTTCCGATCACGTGGATGATAATACTATCAATAATACAGATACTACAGCTAATGGACAGTCAACAAACGAACAACAAACAAGTGAAATTGAAAACTCTGAAATGAACGAACTCAACATAGAAGAAGAAATAGAGATTATTAAGAAGAAAGGTAGAAAGCGCACAAGCAATCCTCAAAAATGGAAACAAAACTTAAATAAAATTCTAAGAAATTCTGGACGATCTTATGAGACTTCGAAAAAGAAAACTGTTGCAGCTCGTGAAGTGAAACCACCTTGCACAGACAAGTGCAGGCTTAAATGTTATGAAAAGTTTACATCTCTTCAAAGACAGGCTATTTTTGATGCTTATTGGAATATTGGTGAACTCAATCAGCAGCGATCGTTTATTCAGTCTTGTATGTCCGATGTCACTCCTAGGTATAAATATACCAACGCCATGCGCCCAAGCTAATAAAGCTTGGTACGCTGAATATATCCGATCGGGTTATTCGTACAGTAATCCAAAAGTGTCAAAACCATGGAGTTTTGGAAAATGATCGAAGAGGTAAACACGACAACCACACCACTACTGATGAAACACTGATTTCAGACATTAAAACTTTTATAGACTCAATACCAAGGGTTCCGTCACACTACACAAGGCAAACATCTACTCGCGAATACATAGACGGGGGCAAAACCATTACAGATCTCTTCAATGACTTCAAGGTAGCGCAAGAGAAGAACAGTAAGCCCTATGGTAAGTATTGCATGTTTTACCGTACATTTTCTAAGGAATATAATATTTCATTTTTTTGTCCGCGAAAAGACCAATGCGATCTATGTCTACAGTACACAAATTCAAACGCAGAGCAAAAAAGTATGATTCATGATAAGTATATAGCTCATATAAAAGAAAAAAAGCTAAGTCGTAATGAAAAACATGATGACCGTTGCAAAATAGACGACAAAAATAAAGTCTTAGTGTTCGACTTGCAGGCGGTGTTACAATCGCCACGAGGCGATACATCAGCTTTTTACTATAAATCGAAATTAAATAGTTATAACTTTACCATCACACTCTTAAACAAAAAAGTTGAAGCCCAGATGAAAGATTCCTATACTGATGTAGACTGCTATTTTTGGAATGAAACTGATGCCAAACGCGGTGCTAATGAGATAGGCTCCTGTTTATTGGATTGCTTTGAGAGACTATGTTGTGAAGCAGGGGTAACTGCTAGTAATAGTGATGGCCTGAACTTGATTCTGTATTCAGACAACTGCTGCGGTCAAAATAAGAATAAATATATAGTAGCGCTTTATCTCTATGCTGTAACCCACCTGAATATAGAATCAATCACACACAAATTTTTAATTAAAGGTCACACTCACAATGAGGGTGACAATATTCATAGCCTGATCGAAAAAGAAATTAAAAAGAATTTAAAATCAGGACCAATTTATTGCCCCCACCAATATGTAGCCATTATCAAAAATGCCAAAAAGACTGGTCAAATGTTCCGCGTACACGAACTTACATACGACTCATTTTTAGACCTAAAAAAACTGCAGGAAAATTGGGGATACAATTTTAATGAAACTGAAGATAAAAATGTTTTATCATGGAATGATATCAAAGTTATAAAAGTGATAAAAAGGGAACCTTTTTCATTCTATGTGAAAACATCATACAACAAAGATGCAGAATTTGCAAAGATAAACGTAAGAAACAAGAGAAAAAAATTGAATCCCCTATCAGAGCTGACAACAGTAAAAGCATACACGGGCAAGCAAAAGCTCGGTGAAAATAAAAAGAAGGATTTAAAAGAGTTACTTGATAAAAATTTGATACCCAATTTTTATAAAGATTTTTATGATACGATTCTGTAATCAGGGTGAATACTTGCAAGGTGCAAACAAATTGTATGTTAAGTTTAGTATTGTAATGAATGACTGATTAAGTGCCTGATATTGAGAAAATTGATCTCTTAATTAATAATAAATAAGTACAATTAGGTATTATCATGTTGTTAAAGAGATGATAAGTGTGACTGTTGCTATTTCCTTGAGAATTTTTATTCAGATTTACGGTTTTTATTAGATTATAAATAAAAAGTGCCTCCTAATATTGTAAATTTAATATTGATCTCTTCGTTAAGTTTAATTCGTTAATATTATAATCTAGGATAAGTTTTTACTGCTTTATTTTTATAAAGTTTATAAATTACATTATTAGGAGTCAAAGTTTATTTCAGAGTTGATTTTAAAGTACCTATATACAAATTGTGTACTGTGATTAGGTATCACAGTACACAATTTGTTTTTCACAGTACACAATTTGAATATTGTAAGAGTATTAAGTTCAATTCAAATAATATATCTTAAGTATTAAGATTCATTCGTGTATAAGTCAAATACTACATAAAAGTAGACATACAGTTAATTATTACTTGACTGTTGTTGTATACAAGATTTATTGTTAATTAAAGTTTGCATTGCAATAAGGTACAATACAATTCACAATTGTTTGTACAAAACAATTGTGAATTGTATTGTACCTAATGTTCAAATAAAATGCTGACCTGTGTCAGTCCCTACCACCAATGAGGCGTTAGCCGCAAATCAAAAGTTCTCGAAAGTTCAAAGAAAATGCTGAAAAGGCTACTGTTAAGTAGCCTTTTCAGTATTTTCTTTGAACTTTATTATGTTTTTGATTCTTTTATTAATGAAAATAATAAATAAAACGAAATATTTTTATACTTATCTTTTATTTTATATACCTTAACGACTCATTATAATAACAATAAGAACTTACATTGAATAAAATACGGACTCATTTCAAAATATGTCACCAATATTAAAATTTTACTTCATAGTAAAAGGACCCATACCTTAATAATGAGTATTCTTTAGTTATATATTAAATAAAACACGGACTCATTTCAAAATGTGTCACCAGTATTAAATCAATGTAACTTTATCTTTTATATTACACTGACGCATCTTGAGGAATATTTTTTTTTACCGATTAATTTATAGTAAAAAATCTAAATTTCTTAAAAATTATATTCAAATACAATACTCACTTTATCAACTATCCCTACAATACATTATTTCATTATATAAAGCTATTTTCTTCGAGTAATAAGCCATTTTGTAAGGTAAGTCAGGTTTGCTAAATCGTTTTTTGCGATTTCTCGAAAAACGTCTTTTTTCAGTTGTGTCAGTATATGATTAAGCGTGCGATTTGTTGGTGCAAATGAACGTCGCTTTTCATTTTGGCAACACATGTCATGTCGAATTTTGGACACAATCGACTAAAATTAGAACAACCGCAACACTGGTATTTTTTGCATTGAAATGTTTTGTCTGAACTTTCGATATTATGCAGAAGTATTGTGAATACCTTTTGTTTAGGTATCTACTTACTTGCTTGTAAACTCATTTTCATTAAGTATTTATTCCCTTTTGCACCGTAGCAAATGAATATGTAACTAATCGCACCATTATTGATGGAAACGTATTATTACTGGGCAGTTGCCTGGCTCTCAAACTACAATCACCCTATGATTTCGTCATCCATCTCCGAGATGCAGCGACAATCAATTATGACCTTTAAAGCTTAAGACATAAAGTTCACCTAAGTATTCGTATCTCCTGCCTTGCAGGGGTGCTCGGGCTATGATTACGTCATAATTTTGCCCCTTTTTTAGGGAATAGAGAGGGATGTATTCGCAGATATAGGCGTCTCGCTCTAAACATGGAAAAGTACTGAAGTTCTTTGTTCGTGACGGAGTCAGGTTTTTGAGGAATGGATTAAGTTGCGTCACACATTTGATTTTTGATATTCCTTTGTTGTGATGCAGAACTTTCATCATGGAGAGTACTTTATTGTTATCAAAACACCCTAAAAGTAAGCTGGTTTTAGATTATGGTGATGTTACATGGGTTTGTCGTAAAGTGTCCCATGGACAAAGAACATAATGTAATCAATATTCCTTGTCGTTTTGTGGTATAAACCCTTGCCGCTTGATGTGTATAAAGTATGGGACAGATATTGACGCGCCTAGTTTTTATTGAATTTGTCCGAGATATTTATAGAGAAGTATTGAAGATGGAAGAAGGCGATAAAGATGGGTGTTCACAGCTGTTTGTGTGTGTGGGGCGGTTGGTAATAGAATGTGTGTGAGGTGGGTACAGCGGTGAAATGGGCCGCGGTGGGGGATAGCGTGCTTACTATAGTGTAGTTGCTAGCCTAACTTGAGTGTGACAAATGTGCCTACAGCTCATTTTAGGAAAATCATCAGTTCATTACTCGAATACTAGCTTTATTCTGTTTCTAAATTGACAACACAACTATATCAAAGAAATTCTCTTCCAGACACAAACAAGAACAATAGCTGAGGTCACAAGTTCGATACCCGACCGAATCAAATTGGTTTTCAAACAATTCCAGCTTATCTACGGGTCGATCAATAATTGTTTCTATGCTAAGATTAATAGTTTTGTGTTTCGGTTCGGAAGAGCTCGGGTCTACGGGGTCTAAGGGGTCTACGGGGCCTACCGGGTCTATGGGACCCTGGGAGGTGGTCTTTTGGAAAATCAAAGCGATTAGGAGCCGCGGACCAAAGCGTTACCGTGAAAGAAACCGGTCATGTGAATAAACTTTAACTACCTATAACCTTTGCTAGTACCTAACTATTATGGTCGGTCTTATCTAATATCAATATCTTGTATTGTCTTATCATATTAAATCTATTTCTTTGTTTGACGTTCAAAAGTGCCATATATGTGCCTATTTGAAATAAATTATTTGACTTTGACTTTGACTTTGACTTTGGTCGGTATACTATTTAATGCGGATTTCACCAAAGAAACTGAACGCTAGCAGCACTTCTACCACGTTCAAGAGCTGTCAGTGTCTGCAGTGTCATAATTTGTTGGAGAATTTTGACACTGACAACTCTTGAACGCAGATGATGTGCTGATCGCGTTCAGTTTCATTGGTGAAGTCAGCCCTTAGTAGTACAGTCGACAATCACGGCTAGGTGTAATATTTGACATTGAAAACGCCTTTAAGGGCTGATTTCACCAAAGAAACTGAACGCGATTAGCACAATGTAAACTGCGTTCAAGAGCTGTCAGTGTTAATATTCCCCAACAATGATGATACTGACAGCTCATGAACGCTATTTAGCTGATTGCGTTTAGTTTCATTGGTGAAATTCGCCCTAAGTCGTGTAGGTATAGCCGTAACATAAAGTAGGTTTTCGTAGTTCGGTACTAATTAGACTGTTTGTAATCAGGGCATGTAAAGTTGCTCAATTTTGCTATTCGAGTTTTTCGAATAGTGTTGCTCAACTAATAAAAAATCGAAGCATTTGAGTTTTTTGTTTTTTCTAATGCTTGCATGTAATTTTTGATAATACTTCGGTATAAATAAAATGCAACAGAACCTTATCTTTCAAAATAAAACATAGGTACATACATGATGATACATTATCAACAATCTACGAACATTTCACCTTTCAATGTTTCAGCAGTTCGTAAGTATGAAGACAATACCTACACGCGATTACTTATTAAAACAAAATAAAACATAACATCACGCTTGTATTCCCCGCAGGGTCACATAGACGCGTGTCTATAGTACACCCGCAAAATAAAAGTAGATTCAAATAAATAGCTTAGGACTGACTAGTCCTAAGCTGTCCTAAGCGACAGCTATAGTCCGCAACTTGCAAGTGTCTAGTTCCTCAGGAATCGACCCCAAGATAATAAACAACGATTAATAAATAAAACAACACCTCTAAGGTAATCAATAAGTACTTATTTATTTATTATTCGTTAACTAGTCATCTTAAATATTATTTAAAGTTTATCACTTGCATCAAAAGTTTCACTTGTCAATAGAAGGTAAGTTTACTCAACAATATACTAAAATAACAATTGTCCATTTTTTATTTAAATATCTAAAGGAATCTTCTCATAAGTTTTATAATAAATCAAAATCTATAGTATAAGGAGTGTTAGTGCTCACGTGCACCTCACAGAAGCACGTGGTGCAGTAGGCGGGCGAGCCCTCGCACGCTGCGCACTCGTACAGCGTGGCCGTGCGCCTCTTGCGGCGCCGGCATGGTTTGCACTCCTTCCTCAGTACTTCGTTCACTATCCTGACAGTGCCATCCTTCTCTTTCTTCTCCCGCAGCCTGGTCCTCGTGATCTTGGTAAGCGCATGATTCAGTGCCAGCGGCACCGGCGGCTCATAGGTCGGCGGCGTCGGCTCCGGCGGCGGCAGCATAGCTTTCAACACAGCCACCCTGTACTCGTAATAACCCATCTTTTTCTTAATACCCGAATAGTTGTTGAACAAATGAAAGGCATTGCTCATGTATATCTGCAGTGCGTATAGGAACACCTTCTTGTACCAGCGCAACCGCTTCCTGCTGCACGGCATATACGACATCAGCTGATCCTGCAGCTCGGCTCCTGTCATGAACTTCGAGAAGTTTGTAAGAGCCTTGGGTCTCTGGTTTAGTGTACCATTCTTTTCCATTATTTGATGAAGCTGGTCTTTAAATTCCGTTGTTATATAAAGAGTAGATTTATTGCCTCGCCATTTTCCAATATGCACACCGTTTGAGAAGAACGATTTGTTGGAGTTTAGTTCTTGTGTCTCTCTGAACGGATTATGTCTGGTCTTTTTGTTTAGAGTTCCAGTGCAGTACGTCTGATTGTCAAGCAGCGTGAGTGCCACTTTGTACGAGCTGTAGTATCTATCCATGTACACGGAGTGCCCACTGCCCAGTTTATCCTCTAAGAGGTCTTCAACTATTTTTCCTGTCGTGACTCTGTAGATGTTATCGGTACTGTGTCCAGCATAAACCTGAAATTTGACCACTGTGCCATTGGGTTCCGCAAGCTTGAACAAGTTGATAGCTTTCCTGTGTCGCCGGTGGTCAGTGTACTCCTGGCGCACCAGGCTTCCGTGCCAGAACACCATGGACTTGGCGATAAGGAGCTCCTTTCCTGGATAGTAGATTTCATTCATTTTTTCATTAAAATTATTGATTATAGGTCTTATTTTGGCAATATTGTCTTTTTCACGAGAATTGGGATCCAATGATCCGAAATTGAGGCAATTTAATATCAACATGAAGCGATTTCGTGTCATAAATCTAGAGAAACAATTAAAATTAAAAAGATAGTCTCCTTTCCAGTAGTCACAGAGTCGGTTCATCCGGATGGTGCCTGTGTGTATAAGCAGTGCCAGGAACGTGATCAGTTCCTCTCGCGTCACATCTTTCCAAGCCCTAAACCTCGACGAAGGAGCTAAATTTTTTTTGTTCAAGATATTATTGCCGTACTTATTTGTTTCGTATGCTATCGTATCTAATATTTGATCGTTAAGGAGCCAACGGAAGGTATCGTAAGGAACTTTAGGCGGTGGTATTAGTAATTCTCTTTTCTTAGTAAATTTAAGTTTTTTCATTGTTGATTTGTCAGTCCATACTGGTCGATTTTCACTCCACCACGCATTATCATGACCAATGTTAGCACCATCGAGTTTCCGATCATCTTGGGGTGCAGTGCACAGCGGATCATCATCACTAATGTATTCACATTCGGAATCACTCTCACTGTCGTTACCGTACTCCATGTCACTCTCTGCTGAAAACGCGTCGTCATCGCTACTCATAATTTCCATGCTCTCATTATTTTCCAATCGCAGACGATGTTTTGGTCTTTTATCAGGACGCGTGGTAGATAATTTTGTCTCTTTTTTCATGCGTTTATTTGGTGGAGGACTAGAAGAACTATGAGGATCCGTGGCGAGCTGTTCCACATTCGAAGGGCCGGCTTGGTGTTGCTCAGTTGCATCAGAAATCCATTCCGATTGAATCGGTACTTCCATCTGGAAATCCGGTTCACCATGCTCGTGCTCGACTTTAATAATTTTAAACGGTACCGGATCGCCAACTTCAGAAAATTCAAGTTTAATTGCTTCACTATCGACTTTGAAGGCCGCTGGTTCAATCTCAAACGAGTCTGGATTTTCTGTTTTGATCTCCGTATCCATAGTCTCCATTCTCGAAGCAACGAATACAACTTCGATATAATAGTGAGGTAATAACGCGAGCGCGCCGGCGCGGCGACGTTTACGTTTGTTGAAGGTCGCGTGACGCAGGCGGCGCGTGTGGTGCGAGCGCCGGCCGAGGACAGCGACACGTTAGCGCGTTGCGGCGGCCGCGGCAGACTGAGGTGTGGGGTTACACGGCGCGGCGCGTCGGCGGGCGGCGGCGGCGGCTCCCTTCCTGCACACACATTAAAGCAACGCAGATTAGAAACTACTAAATTGATTGTATAGATCCATTGACGCAATGCACACAGAATGAGTTCCCATTATTAATTTGTCCTTCAGTCACACCGCTTGCACCACAAATCACTAAATGCATTTAAAGCTAATGTAAAACATAATTCAGTCCCTGTCATCTTCAAATGATTAACAGAAACAGAACTATGCATGGTTTAATTACGTTATTATAAACTCGGGAGGGCGTGCAATTTCAGTTTAGACCTTTAGACGGACTGACTATGTAATGTATGACTAGTGAAGTAGGGACAGTGAGTGCGACAGGAGCGTTGCCGAGGCAAGTTTATAATATGAAACAACTCGATATACCTATGTTATGCGTAAGTAGCCGTTATACAGTGGCGTCACTATGGTGGACAACGAGACCGCTACAGATATTCTAATCTCGGTCTCAATCTGTCAAAATTACTTCCTATTTACCTAAATATTTGACAGTGAATGTCGCTGAGGTGAGATTGCGACTAGATTTTTACCATTATTTACTAGGGGATGGCCTGCAGTACCCTAATCAAGTAATCACACACTTTGAAGGAAATTTCTAATCCATTGTAGAAATTCGTCAGCTCAAGAACGTAAGTATTACTTACATGTAACTGAACTGTCCAAATGAAAAACATTAAGGCACAAAGAGGCGCGATATCGCGCCAGTATGAGTCTTACGATCGATTGAAATTGTATGTACGCAACTAGGTACCCCGCAGGTAAGTTTTGACAGTAACTAACCTGCTCCAATATTATAAGATCATGTGATCATCTGCGGCACAAAGGTTAGCGATTGACTTCGGCATTAGGAGTGAGGAGTTCCGGTTCGATTCCATAATAGGACCAACATGTTTTTGATAGAGTCAGACCAAATAAAAAAGCAAGACAAATGTGATAATTGTGAATGAATAATGTGATGGTTGTGTATTATTGAATGTTAACTACTCTTAATAAGATCATTTAGTTAGGTACAATAATCGGCGCTTGGCAAAGATATTGGTGATCGCAGTGCGTTGCTATTAAATTGCATAAGGCTCCCCAAACAGACGCAATATCGCGGGCGCGACAAGAGTAGCGATGCCTATCGCGCCCGCGATATCGCGCCAGTTTGCACGAGCCTTAAGAATACTTCAGTTTCCATCCCGTTTACATTATTTTCAAGTTTTTTTTTTATATAAAACGATTACCTACTTTACTTACCTAGAGAATTGAATACCTACTTACACCATATAAATATAGGTACTTAAAAAAGAATCCGCAAATCCTATGATCTATTCCCGCTTTTAAACGAGACGAAAATAATTATTATTTTCAGAAAAAGCACAGAGAATTGAATACTTATTAGCGTTATGTACTTACATAAGTAGGTTAGGTACTCTACAAAATACAACATGTTGGTAGTTATGCGGTGACGTTTGTAATTATTTTATGCACCTTCTCCTATTCCAATCAATGCCAGTTGTCAGCCCCATTCATAATATTATGTAAATCGAATGCTTAATCCTAATGTTAGGTACTCACAGAAATCTGTCTAAAAAGAGAAACCCAGCTGATGGCGGGTCGCCGGCACCTACCCAACGGACCCAACCTGCCTTCGACGACGCACGGAACGCCAGTAGCTGCACGAAAAGGACCAAATCGTCTCAAGTTACACGTGTTATCTGCCCAGAAATAGAAACGAGTAAACACTTAACCCATTTTTTGCCAAGTTGGTTAAACATAAGTAAATCTTCACTTTTTTCTCGTCGTTTTGGACCTCTGACAGTGTACCTGCACATCAGTGCTCTCATGCATTTGAAAATATTGATAAGGTAAATAAAACCTTACCTTGAGAGTCTTAAATTCTACTTTAGACTGGAAATGGTCTTCATGAAATTGACATTGAATTCGATGCATTGAAAAGCATTAACAATAAAAACCCAACCTTATATAAAAGGCATAAGGTCCAAATTCTTCTGTGCCAATAACTTCTTCATACACCAAAGAAATATACAACCTACACGGTACAAAATAAGGTGGCTTTTCGAAAGGTTTATAGTCCTCTAAAGTAGGGCTAGCTCACGAGGGCGAGGTAGGGGCTCGGGTTGCTATGCAAACGCTTGGTTTGTTCCACTTGCGACTGACATTGCGATGCGACCTTTTTCAATTTATAGTATCTATTGATTGTTGTCATTACCTATCATTCACCACGATAAATAATTAATTAAATTAACCATAACTTAAAATCACGCCTGCAATACTGTACATAGAAATTCCTGATGGAAAAAACCCAATAACACTTGGCCGACCGACATGGCAATCGAATCCAGGACTTCAAGCTTTGTAGTAGCAATTGCGAAGTTGCGACCACTAGACCAACGAGGCAATCAAGTTAAATTAAAGTTATAAATGTGTGATACCTAGGTACTGTCACATAACCTAACTTGATTTTATTATTGTTAGTTTTTACTAACACAGGTTGCTTAATGGAATAGGTATGTATAAATAAAACTGTGAAGGTCATGCACACAATTTCTTTTTGGCGAACATTCAAAAGAGGGAAAAAGACGTTTTGGCTGTAAAGGTCACCTCCAGCAAGATGCTTGCGTTTATTATTGCGACTCACCATACAGTTCGAACCTACCTACGCTTGTGCGACTCACTGAACCTTGACATCAACGACTTTGACGACACAAACTTTGTATTATATGTATAAGTAGTACACATCAAGCTTTACATTTTCAGTTTATGCTGATCTCCCATTGTATGGGATTTCCGTACAATGCGAGCTCAGCTTATACTGGAAATGTATAGCCGTGTAAATGTGTAGCCGTGTGTACCTAAGGACAGAACCCTCTAAGCCGTGGGTACTGCCACTGGTTATTCGTAAAAGACTTTTTCAAAAGGTTTTTATCTTTTTAACATAAAGACAACTCAACAACGACAAGAGATATAATTAACACTAATCAATAAAAATATGTTATCAGTTTATCTCGCACTACTATAATGTGAGTTTTTGTTTAAAAATATTTGAGATCGTCAAAACAAGCCCTTTCATTTGATCTGTTAAGTACACGGTAAAGTTTGCAAAACTTTTATTTTTCTAATTGGCCCCCCAAAAGTGGCCCCTGTAATCAAAATTAATTTATTTTCGTTACATATGGCCGTGTTTGGGCATCAGAAATACATAATTATGTTTACCAAACAACTTAATCGGTCCATTGGATTCGGAGCAAATTGGTTGTAACAGACGGACAGACAGACAGACACACGAGTGATCCTATAAGGGTTCCGTTTTTTCCTTTTGAGGTAGGGAACCCTAAAAAGCAGTGGTACTGTACAATGCAGGCTATCAAAAAGAAGATAGGTCAGAACACTAGATGTTTTCGAGATCCAAGCGGAGTACACCGCTGTTGAATCTGTGAGCGACGAGCGACGGGGGCAAATGAGATGACAGCCGCCGGCGCAGCGCTGATTAAAAACTGACAACAAACACACATTGTCAGTAAGTACTTGTGTTACATAATGAGCTAGCGCGTGACGTCATCTAATATGGCGGCTTGTTGGGAGCTGGACATTAGAAGGCAACTACTTATTATGGGATGATTCCTTTTATATCAAACGGTAGATAATACAAAAAACGGTAAACAGTATGTGAAAAGTTGTCCTTTCCGAGTAGCTCTATTGCCACTAGTGATTAGAATACTGTGCTTGTATTTAGACGAGGTAGGTACTTACTATACTTGGTGATAATCTTGGGTTCGAGTCCCGTTCATCTCAGTGTCAAAGATTAAAAACCAAATATTTCAATTTTCTGATAGCAATGAATGTCGAAAAACAATAGGTAGGTACTTACATTTATTAGCTATCACTTTTGTACGCTGTTTAGTTAAGAGTAGGTATTTGTGGGACCTTGTCGATCAATGTCATTGTCTGTAGATAGGTAAATAGGCTAGTAGGTAAATATGAACTTATCTATGGTACCTAGCAAACACTGTTGTAAGTATATCTATGTTCTTTAGTTTCTTCCACTTGGTAGGTGTTGTGCTGATGTGTGTGTAAATCGATGCATTGTATTTAATAAAAAATAAATTAAAGATGAAATGATTCTTCATGAGCAGTTTTGAAATGAATGGTACAAATGACTTTTCTTTTCGTTTTCCAAATGTTTTTTGCTTCATGTTTGCTGCATTCTGTTTAAAAGGTTGTATCTGTCAACACATTTCGTTCATGATTCCCTCTTGCGTCACTGAGTTTCTAAGAAAATATAACTTGGCCTCGCCCTCATTTCCTTTGCTCCTTATTTCCATCGCTCTGATCCTCTCGATAGAATGCCTCCTAACTGTACTTGTTTGTGTCGTTAGCGACAACTTAGCGAAAACTTTGAACCAATAATATTTGCATAAAAACAGCTTAAAACAGCTCAACATCAACAATGGCCTCTTGGTCCTTGGAGCCGGATTTGTATCTCTGACTAGAGAAGAGAGCTTCTCGGGTTTGTGTGATGTGTAGCAGGAAAGTGAAACTATGTTTGGGTTTGGACTGCAAATGTGTTCAGACGAGATGATATAATATTTATGAAAGGTATAAAAGAGAAATTTATAACTCAATTGCGTTTTGTGACTCAAGGTTATGACCGAAAAGAATACCTAGCTGTGTAAAATACATTCCAAAGTGAGCAGAGCGACACTACTTAGGTTACACTTTGTTTACAAACCTAAGTATGCTCGACAGTTCCTAATCCTAGAGCCACAGCCGTAGAAAACTACAAACATTGTTCTCCACGAAGTACACAGTGATTACGTAATGACCTCCCCTGATCCGCTAATGTGTCTCTAAGTAACGAGGGGACTTACGAAGGATTATTTATAATGAGTTCAGGCTTACCCCTCAGATTTAGAGTAGGCGTACCGTTATTTTAGTTCTCAAAGACATCTCCGAGAATTATATCCCTTGTAAACTGTCCTGAATCCCAAGGGGCGTGCTTATTCTCTGAGAATTTTAGCCTGAATTTGTTATAAGTCAGTACAATAAACTACTAGGGCTATTTTAGGAACCATCACTTCACTTGATCAAACCATTGCTGGTCGCCATGTGAGTTGTTTAGAGGAATTGCTCATCCTATCAACATAATAATCACCTTTTCAAAGATATTGGGAATATTATTTTCAGTCACAAGTGACTTTTTCTTTGTCACAAATTGGTTACTTACGTTCAAAAGCCAGCCTTTTATTTCTAGTGGATATATTTTGGTCTCGTACTCTCGTGTTACCTTCGTTTCTCCTCTGCGGCGAAGTGGGACGCAGATCGATACCACAGCTGACTGTAGGTAGGTACTGGTACAGCCCGGAGCGTAGCAACTAGTCTGATGGTCGCTTGGAAACTATAATAAACTAGGGACTTTGCAGTGTTTCTAACTTCTACTTAACATTGCAGATAGATTTTATGTCTATTTTATTTAAATGTGCAGTAACAATGGAATATAATGATGTAGGCAATGTTCAGTGGTGGAATCTGAAGCACGAGGATAGGTTCTTTGTTTGGATAATTAACCGCGGCATTTCGGTATACCTTCTGTGTATGAGAAGAGGCGATAGCCCTGCTGTAGGACAAAAGCCGAATCTTTTACGATTTAAGACCTACTCTGCTTACTCCAAAATAGCGTGAAGGTTATCCTTGTAAAGATATGAATTAATAAACAGTATACTTGCCCATAGATAAAATGATCTAAAAGTAGATTTATATAAATGTATGGAAAGTTTCACCCAATTAATATCCATTGAACATTATCGATCCGATATCATCTACTGATAACTGATAGCGGTACCTAAAAAAGAGTTAGACGACTTATGTAATAAATATAAGTAAGTCTTTGTGTATGTATATGTAGGTCATTATCTATTACTCATGTATATTATATTATAACCCTCTAAAAGTTTATAGTCTGTCTGTCTAGGTTAGGAATGTTCAACATTTTTCTAAAGGTCGCAGAGGACAACTTTTTTCAACAAGAAAAAATATAAGCGCCTCATAGTCAGCAGCAGTTGGGGCTAAATGAAGTCTAGAATTACTTTTTATTATAATGAAAGTTTGAAAGTATTTTAAAAGACAATGTTTCAAGGTATCTCTATCGTTTTTAATCCGCATGTTACAGTTCTGTGTCGAAAATAGGTCTTAACTGACATGATGAATAGCAAAACTATTAAATAAAAGTACCTAAATTAAATAAATAAAAGTTTCACTACTTATCAACTCAAGGCGTTTGATGGTAAGTCTGTGGTAAAGGTAATCGATGCATACGCAACCTCTCTCCAGAGTTATTTTTGTATTTATTTCATAATACATTATTACAAGGATCTTTTGGCGCTCGAATGACGTTGCCAGGGGGGCGCTGTTGGTAAAAAATTGTGCAATTGTTTAGTGAAATGGTTTGAAAAACAAGATGGCGGCGTTAGATCGAACTTTGTACAGCTATATTATAAGCAGAGCCACATTATAATGTGTTACATAATAACTAAAAGTTATGTACCAAGCTGTGTATCCACTCTATAAGGTATTATGTAGACACCTACACCAGTACCCAACTAAGTAAAAACTTCAACAGATTTCTAAGGTGGTTCCAACAAAGAATAGAGAGGTATTATATTGACTTTCGGCTATCGGCCTTCGTAAAATGCCAATGTAGCACTACGTTTTAGCGCAAGTGATGAATCGGCAACCTTTCGGCCTGTTTGTGTCGGCGACAGACAGCGACATCGACAGGGGTGCATTTACCGATACTCTTCACAAATATGTAGTTACACAATACTAGTCCTTCATGCTTTGTCGTTTTGGCGAATGATGGGCCAACCCCTCTCAACTGTGGGTGGTGTTAGCGGCAGGGCCGCTGTACTGAGGATCATTTTCACTAATAATATCCATATATAAGTACTGACTGTGATCAGTTGATCACCAATCCAGTTTGTTAGAATAGAAATGCAAATGTTTACCAGCTCAGTGGGTATTGACATAAACTGTTTGACGTTTCTAATATTAATACAGTAGCTATGCGCGGCGGTCACCGAAAATGGTGTTTTCTCTGAGTAGGTGTGTATTTTTCATCCAACTTTAAAATAAACTTCATCATCTTTAACACCCGGAATCCCGCCTAAGATTATACAGCGAAATAAAAGACTCACAAAAGACCATTTCCTAATCTTATTTTGAAAAAATAAGCTAAAAAATGGTCATACATCTTCATAACCCCATCACAAACATAATTAACCCTAAAATATCGCGACGCCTTTTTCTGTTACGTAAAATTTAGCGGTCCCTTCGACTGGAGAGGTCAGCGGCGGCCTTTGTTACCGGGGGCGATAAATTCGCTCGGTCAATAGTACCCGTACCTGCCCCCGACGTTAATGTTGGAGATAGCCGCTTTGTACGGTTAGATGCTGTATTTTGGGTTATATTTGGACGTGGGATAGGTACTTACTATTGATTATCCCGGTTTTCATTTCCGGGTGTGTTATTGTTGTTTTATTTAGTGTTTGTTTGTAGTGTTTGTGGGCTAAAGTTTTACTGTAAGGACTCTCCAAATGGTAAAAAATTACATTGTTATGGGCAATGTTAGAAAGTAGGTAGTTATATATTATTAGCATGACGTCGACAACCCAACACAATAACGTAAGTCACAAAAAAAACTAAAACATTTACTTACCGTAAAGTTCATGAATAATTTTCTTTAGAAATGATAAAACCGTTTCTTTTTAGTTTCCCCTTTTACAAGATAATTCGAAACAGTCGTTTTGCTGACATAACTTACCCGATAAAATCTACAGTCATTGTGCTCAGTGCGCAAGCGGTCAATGGGTTAAAATGAATGAATGGAATGAGAACATAAATTGAATTTCTCAGAATCGTAAGTTTCCTAAGATAATAATTATAATCTTTCTATTGCACGCATGAGCAAGTTCTGGGTAACCCATTACTTCTACTAGGTATACTTACCGCTCCGAAGAACTTCCAAGATAGATTAATAATTAGTGATTTCAAAATGCTATAACAGATCATTCATTTTCCACAATTTGTTCATTCTCAGTTGGTATATCCTTGTATTTCAGTCATAATGACGTCTGTTTCAGTAAAGCTACGGTTTTGAAGTTTCCTAGAAGAGCGGTGGCCGCCACATAACGGCCGCTGTGACGAGACGGCTGGCATGAAAATGATGGCAGCGGGGTTTGACTTTACGATGTCAAAAAACGCTCTCTAGGGAAACACACCGACTTACTTTCATAAGTAACGTGACGTCATTCGCCGGTAAATAGCGAAAGCTTTTTGGCGGCCACCGCTCTTCAACGCTCTTCTGGGAAATCGTAGCTTTACAAGAATCTGTCGCGGAAACGTGTTCGAAGTAACGAAAACCGAACGATTTTCGCACTACAATAGGTCATCCGATAAATGGTATCAGTCTCTGCTAAACAAGAACACTGAAGTTTAGTTTTTGCATCAAAGTTACAATTTATTATTTGACACAAATGATTGTCTCTGTCTCAGGACCCTAACTGTAACTGACAAGTCAGCTATATCGCCTCGCAAATTGCGAACTCGAACATTATGACGTAAGTACCTATATTTTGTTACATGTACCTATCTATAGTTTATAATATATCAAAATAAATTAAATTGCCTTTGTTGGCATGTGATCCTCTGCGATTGTCGACAATCATTACCTCTCCACGGCCCGACGGGCAATTTGAATTTTCAAAAGAGTGTCCCCCAACAATCGGGACGCAAAGTGCACTAATTTGGGGCCAGGGGGGGCAGTGGGGGAGGTGAGGGCACTCGGTGGAACGGGGGACAAACCGCGTAAACATGAATTACTGGACATTCTGTATCTGTTACTGAGTACCTACATGAAATTACGTAGTTAATTATTGGATTCAGTAGATTTACGGCTTACCTACTTATCTATAGGCACTGTTGGAATTGTTCATTATTTTGATACACATATTATTTATGGTAGAATCCTCTGCGTTATTGATACTTAACACAATGGATTTAATCCTGTGACCTTGACGTGTCTTTCGGTTTCTGATGAAAATATTGTTTTTCTTTTATAGCTTATCTATAAACAATACTAAAATCACTTTATTTACAATTTTAACACGATGAACATTATTATGCAAATATGCAGGTCAGGTACTTACTTATTTTTTTTTCTAGATATTTGAAAACGGAATACTTACTGGTCGACATAACGAAACTTGTTTGTGTAGCTGAAACTCGAAATTTTTTTTTTCTTTTATCATAGCATCAGCACGTTTCATAAATCGAAATTGCCTACACGACAATTTCAAACGACACATCGGATTTACACTTCCTTAACACCTTGCACTGTGGCTGTGGTGTGGCTACTCTGGCTACTCGAAATAAGTGGCTTCATTGAAGTCGGAGCTGTGTGTTTTATTAACAAAAGGGCAGCAATGTCCACACTAATGGTAAAAAATTAAAACATTTTCGTAGTCCGCTGGGCACTGGGCAGAGTGGACAGGCACACGAGCACGCATTTCCTTTAATTAATTTATTACAATTGAGATATCTGTGTAATTATTATTTTTAACATCGAGATATAAGTACGTTAGTACTTATATCTCGATGATTTTTAATGAGTTGTTGTATATTGAAATTTAATTAATCACAATTTTATTTTGGGTTTCTGTTTTGAATTTAAAATAGTTAGTAATTTAAATGTAAGTATGAGTGATTGAGTGTAACTATGGACTAGAATGATGACTGAAATAAATAAATTAAATATGTGTTTCTTTTGTTTGAGTTCACCAGTTAAATGCTCCGACTAGTTTTATTTTCACAATCAACGAAACTTGTAATGGATCGTACAGCTCTGTTTAAATTGAGACGTAGTTTAGAATTAAATTGAATTAATTATTAAATTGAACTAAGATGATCAAAGTTACTACCGCGACCTGCATGAGGGGCATTAATGGACGAACGTGAAAATGTGGGCCGAGGCGAAGCCTCACATAATATGTGAGTCTATGGTATGAGTTTTCATAGTACCTAATTTATTCGGCCGCTAAACAAGACAAGACAGATATGGATTTTCATACTAACATTGCCGGCCGCCTGCTCGCATGTATTTGACCAGTAAATACAGCATTTCCGATTGGTTTCGAAGAAGGTTGTCAAAATAATGCTCGAATTTCCAAGCATGTTTGAGAAAAGGTACTTTAGTCTGTTATTTTTGCTCCTCTGTGCTTCGGAAAGCACGGTAAGCTGTTGGTCCCGGCGCTGTCAAATGTGGATCTTTGACATTCGTTACAGTCGTCAGAAGCCCGAAAGTCTGACAACCAGTCTTACCAAGGGGTATCGTATTACCCAGTTACTGGGTTGTGGAGGTCAGATATGCAGTTGCTCCATGTAAAATACAGGTATTCAGCTGCATCTGGTTAGGCTGTAAGCCGACCCCAACATAGTTGGGAAAAGGCTAGGTAGATTGATTGATACTTTTTTAGTTGAAGCTGATTTTCTTCATTTTCTTATCTTAATTGAAAAGGTAAGGAACATTGCCACACAATATCATGCCTATACTTATCTATTGCTATACTCCTTGAAGCTATTCTTGCGAGCTCGTTCATCGACCCCCCGCGGCCTGCTGTGCAGGAGCCGTCGGATAAATCTTCATTTAGCAGCACTTGCCTACACGTTATAGCTTTAAAACATATACTTTGCCCAGACACGAAATAGTTTCAGCAGGAGACCTTATGTATTGGTGCTCATGTAATTGGAGACATGGAGGGTTTTCTTGTTTAATCCTAACTAATATTATAATTAATGCGAAAGTGAGTTTGGTTGTTTGTTTACCTTCACGCTAAAACGGCGCAACGGATTTGGATGAAGTTTGGCACATGGGTAGACCAAGACCTGGGTTAGTAGGTACATAGGCTTCTTTGCGTCCTAGATCGTAGACGAAGTCGCGGGCAACAGCTGGTTTAGAATAATTTGCAAGTAAGTACAAAACCTTTAGTTTGCTAACCATTCTGGAACATTTGATCAAACGATCTTCCAAAAAACAAAAGAGTAAGTAGGTATCTCAAAACGAATGAACCATTTATTAGTGAAAGCACTTGGTAATCCTTTTTTTCATAAATTAACACTGTACGCAACTACCTAGTTCGTTGGGCTTTTGACCTGTGTGTTTGTGCAGTGCTATGTTTATCTATTCGTCATCATCATCACAATAAACAACTAAACGTCCACAGCAAACCATGCGCTTGACCATGTATGTCGCTGTCACTACCTCGGTATGGAAACGCAAACAAGGACCACCAAATAAAATCTAAAAAAACACATTTCTATAAGTAGCCAGTAGGTAGGTATGTACTTACAGACGAGCACAAATTACTTCAGGAAACAAAACAGTTTTATTTTCCGTCGCTATCATAGTATGAAACACAAACAACATGTTTATCGCCGCGATAACACGCCGCGGAGTAAACAACCGAAAACATAACGAAAACATCAGCTGCCACTAAGTCACTAAAAGTACCACCAGTACCCACTAGTAGTACCACTGTGCAAGAATGTTCAGTAAAACCACTCGACACAGCACGATTTTGTCAGAAGTTAAGGAACTCACTTTTTGTTGAACGTCGAGTTGAAATTAAATGGTTTTTTCAAGAAATAGGTACTGTAAATTACGTTTTACAACTTAGCTCAAACAATTGGAATTAAAAACAAGACTATAAGTAAGTAGGTACCGTTTTTAAGATAAAACCGATGTCTTAAACCACTACTCTTGCTATGCGCGTTTTATTGTTTCATAAATATATTTTTTCGTTTTATTATCATGTTCAAAAGAAAGTAGACACTAATTTTCTTCACACTGCTGCGCATAGCTGCACTGCTGAGTCTGCAGAAATCAATGAATGATTTGATGACGGCTATAAAATTGGTCTATTGAGAGACCCTTTGTGAAAGACGTCACCTCCAGAATAACATGATGGCGCCAGCGGGTGCCATTTGTAAATAGGCCCTTCTGCATCTCCCTACCCATTGGCGGCCCTAAGTGATCAGGCGACACTCTGTCGCTTCACTTACGACAATATCCCCTATGCCCTATACATCGCCGCTATTGTTTCGCACTAACCCATAGATACGGTGAATTAGCAGATAATGGACGATGCTTTGACAGCGGCACAATGAGCTGGTCTCAAATGGTAAAAAGTCAATCAATAAGTAAATGTTAGAGTTAGCTCGGCGCGACTGTACGACGACTTGTTTTTGTGCTAATATTGTGAAAACAGGAAGCCGACCCCAGCATAGTTGGGAAAAGGCCAGATTGATTGATTGTAAAGACAGTTTTTCATGTACGGAATTTATTTTTATTTTAAAATCCATTAAATTAATATTATTTTTGTCCTGAAGAAGCTACAACTACAACAGCCAACATAGTCCTAGTCTACTGAAGTGCTACATGTCCTTGTGTGAGTTTATGTTGTTATCGTGCCATTTAAATAAATATACTTAATAACAACCAAATAAACCTTGCAGAAACAGTAGTTAACGCCTAAATTGCTATTTGTAACACCTTATATAATCACCTATTTATCACGGTTCTTGTTTAAAAGACAATACAAAGTAGATACCTACATTTAATTTAACAGCAATTTATTTCGCAATAAAAACGAGCAAACGAGTTTATTGTTACCTATTGTGTCATGTGACTCACTGTATCTCTCTAACTCTTGTTTAAATTGATAATAAAATGGAATTAAACATGTCCGGGACGGTCGCCATTTTGCCAATCACGGGCTGAACTCATAAACATTGGCCTCAAATCATAACATTTGCCCCGGACAAATTAATTGCCCCATAACTACGTATACTTTTTAAATTTTGCCATATCCCATGGCAACACAGCCATTACACTGGACAGGGCACGGGTTTTATCTTTCCACTAGTGATGTGACTTTTTGTTGGTATAAATATCCGAAAGTCTGCGTTAAAAATGATTAGCTCAGTGTGAGGCGGATATTTATTGTAAATATCTTATGGCAGTAAAAACGAAACATGCTTGATTTTTTGTTTTAAGAACTGAACTGAAATCAAATGCTTTTTATCAGTTGGTAAATTAATTTATTTCATAATAAGTTAACGCTGCTGAATAAGAACAAGAGTTTCAAGACTTAAATGGAGATTAAAATAGTGCAATTAAATAGCTATAGTTGCCATAAGCAAAACTAAGTATGTATGTATCACTACTTCACAACAGTCGGCCCCTGCAATTTATGGTAACGACCTGTGTGAGATTATAAGCAGCTGTTACTCTATGTTTTTATATCCGTGATCAGCACATTCTCGGCTACATGCATGGGGCGTATTTTAATATATTCGAAAGGATCTTTAGGGCTAGGGTGATAACTAGGTATCTACAAAAATATATGACTACACATAATGCCTACTCATAAACGAACGCAGGAAGCGTAGTCGCGCTCCTTCGTAATGAGAGAGCGATTGGAGGATCAAGAATGACGTGATAAAAATTCATGTGTTTGGCGGTTTTGGGATAACTATTGACATTATGACAACAGATAGAAATATGTAAGTCTTATATTAATTCTGTGAGAGAAGCGTCATTTCCTTCGTAAAACTGTTTCCCAGAGACAACACTTTAACATTGATATATTATCCGTAGGTATGAAGCAAATCTGTGGACATCCGCGGATACTCAGCTGTCGTATACCCATCACTACACCCCATGGTCATATTTTAATGTCCATAAATTGTAGTAATTGGGCCCGGAGTGGCGGGCGGCAGCTGACATGTCGTTTTATTTTACAATACCCATGGATACTATATACCTGTAACGGGCTAGCATAATATCTAGTTAAAAAGTGACGCCTTCCGATGGTTCACGCTGATATGGAAAATTTATTTAAAATTACTTTTTGTTTAATTACCTATTGCACAGATAATAAAGCTTTTGTTTTTCGTGTTTTATGGGTTTTGTGCATGCAATTTGGCTTTGTTTGAAAGTGTGGCAGGTTTACGTGGTTGTGTCATGTTGATGTGTTGTTCATCAAGGGCAATTTAGATAAATAATAGATAGGCCTAAAAATAGATAAGTACTGAAACATTGAATTCCTAATAATATTTTCGTCGTACTGGAATGGCGTTCTGTATAGCACGGATTAATCGGTGCCTCTATGTACAGTATTGTACAGTGATCTCCTTTAGTCAATCTTTCGTTCGATGTTAAATTATAAACAAACATAAAAACCTTTTACAAAAAAAAAACGACTTCAAAAAAAAACACAAAAAAAGTGAAAAATAATTTCGGAAGCCGGTGTCTTTGCTTTTCAATTTTCGTTGTTTGCCATCGACTTCTTGAAAAGCTTTTATTTTTCACGTTTTAGTTTGGTTGCTATGTAAATAACAGCAATGAAGGAGGAGCAAATAAAAATATCGTCTAGATAAACTAAGTGGGCAAATACGTAATATAGAAGCTAACTCAAAAACTACGCAAGCAAAGTTAGTGAATTTAAATGGGATCACCTCGGAAGCAGGTCATGCTTCCGAGGTGATCCCATATAAAATTAAACCCATACCAAACAAAAAAGATACTTCAAAATCGATTCATAATTGGCGGAGTAATCGCGTAACAAACATTTAAAAAAAACATAGACGAATTGAGAACCTCCTCCTTTTTGAAGAAGTCGGTTAGAAATGAATTGATAGCACGCATTAGCCACCATTATTTCCCAAAATGTTCAATACAAATATCTGTAAATTATATTAAATCGAGTGTTGTCTGGACCCGCGGAGACTTCCCACTTCTCACTGCCCCGTAACGTAACGGTGGGAACTAAAAGCTTCCGGCTGGCAACACCCCGAGACTCTTGAGACACATCCACCTCCTAGACAATACTATGTATAAGTTATGAGCTATTTGCCTATATTCAAGCTGCCCTAGTCAAAAATAGTACAGGTACGAGCATATAAATACCTAAAGTTGCAAATTTGTTACAAATTTTCGTGTTTGTAAATTGTTTAAGTAGGTACCCATAATGTTTATGTCAAGGTTCAAGAAAATCCCTCTTAACAACAACAAATTATCTGCATTAACTGTTGTTTGTACAATCTACTATTAATTATTTATCAGGAGCTAGATAAGCAAGATAATTAATAGTATAAAAGGAGATTATAGTGCTAAAACAAACTAACAATACTGCCTCTCAGTCCCAACCGACCAATACATCATTTTATAATATTACTTTGGCTCATTATGATGCTGAAAAGAATTCTCATAAATGTATAATAGGAACATCGAACTTATGAAAACTACAGATCACTGCGTTACTTCCTTCATAAGTATTACATAAGCCTTACCACAGCACCGGACTCTCACTCAAGTTGGTCTATTATCCTGGCATTATTAAAAGCTTTCTACGTGGCAATAACGCCATTCTTCCTGGCATTAGGCCACAATTAATGCCACAAAAGTTTGTATATCGAAATGTGAAAACTACGTCGTAATCGTATGCGACGTGATCATACTAGATTAGGGTCACCATGATTTAGGGAAGGGATACTGGGATAAGTCTCTTTTGGAGCGTGTTTAAGCGATTCAGAAAAATGTTTTATGAGAACGTTGTTTGTGCAGCAAAATGAGAAGAAGAAATATTATATATATTTCTTTTCTTAATATATATACATAATTTTTATAAATGATTATTAACGTTGTTCATACTTGCTTACCCAGATCTGTTAGTAAAGACAAATAATAATTATCATCACGAACCGATTACTCTCATTCGTGGGACAACATTAGAAAAGCAGACCGTAGTCCAGTAGCACAGAACAATAATCCAACTCATGAGCAATGAATAAATAATAAAAGTGAACTATCGCAGTACGCCACAACTCACAAGCCTCCCCCAAACTTAAACAAAGCCATATGCCAGTATTTGCATTCCACCGTTATATTTACATGAGTCCTTCCTGTGGCAACGTGTCGTGTGTCCACCGAGATATTAGTAATAATAGGGCACGCATAGGGATTGGGCAATAAAATACACCAGTTATCGCAAGCAACGCACCGTGCGAGTGAGCGGTACAAGACAGAAGACGTTGACGCAAATGTTTGACACCTTACTTTGTTCAAACAATCGTCCAGAAGGCTGCAGTAGGTCTGCTTCAGTGCACAACGCTACAGTCTAGGCTAGTTGCTGAGTCAAGTTTCACAAAGTTACGTTGAATACATAGCATAAAGCATAATTCTCCACTGCTGGGACTCAGGCCTCCACACACACTTAAAATGTTTAGTCTAAATTTTTCCACAGTTTTGACTGTCATAATAAACTTTTCTATAACACAGGCAAACAATCTCCGTGAATAATACATTTTCCCTTACACCACACTACAGAAAGTTGTGTGACGTCAGTTTCCCTAACAAAAAACATTGAATACTTTGAACCGCAGAAGTTGGCCACAAAGGAATGAATGGCCTTCTTTCAGTATTGTTCCGTCAGGCCACGGCGCTAATATATGGCCAGAGCCACTAGTTATATATTGTGCCCTGATTTAGGGGGCTCGTGGTACCTTTTATGGGAGTTAGAAGCTATAGGCTTTGTGTTTTCTACAAAACTTCTTTAATAAAACATGCTTATGATAGGTCATCTGTTATCCTGGTTTGCTTTCACTAACTTTAATGCTTTATCATAATTATAATTATCTGGATCATTATGTTTTTTTTTGTCACTTCTGTATGAATATCTTCAATAGTTGATTTTTTTTGTCACCATATTCTTGTTATACCTTTGCCCCGCCGGCGCCGTGGGACAATACAGGTTGAAAAAAGAATAGTCTTGTTTATACATTTTTCACTTAAATTAAATTTAACGTCCTGCTCTCATGAATTGTAAGTTATCTAAGTTACGTTTTACTTTGGCCGAGACTTTAGTTAAAAACAGACTAATATTAAGAGCGTAATAAATTAAATAAAGTAAATTATTAATTAAACTAAAATAATTGTAACTTTAAGTATATTTGTTATTTACCTTGTTGTGTGAAGGTCAACGATTAAAATTAATTATAAACATAATAAATACTTGTTAGCACGTGGTTGTGTGGGACCGGATGTAAATATGGTAATAAAAGCTAATTAGTAATATTGAACATTATAAAACAATGTTTACTTTAATTATAAGGCCGGGCAATTTCGACTATGGGGCTATTTCACCTAATGACAATAACTCTTATTCTACTGTACTTGTACCAAAACGCCATCTGTATCCAGGTAGGTGAACCGATTATTTCAACAAAATTTCATAGATAGCTCTGCTTAAGCGCGAACTGTTTGACCCACACGCAATTTTTTTGTCAGACGCCATTTTTTGTATGTGTTGACAAAAGACGCTCGTCACATTTTTCGTCAAAAAATGTGTTTACAACGCTTTTTTTACAATATTAAACAGTGACTAGAGAAAATATAAACCGTAAATTGTTTTTCGCCTAGTTGTTCTTTGGAATGATACGTTTTTGATGAGATTTTTCGTTAGTTTAAATAGCCCCACGAAAAGAAGAAGTGGGGTTATTTCGACTTACCTACATTACGACTTATGACCCTGTACTACTGACTATGTAAAAAGTCGAAATTGCTCCTCCAAGGTGTTTAAAGTATTTTATTACGTTGCTGAACCATTTTAGGAGACAATAAGCCATAGATTGGTATGAATTATGCCATAAATATACTCTAGCTCTCAATTTCAAAACGATAACGGCTTTAGTACGATAAATATGTGACATAGTCGAAATTGCCCCACTGTGGGGCAATTGTAACTATTTCTTTCCAATTTCAAAAACATGGTTCCTTTGAACACATAAGATGAGTATTCTGTTTTAAGACCTACGTAAGAAGGATCTCCATTAAAGCTTTTATAACATACATTTATTTAATTTACCATAATGTATTCAAAGACGAGTGAGCAGACTTTTGAAACTGGCATTTGTGTTTTTATTTATTTATTTATTTATTTATTTATTGGCCTATCTACAATTGTTACACTGTTTATCTTAATAATACAAGCCATAGGATACAAGCATAGTGTACAATATGATGCGATAGACACAGCATGCAAAAAAAAAAGTTTTAACAGCAATAAAATTACATTAATAGTGCAGAAATAACACTTTCAACAACAGTGGGTAGCTTTAGAAACACAGTAAATACAAACATGACAAGATAAAAAGTCAATATGGTGGTTGGTTTTGTTTGACTTGGCGCTTGAATTTATGAAGTGTTGTGGAAAAAATATCGATTGATTCGTCACAATTATTAAGAAGCCTGCAAATTCTGGGGATGGGAGAGTTGGAACCTGACACAGTTTTGCGGAATGGGGGACGTAATAACTTTATGGGGTGCCGCGGATACTTGTGGGGTAGGTTAAAATTAAACTTACTTAACAACTGGGGGCAATCTATTTTACTCTGAAGTATTTTAAAAAGAAAAATTAGATCTATATTATCTCTTCGTTTTTCGAGTGAAGTCATGCTAAATTTTTGAAGACGTTTGTCATAGCTCCGTATTTTTTTGCTTAATCCCACAGAATAGGCAAGATGGTATAAAAATCTTTTTTGGATCCTCTCTAACCTAAGACTATGTGTTGCATAGTGGGGTCGCCATACAACTGCGCAGTATTCCAAAACAGTACGAACGAGACAGTTAAAAAGATAAATCTTAGTTTTAGGCTTGTGAAAACATTTAGCATTACGTAACACAAAACCGAGTGCCTTTGAAGCTTTTTTAACAATGTTGTCCATGTGAGGAATAAAAGTCAATTTACGATCCAGGAGGACTCCCAAATCTCTGATTACATCAACTTTACTGAGGTACGTGCCATTCATACTGTAACTAAAATCAATAAAGTTAGCCTTGCGAGTAAACGTAATTTGGGAACATTTTTCTACATTAAGTTGCATATTATTATCCATACACCAGTTTAAGAGTCTGTTCAAGTCATCCTGAAGCAATGTTGAATCGGCTAGAGAATCCACAACGCGGACTATTTTCAAATCATCGGCGAATAAGAATGGCGTGGAGTTAAAGAAGCAATAGGGAAGGTCGTTTACAAAGATGATAAATATTACAGGGCCCAGGTGAGAACCCTGTGGAACACCGGAGGTTATGAACATGGTTTCAGATTTATAGCCATTGGCCACGACATAAAAGGATCTATCCGTCAGGTAAGAGTGCAGCCACTTAAGAAGTGAACCAGCAAAGCCGTACGCAGCAAGTTTATGAATCAGCACTTCATGGGAAACTTTATCAAAAGCCTTGCTGAAATCGGTGTATATGGCGTCGACTTGCTGGTTAGAGTCAAGTGAAGCTGCAATAACCTCAACGAAAGATACTAGATTACTGCAGGTGGATCTTGCTGCAATAAAGCCATGCTGGTGGTCTGACAGATATTTCCTGAAATAGTTTTGTATGTAAGGGCATACCATTGCTTCAAAAACCTTGGCAAATGTCGGAAGGATGGATATAGGACGATAATTTTCTACCAATTCTTCAGCGCCTGATTTATGAATCGGTACCACCTTGGCAAGCTTCCATTGTTTAGGGAAAATACCAGCGCTGAGAGATTTATTAAAAATCAAACATAGGGGGGTTGCTAGTTGGTCAGCGCAAGTTGCGACAAAGTTAGGGGAAATTTCATCGCTGCCTGAACCTTTGGATATGTCTAAGCTTTTGAGATGCTTGGCTATTTTATCCTTTGGAATCTGTATCCAGGAAAAGCTGTCAGAGTTGCAAAGGAGGCTTTCAAAGAGTGGCGAAGTCTGAGCTACATTGGTGGCATGGGTAGCTGGACTGTACACGGAAGATTGTACACGGACTGTACACGGTATTTATTGTAGAAATTGCCCCGCCCGACCTTAGTAGGTACTGCAAACTACATCACTCAAACTCAAAAAACTCAAACTCGAAGCATTTATTTCAAGCACTTTTGAATTATCAAGGAGTCGGTCAGTCAGAAAGATGAAGCTAGTTCGTTGTTAGATAAAAAATATTGGTTAATGGTTACATCTATGAATTTGAACTTATATAGGTACGTGGGAGAACAATGTAGAAAGACGTGCAAGTTAAAAGTGTCCATTAAAAAAAACTCAAACTTGCTTGCAAATTCGAGCATTATTTTGGCAACGTTCTTCGAGATAAAGAAAAATCTGTACTGGTCGAATGCAAGCAAGCGCCTGGTAATCTGTCAAAAATTAAAAATTTAATCGCTGGCAGGACTAGACTATTTTAGACTATGTAAAAGTTTGGTCGAATTCACCCTTATTTTGAATTTCCGCGCATAATTTGAGAAAAGTATGGCAGTAAGACATGACCAGTCGCAACAGGCGGCGCCTGTTCACAAACATGCGCATAGATCCACCATTTAACTCAACCATTTTGAAGGGAACCGAATGATCCAACACAAGTTAAAATATTATAAGTTATAAGGCTTTAGGTATGCTTATAATGAAATCCTCCTGATTTATTCATAAAATAATAAATCAGGAAAAAAATAATTAAATAATAAATCGTCAACGAAAGACGATTGATTCATAAACTTTATTTTGGCTTTACACGATTTCAATATGCATGACTAATGTCTACATCACAGGTATTCTCTTCAATTTGAAGAACGGAGATACAGTAGGAAGCCTGTTGCAAGTTATACTTTTGTCTGATTTACATAGATTTTATTTTATAAAATGTTTTCTTTTTTAAAGTCAACTTCATTATTTGCAAACACTTTGGGATCCCGTAATCGATATTTCAATCGATGTACCTACTAACTTGTTTTTATACTTTCTGTCTACTACGTCAAATAAATAAAAAAGCTTATAAAAAGGCTAAGATACTGCATGGTAACACTGTCTTATAATAAAAAAAGATCATTATACGAACTGCCACTTTGATTCCGTCTAAAACTTCAAGTGTGTGATATCATCAGCTCATATTTCTACGTAGACATTAAAAGGTATGACTTAAAACTTTTTTGTTATTAATGTTCATTATATTATTTTGACTGACAAGTGTTGCCTTTTCCATGTTTTTTTTTGTACGCATATGATGAACTGGATTATTATATTATCCGTCAAAACTAAATTACTACTTATTCATCTGAAACCATGGTCACTCTCCTCTTTGGAAACAATTATGTCAACCATATTTAGCCTTATTTCTTAGGCTTAAGAGCGTTTTTTGAATGGCAAGTAGTTTTTTTAAAGTAACATTTAAGTTGGCTTTAGTATTTTCACAGTATCCAAGTAGTTCCTTTGTGTTGATATTAAAAAGAGCTTTAAATAGCTTATTATTGTACCGTAGAGCATTGTTGTAGATCATACATTATGTTTTCTGCAAATAAAAATTTAAATTTTACGTTGTGGAGTGCCCATGGAATAATGAGGGGAAATTAACTGCCAAAGTGGTAGGTTACCAACAATTATTGAATCAAATGGAAAGTTCTGTGATATTCTGGTAAGCAAAGAAAGCGGTGAATATCGTATAGAGGAATTCAGCATGCCTACAATTCGATTTTTAATTTCCAAGTCAGAATATAGATCACATTTGTGTAAAAATAAACTACATAAACCGACTGTACATATAAACTAGAATAGCATAGAGCGGAACAATAACTTAATTTTATCATAAACTGAAAAGCACAACATACATATTGAACTATTCAAGAAAGTAACAAGATTTTACTGTTAAACTAAACTCGATGTTGCCATAGCGACAGTGGGTAGTAAACCTTATTACTAAAACAATCCAATCTAGTGAACATTTATCAGACAATTCCCCTAAAATGTACGCACAGAACAAAACAAACTTTAGTGAACAGCTTCCTTTATTGCCGCGACGTCAAATTGATCTGCCATCCGCAGTCGATGTGCTGCAGCGACACGAATCGCAATGTAAACATGTTTACGAGCCTGTTCACCTAAATCAAGACGCACTTTATTCATTTCTTCGATGTAATCTTACTTTCTCTCCACGACTCTTTCCTTCAGCGATTGGATCGTCTGATGGAACGTTCATGGCTTCCGATTGATTGCTTTAGGCTTCATACTTTTCCATTTTATTGGCGACAGTATCCTTGAATAAGTCCAATCAACACGTCGGGTTCTTGCCCTGTTTCCTTTGATTGTATTTTTGATGTTGAGGAAAAATCCAGATCATTTGTTGCCATGGAAGGTGATAATACTATTGAATGAAAGATGGTTGTCGTTTTTGGATCGTCGAAATGCTTTTATCAAATGTTTCAATTGAATGAATTCATGTGTTGTTTGTTATTAAAGTCTTGAATCAAAGATAAGATTTTGAATTTAGATAGGACTAACATTAATGGATGACATGTTTTTTTTGTTAATTAACACGATACCAGTTCGTGATTTTTTTGAACATATTGTTCGGATCCACTGAAACAAATACGGGCCGGTCATGTTTACACTGTTTGTGAATTAGATAATTATGATTGATGATGTTGATGGTATCAATTCACGTTACAATCATGCATGTGTCCGCAAAATGTCAGCCGAATGATTATACCTACACCTCATAGAGATTGCCGCACAAAGAGACACGCTGCACAAACAAAGATGAATAATAATGGAATTCGCTCAATTTTGACCAGCCGTTTAATTCGGATCCAATGCCATGCCATTGTAAATATTGTAACTCGTGAAACTTCTTAATCTTCATCAAAGGGACACTTTAGTCTTGTCTTGGGATTCGCTTAAAGTCAGCCATAACGACGGATCCCTGTGGAGGTGACGATTATCCGTCGCCAATGTGTGTCACATTGGCGACGGAAACCGGGTTTCAAACATTTTAGTGCCGATATTTTTATCAGAAACATCGTAAAAATAACGCAATGAAACCTGACAGTCAGTGCTTTGTTTATCCCGTTCATTAATATAATAAAAAGTAAATAAACAAGTCCGGTAAACAAATATCGAATCTACATAAAGTGGTGTGGGGTGATCTGGGGTGTCTGTTCATTTGGCAACGAGGATTGTGCGTAAGCCGTCTCTGCTAAGCCGATACTAAAAGAAACGGAAAATGTCGTAAAAAACAGCTTCGTCCTGTTCTGAGCAAACAAAATGTCAGTGGAAGTATCCGTTGTGTTGTTTGTGTTGATGGACTTCAAAGTTCTGCGCAGATTCGCACTGAACAATTGTTAGGAACAGCTTGAATACTTTGAATTCTCATTAATGTTGCAAAATTGTCTGTTTTGAAAAGAAGGGCTCCGAATATACTGCAAGTTTAAGTGGATTTCTGAATTAAGATGCTACTTGCTTAGGTACCGATTACCGACAAAGGACTAGGGAACTTCATGTAGAAGAATTTGCCAGAGAGCAATCCTTGAACAATTTGGAGCATTCCATTGGATGCTCCCGACGGCGTTTCGACTGTTCTATGCCAATAAAGCATTCAACCTGATTTCATGTATTTGGATTAGTACTAGACAGCCCAAGTAACTATTCTAGTATATTATGGCACTTTCAAGAGACGCTGTATTTTTTCGCAGTTTCATTGACCTCAAGCTATGAACCTAAAGTAAAAGGTCTTGTGGTTCTAAGATCAATCTTTCAGGTAACATGGCACTGATAACTTTTACGTTTAACGTTAAATCGGTCAGGGATATTAAATGATTGTGTAGGTACAACGTTTTTGGCTTTAATATGCAATTATTCGATACCATTACCTGTGGGGTCATAACCTCTCAGTTATTTAGACCGACTTCATCATAAATCAAATCAGCCTTGAGATCGAGTTTAATCTCTGCTTTGTAAGTAAAGACAAGTGTCCTATTTTACTTTATTTGACTGTTTATTTGTTTATGACGATTACTAGAATGATATATTGATGTGACTGATAGTGAGGAGATAGCTTTGAATTGGTTCCCAATTTCTTAATCCTCATATAATTCGCAATCAGTTAAGACGGTTCAACGACCGACGTCCATGTTCATCCAATTATCCTTGTTGTCCAATAATTGTTGGAAATGTTGCAAAATATGCAAATGGCGTTACAACCGCATGCGGCAATAACTCACTTTTTACAATCAGCTCGGTAACCACAAAGCCCCAATAATTAGCGACACAAACAGGCGATTCATCATCAACAGATTACGATTTTATCGTCAGGAAGGTAATTTTAACACAATACCTCATAATACTCCATATTGTCGGTTAACCGCAGCGCGCGCGCAAGGACAATGGCGACACTCGCTAGATCATTGGCTAACAGTCAAAAGATAATACAGAGGATCCACTTATATGATCGCTGGACGAACTAAACTTACGAGAAGAACACCTTCAATTGATGACAATTTTAATTCACTGTTGGGTATTATTTTCTGTCTCGTTTCAACTATTTCTATCCAGTTCTTTGATAACAAAATTCCCTCCTACAATTTATCCAGCTTCATTTAATTCATCCACTAGTATTGCACTGATAAATATCACAATATTATCTGGATCAAAAGACTTATTCGATCGCCTAAATAGTAAATGGTTAGGTTAGGTTACTTACATCTCATGGAAGTCTCATATTTCTTACACAGATGTCTATTGTCTAATTGTGTATAATGTACCTTGTTGCTTTGCATAGTCTGTAAAATTTATAATGACAAATTCAAACAATCCTTCTGTATGTTATCTTCCATGCTAACGGCCGACACAGACATTGTGGCTGCGGTGCGCTTACGCATGCGATAAGGACAAGTACTCAATTTTATTTATTTTATGTTTTTATTTTTACAAGACAAGTGTTCATCACGTTTGAGGATTTATTTTGTGGTCGACCATTCATATTTGTAGTAGAACTTGTTATCTTGGTATCATGTATAAGTAACCAAATGGTTGTGAACTTCCTTCGCATCCTGCATGGAACATAATTTCGAATCTTTGTTATTCTGGCTTATTGATCATGGCACTATCATGTTCTGACAATCTGAAGAAACTGAAGTGCAAAATGCAGAGAACCACATTTTCTGACATGGATTAGGAGCCGATAATTGTCTTTATTTGATAGAGGACTTTGAACTGAAACAATATTGGGCTCCACCTCCACAACCAATAGCTTCAATTTTCTATGCGAAACTGTGACCCTCATTAAAAATAAATTTGCATGACTGGCTTCCTCTTAACTGTCAGTTGGTAGTTCTTCTGTGTGTGTAATGTGTCTACATTGTATGTATTTGTGTGTGTGCATGCAACTGTTCCGCCCGCGAGTGAGGTGCACTTCCTACCATCTCGCTAGCCTGGCGATTAGGAAGTCAATACCGGCACATTTATGTGCTGGTACTAAAGTAGGTTTTATAGTTTCCTTGTAGGTAATTTATATGTTTTATATTTAATTTCTTCGTCTTCCATGGAAATGTGTTTCAAGGTACTAGTTACTACTGGTTTTCAAAACCTAAAAAAGCCACCGTTTTGTCAATTTTGCTTTGCATTGATCGAAAACTCGAAACTACGATTACTGTAATTGGAGTCATGAAGAGCCCAATATAATGACCGACGATGTCATGTACTTAAATAAAGCATATATAATTATGTTCTGTAACAACATCAATTGAAAGCCGTGTCGGTTCAGGTCGGTCAGGTCAACGGCCACACATTCTCACAGCATTGGCCAATTCTATTCATTCAATGGGTCTTTGTTTAGCCCCAACTTTGTTGCTAGGCTATACGGCTATACGGCTATACGGCTATACGGCTATACGGCTATTCCTTCGCTACGAGCAGGTAGGTATGGATTTTTTGCGTCAAATGTGTTGCTACGGGATACTTCAAGTTTTTTGATGAAGGGTCTTCTCGTTTCGTTGGGGAAAATACCACTTTTTGTATTGGTATTGACAAAGTTTTGTATTGTGTTGTGAGTTTATTTGTTAGTATAATTTTGGGATTCCCTACTAACCTAAATTTTCTAACAATGGGGTTCTTTTTAACCGATTTCCAAAAATGAGGAGGTTCTATGTTCGGCTGTATGGTAATTTTTTTCATTTTTTGAAGCCTTTTAACTGATTTGGGAACTACATGGGTAACTTTTTCTTATGTGTGCCATCGAAGAGGTGGTTGTTATCCTATAAATATTGGCAAGTTAAAGAACCATTAACCCTTTCTGGATGCTTAAGAGAAACTAGTGACCGTTTTGACTTTGTTTGGGATTTTTCAGGAAAAGTGTAGCTTCATCAACGGTCTAAAACTTTCAAAGCTTTTCTTTCTAACAATTAATTAAGATATCGCGAGTTTTTGCTTGAATTCACAAACAAATAAGTACTAGATTTCTAGAAGCTCTTGTTGTGGAGATAAGTGTGATATCTTTAACAAGAATATTTACAAAAACATGTGTACATACATAGTACAATGTACTACATACAAACAATACTTTTCACTTTAACATCAATACGCGAAGAAATTCAACAGCAGACTTTATGTAAGTCCTTCGATCGTTCTAGATCTCAGCTCTAGACTAGACTAGTCTTGCAACCTATTACCATTTAACTCTTAAAACAATACCTACTTGTCGTAGTTCCGTAAATTAGTTTTAAACTTTAAAACGACGAATATGCCTCAAGTGGGAAACTATAAAAACTTAGGTTTAATAGTTCGGTCCAGGTATGATGAAGGAGTTTTGATTTTGCGTATGAGACAAATTAATTATTCGTCATGAACATCTGAAAAATAATGATCATCGGTAAGATGAAAATATGTTTCATCGAAAAAAGAATTCCATAAAATGTTAAGCTATTGGTATGTGAGTCTAGTTCCTGCTTATATTCGAAACTTTATGACTATGTGGACAGAATGAGAAAATTAAGGCAAGCTCTTAAGTGAGCTTTCTCTTAAGTATGAAGTCTCCTGAGTCCTGAGACTTGAGATGCTGATTTTAATCACCTGGAATTTTGGTCTAAAGCGCTAAAAATGCGTTGTGAACGCAATCGAGGCCTATTTTAAGGATAGGGCAGTATCTTGCGAAATCAACAACACTTTTAGCAGCATATTCATAAACAATTACCGAACCTACTCCCATCTCCATAATGTAAGCACAGTTATCAGTGGACGAACGGCAGTGGAACGAACTCAGTCCACTTATCACGACCGATTGTGGGACGAACTGGGTGGAACCGGTCTGGGACCGGTTCAGGCCGGTCCTGGGCGGTTCGGACTGGTCGCTCGCGTGCCGATAGAGCCGACACGCCTAGCTAATGACTAGTAATATTACGTGAAATTGTAGTTTTCATTGGAGAAATTGTGTATTTTGTTGTGTAGATAAAGTGTGAAATAAATAGTTAATGGATATTAGATTGTTGGGCAAATAGAGCGGACTGCTGGCATTCTGGGAAGTAGATTGTTTCTCGGAAACAAATCGATTTTCGGCCGGAATAGTAGCACAGTAAACAGTGAGAATTGTGGCGACTATGTACTTATGTGTGAAAATGTTATTGTGGCCCGAGAAAATTAGGGACTAAGCTACTTGATATTAAAAACTGGAGTCCACCGTTGGGCTCTCTTAACTGTTCCCTAACAATACCTTTCCATTCACAGCACTAGCACGAGAGGGACTTTCTAAGAGCATAACTCTATAGGCAAACAGCGCTTCCTGTAACTAGCTACAAACTTCGAAGAATATTCAACATTGCCTTGATTATAATGAAAAATTGAAACGATCTGTTAATGACACGTTAATGAAAAAAACTGGCGTCAATTGAACCGCGTTATGTAAGACAGTGGTCAATTAACACAACACACAAATCTGCCGCAGTTAGCAGACCATTACACTGATCACTCTTAATTACACCTACAGAGGTACTTTGTGTCACTAAGTTCCTACTGACTGTCTCACTGTAATCATGTCATGTCAGTTTTATTATAAGAAAAATACTGCGGTACCTATGTGTGCACCAAGTGCCTATTCTTGTTTTATCCCTTCGTGTGACACGACTTACGAGACAAGGTGTGTTGTGAAAAAATTAACCGTACTCGTATCAGGGCTACGTTAGACAGGACGTATTAGCGTTCATGTGGACTCTTTAAATTAATGTAATTACTAAGGCACTTGAGCCATTTCAGGTTTGTCTCTAGAAGGGAAACGCAATTACCGACAATATGTCTCGGTAAAGATTATTATGATAATTTAGTATATTTAGCCCGAAAGTCTGACAACCAGTCTTGCCAAGGGTTATCGTATCATCCAGTTACTGGGTTGTGGAGGTCTGGTTGAGGACTTGAGGATAGGCAGTAGCTCCATGTAAAATACTGGTATTCAGCTGCATCCTGCATCCGACTGGAAGCCGACCTCGCCTTGGTTGGGAAAAGGCTAGGCAGATGAGTATATTTAGATGTGGTCATACTATCTATGTAAATTATAGTATCTGATGGAAGCTTAATTTTTTTGTCACAAAAACAACACGTGTTTCCCCTAAAAATCAAAAGATTTCCTAACATTCCGACCAAAGGTGTCACAACAAGACAAACAATACAAATTCCTAATAGATCATTCATAGAAATAAAACCAACGTTAAATAATATTTATTTATCACTATAGAACTTCCGTATTGTTTTCCTCGCACTTTAAATTTTCCACAAGTGTTGTGTGACGGCGGCGCGACTGTGTTGCGTCAGCTGGTGGGTGTTGACTGATGTTGGGTTGTTGCATCATGTACTTACCTGTGACTACAACAGACCATCATGGTCTATTTGCTGATTTGTATGGGCTGAGGTCGTATTTTTCAAGTAATTGGGGTGAAAACAATCTTTTAAAAGAGCCTAAAGTATTGAAAGATTGCATAGCATAGACAGCTGTGATGACCATGGTCGCTTCTTCTCTGTATGAGAAGAGGGTGTACCCTACAGGTGGTGGGATATGTGGTGTGATATCAAGCTGATACTTTTATCAATATTCAACGTCATGGAAATCATTTCGCTTTTGGTTAGGTATACTGTTCTACCTTACCTCAACTAACTTGTTAGAAAAGGACCGAGGCGGACGACGATATTTATACCTAATTTATAATATTTATTATCAATAACAAACGTATTGTTTTCTGTTTTGGATGGTTTTGGTACTCTTCAATGAGAAAACTAGTGGACTGTATTATTAGATTTAATTATTATGATAGTTTGCAAAGCGGAAGGCGGACGACGCTCACTTTTCTTGAACGCGATTTTGACAGGAAGTGGCAAGTTCGCGTCGGTCGTCGCTCATTGGCTCGCAGCGCGTCGTCGTCCCGCGCGTTTAGTTTTTGCACCGCGTCCGCGCGTGGACATTTTCCATTGCTAGCTACTAAGGTATCATAAAGTATTCCGGATGAGCATTATAATAAAATATTTAAATAATACAATAACAACATAAAAATCTGAATTGCAAATCAGGAAACAATTTATTGCTGTTATTGTTAATTAGCTGACAATTTAGATAAAAATCTAAAGGTAAGTTATTTGTATAAGATTTCTTTTATGATCAAGTACTTTAGTCATAAGGGATTGGTTCCCAGGGAATAATCTCTATTGGATCTTTCATTATGTAACGAAACTGCGAATTTTGCTGATTTTGTGTGGTAAGTAAATGGTAAAATTGTTTTCGTGATCTATATATAGTCATTTTCTTCAGTTCTTATAATAGTAGCCTACAGAAACTACGGATTTAACAATGAAAAAATTAAACTAAAAAAAATTACGATAAACTTTTTCAAAACAGTAAATTATTTTATTACTAGCTGTTGCCCGTCTGCGATCCAGGATGAATAGTAGTCTATGTCTTTCTCCGGGTCATAGTCTACCCATGTGCCAAATTTCATCCACATCCATTCAACCGTTTTATCGTGACAGCGTAACAAACAAACAAACTCACTTTGGTATTTATAATACTAGCTTCCACCCGCGGCTTCCTCCGCGCGGTATGTCGATAAAAAGTAACCTATGCCTTCCCCAGCAGGCGTAGCATGGCGCTTTCTATCTCTACGAAGAATAGACATAGCTTTTTCTATACAAAGTGACAGTTCGTTTCTTCATTTTTGACATCCACCGTAGAAATCTTTCTACAATCTGTCATTTTGTCTTTCATTTCTAACGATCTTTGTCTACGTCTTTTTATATGTAGACTATTTCGGAAGAAAATTTTCTATCCTTACTGTCAAAATCACAGTGACAACCGATAAATCCTATGACAAAACAAAGAATTCTGAGTCGAATTATGTAAAAAGTGAATTTCGTAAAAAGTGCAGTTGACTCTTTCTACTTTGCTGCCGTCTCGTACTGTCTACTGTCTACAGGAAACGTCATTTTTGTCTACTCTTCCGTCGACAAAATGGTGCTCATGCTACGTCTGCAGGATGCCATCCTTGCCAAATTTAGACGAAATCCGTGGAATGGTTTAGGCGTGAAAAGGTAACCACAGACAGATGGACAGACAGACAGAGTTACTTTCAAATGTATACTATTAGTATGGATTAGTTATGATTAGGATTAAGAAAGACAGTAGCCGAAAGAAAGTACATATTATATAGGTAACAAACTGTAAATATTTGTTTTCCTAAGATTACGATCAAAGTCAATATTTTTCACATTAAACTCATTCTCATAAAACAATAATTTAACTCATTTTCTGCTGAAAACATGTTGTTTTTTAAAAACATCAAAAATTATCCATCAGTGTCTGTATTATATATTGATAAACATAATGACTTTACCTACATACCATCCAATTTCAACGTTATTTTGTGAAGAACAAAGTCGAAAATTCCTCTGTAAAATTAAAGATTACACTTAGTGCCATGCAATGGTAAGGTGTGCTAAAATTACGTCATTGACTGAATCAAGATCAAGAGAGTTCAATAACACGTAATCACAGTTCGCTTATATATTTTCAGTCATTTGTAATATTCTCTTACAAAACAAGCTTTACGTAAGAGTAGGTATGTATTGTTTTCATTTCTACGAATTTATATTTGTAGCAGCGTTGTTATGGTACCTATTTTGGAAATGGGGCTCATGGCTAATTACCAACAGTAATTAATACAAGTGAAAACTGGGACCTCAGAGCTATATTTCGGACGTTGATTTTCAGTTTGTATTGATTACCTGATAGATAATGGACTGTTGTGAAATATAAATTGATATTAGTCTTATTGTATTGGCGTGGGCTAGCTAACATTAGGCAAATAATTTAATTTAATGTGTTGTGTTGCGTAATGCAAATTATTGTGCATACTTATTGTACCTATAGAATCAAGTTTTTGTTACCGAACAGACAGCTGTGCTGCTGGGGAGTTTGTTGCGCCACTTTCTTCTCAGCTAAAGCACTAGGAAGTGGTGAAGGGGTGGGTTCTGACGTCCGAAAATATAATGATTTTTTTTCATTTTGTTTATGAAAACACTTAATTACGAATGATTTTTCAATAACATTTTGACACCATAATTCACCATATTTTGTGGTAGAGTGTACAGAACTTATAAAATTATTAACCTCATTATATTATTAAGTAAAACTAAATAAATTAAAGATAATGTATGATAACTATATTATAAAACTTTTGGTTTTAGGTACGTTTACTTTTGAATCAGGTTTGACCTGACATATCGTAATCACTATTTTGTGTAATTCGCTTAATGTCTGCAGTGTCCATTCCTTCATTCAGCTCAGCATAGTAACAACGCACAGCATATTTTTAGTGACGTCACGAACCACGTATTCCGTGAGAATGTTCCCCAGCGGACGCGCGAACGTTTGTTTTGTAAACCGCGCTCATCGGCTCCCAAACAATATCGACAACAGCAAATAAATAGCGGATATGGTTAGCGATGTTCATGTGATTTAACATGCAAGGCAGATAATAATACCAGACTATTATGGTCCCACTGCTGGGCAAAGGCCTCTTCTCATACAGAGAAGGTACGAGCATTGATCACCAGTGCTTGCTCAAGACGGGTTGGAGAATTCGGACTTGTATTAAGTATAAGATAGCTACTAAACTCCCCCACGGAGTAAATACATAATCTTAATTATGTCTACATTTAACTTAATAATATAATCTTCTGAAATCAACCATCGATTTCACATAACCAGTCACAACGCGTCATCACTTATGTTTGAAAAAACTTCAGATAATGAGTGATCTTCTACAATATTAAAGCAATTGCGATGGCTAAACCGTGGTTGCTTGGCAGATCTCAGTTTCAAGTTTACTTACCACATAATGGCAGTTTAAATAACGTCTGTAGGTTGATATATTCTGAGGAGAATCTAGTTAAATTGGAAGTGCATAGTTGCTTTTAAACTACAACTCACGTTTCTGCCCCCCCGTGAGCTAAAAATAGCGTGAATGTGCATCCTGCACGTTGATGACCGATTGTCCTCCATCATACATTCATACTGTTACGTAGTGTCTGATGCAAGTGACCGGTCGGTTCTTGATGACCTAGTGAAACACTAATTGATTTGGGATGAAAACCGGAGCTAGACTTAGCAGCTAATTCATCTTAATCTGCCTTTTACCAACAATATCGGTACCGGTCTCAGGTGAATACCAATCAGTGGTATGCAGCGACAGCCAATCTGACCTCCACAACCCAGTAAGGCACTGGGGCTACTGGGTAAAACCTAAGCGATACCCAAGGGTGGATCCAGGGGCATGGGGACGTGCCCTCCCCAACGGTTTAAGTATAATAAAATCGAATCGTCTGAATGAACCTAACTATCAAGAATCAACGCTGAACGCTTCAATGATGAACGCTGAAGAAGTACGCTATTTATCTTCATTAAAAAATAATGAATCCCAAAAACACCATAAATATGCAATACAACATATGAGAGACACTTCTCATCAATATGCAATACAACATATGAGAGACACTTCTCATCTGTCTGGCCCATGTGCCCTCAGAAATAAATCCTGGACCCGCCCTTGGCGATACCCTTGGAAAGACTGGTTGTCAGACTTTCTGGCTTCTGGCTACTCTAATGACAGTCAAAGATGTACAAATGACAGCCGAGACTGACTTTTATATATGTGATTAATGTGATTATCAGTAGGTACAAGGAGCGGTTGTAATCTTATCCAAAAAATGTCCTTTGATTCCACCACGCTACAAATATCGCGAGGACACAAGACACGTGTATATTTCCGATCATTATTCAGTATACGAGTAGGTGTGTTATGCAGTAGCTGATGCAATAAAACCGGTTACAGGGTGATCGAGATTCTAACTAATCTGCTAAGACGAGGTGACCTATTGAATCACACGTCTTATTAACTTCTACTAGGTATCTATAGTATTGTTTCGTTTGACATTGCCTATACGTAGAGTCATCGAGCTTAGGTAGGTCCGAGAATCTTCATGTTCTGGTGAAAAAAATAGTTTCCTACAGGTCATTAAACTACTTAGTTCACACATACAAGTTACATGTTTTAGAACGAAATTAATTTACTCACTGACAGACAACGCACATCCTAAACCGCTGGATTAAGAAACATCTTCTTGTATTATAACGAAAGTGAGCACTAAGGAAGGATGTTTGAAAATTAATTTCCTAAAGGGGTTAAATAGGGGATGAAACTTTGGTTGGTAGTTCGTCATTTTTGTCGATGAGAAATAGGATTTTTTACGAGTCTCGTAAATAATAAAATTATGACACAGATGGACTAGTCCGGGCGATCCTTTTGGAAAACAATTTTTTTTTTGGTGCTCACAAAAGGAAAAACGACACACAAAACACATTTCCAGCCCAGCCAGTTTGACACGTAGATGACGTCACAGAACCAGCTAGCTTAATCGAATGCCTTCTGCTAATCTTTAAGAACTTAATAAATATTATCATGATGACATATTAGCACGTGGACAATCTCTCTGAGACGGATGTGTGACGCAGCTGATGCAATCAGACCGGTCGGTGAGGCGGAGAGGGTGTGCGCCTGCGCCACTTAGCCCGAAACGACCTATTCGATCACATCTCATATCGTTCAATTTGTCGCCATTCATTTTAATCTGTTCACAGGTTATTAACACGTGTTTTCGAAAAAGAATACCTAATTTTGTTTGTCAAAACATGAGGAAGGCCACAAGTATTTTTTTATTATGTAGGTACATACATCATTTTGTATTTTCTTTAATTGGTTCCAGGTTCCACTGGTTCTTCCTACAACCAATGGATTCTGGAACCATGTTATGTCATGTATTTTTTGGTAAAAATGTTATAGGGTCGATACCTTTACCTAGGTCCAGCGAATGGTAGTTAAATCTGGCTAAGGGATATGTAAAGACGCCTAGTAGGTACCACCAAAACACACTCCAAGTACTTATATTTTTATCACAAGCCTTCAATATCCTTATATTGAAGGCTTATAGGGGCTTACACTTACAGTTAACAGTGGACTTTACCGTCTCATAATGATAATATTCTAGGAATGATTGCAGCATATTTTCTGAAGCGTGCCTGTTTATCTACGTCTGGCGCGAGCTGCCAGAGGTCACGGATGTTTCACTGTCATGTATTACTATTGCATTAAACTATTTACATAATGGATTAATGGGTGTAGGTATATAAACTATTTGTATTGATGCATGTGTCTCCTAATACAAGGAATAAAGCTGTTTCTGAAGGCCATCCAATTTGTAGTATATACAAGTTAAGATATTCTTATTCGGATTGAATTGAGTTTCCTTTAAATTACCTTCGACCTTTTAGTCATCACCATCCCTATCTGATCCAACCTCAGTGACACTGGCTGACTGGCAGGAAACTTTATAATCTTCTCGAAGTTTTCAGATCAAGAAATACTTCTGACTTCAGACTTGTGCCGAACATAATTTATTATTATAATCTTTCTATATTTTGTCTTGGCTCGTGCCAAAAATACCTCATCATCTTCTCCCTTCTGCCGACATTTAGGGATGGTGCAGCTTGTCTTCCTCTCCCATAAATCTCTTTTAGCCGGCAACTCAGTAGGCACTAAGCACCTTTCTAGCCATATCATCTCGTTCATGGCTTCTTTGGCCTTCCATCACCTCTCCATGTTCGAAATGTCACTGACTAACCAGGGTTGCGACACTCATAGAAGCTCCGGATCTTATTTTTTATGTTTTTAATACTTTTTAATAACTTAGTATTTATCTACTCAATACCAGCTTTAAAATGACATTTAAATATTGTACACATTAAAATATTAATTTAAAAAGTCCGGTTAAAAGAGGCTATAACACGTTATAATAATGACGTAAATAATTATGAAGCAACGATAACAAGACGTTATAGGAAAACATGTTACATCAACCATCTGTGCTGGTCTGTGAGTAACAGGGTAAAACGGGGCTATTTCCAAGTCGTTCTATGACGTAGTAACACTGGTACCTTACTGTAATGTTGCAAAATAACGGGGAATGTTTAGACAAGTGTAGGCTGAGGAAAGACAGTGGTTAACGAGAAGAGGGTAACCTACTGGTCATAAGGAAATGTTTATTGCTGGTGCCGGATTAAATTAGTAGCTAACTGTTTGAAGGGTATGGGAGCCGACATTTCAGACATGTCATCTTTGTCACTGGGATGTTAATGTATCTGCGATGGCTCTGGTGTTGCAGATGTGCATAGACGCTGTTTATTTTACATAATTCCTTGCTATAATCAATCCATGAGGTGAGAATCTGGAAAAACCACTTTTCCTGCAACAAAAGATAATTAAAATTAGATTTATTCCACGAAATGATTCGTAGCTATATATATTGAAAAATCCTGGGTAATGTCGGGAAAATTCTGGTCAATGCCAAGATCTTAGATTACGTTTGACAAGCAGACAACATTATTGTATAAACATGTTGAGCCCAAGATTCGTAGAATATAGAAAAAAACCTTTCACAACTATAAAGACGCTAGTATAACGGTGGCTGCAAGGTGTATCAGCAGATGTCAACTAGAGATGATGAATATAACCATCAACCATTAAATTTAACTAATATTTAAAATTAACCATGATATTCAATAAATAAAATTAACATTAACGAATAAAAATATCATATCAACTTCTTCGGCGCAAAATTGGCAAGGACGAATATTTCTCTGTCTCGCTCGAACAACGCGCTGTCTCTCGCTCGCTCGGGTTGACCTTCGGAGCGGCAACGCAGTGTCGTCAGTGTGGTAGAAATATTTATTCCGTTACGTGCATTCAATTGTATGTTCTATCTTTGTTACGTTAAAACACATTTACTGTTGGGGATATTTTATTCTAAAGAAAGTTGTTGATATTTTTAACCAATATTTCGGTCGGTTAATGGTTGATTTTTGATATAAGTTTATTTTATTAGTTAGTTTTGATATTTTACTCAAATAACAAAGTCGCGTCGTTGCGTTGTTGTTGTTTTTTTTGTTTTACAAAATGCCGAGACGAAATAATGATACGTGGAACCATTTCGATAATCGTGGGGGTGGAAAAAGTCGCAACTTGTAAATATTGTAAAAAAGCCTGTTAAAGTATGAAAGGAAGTTTAACTTAACAATTTCAACATGCATTAGTTAATAGAATATTCAACTTTTCAACATGTTGCAGATACTTGAATAAAAATATTAACTAATATTTTCAACCAATAAAAATATCGATATTTTTATTTAACCATTAACCATTAACCAATAAACAATTTCAACCAATATTCTCATCTCTAATGTCAACGCACTGCAACCGTCCCTTTTGCCGCTTTTGGCAAAAACAGACGCACACCGGCCCACAGGAAGTGACGGGATGGCAGACTATTCAAAAACGGACATTCTGAAAATCCTGCAGAGTTAATAGGTACCTGCTATAAATATTGTGCTGTGGTAAAACCAATCATTCTGATTCATCTTCTTTCAAAATCAAAAATACAGATCAATTAATAGGTTAGAAATCAATTACTCAGTAACGATTTTTTTTTATTTATTAATCTGACACGTCGAATAATTTAAGCAGGAAAACACAAAATTAAAAGAAATAATTATTAGAATAAAGATAAATAATTATTACTCTTCTAATAATTATTATAACACCGTTGTACGTATTTTTCTGCTAAATAAATAGATTACGTTGTTTTTGTATTTTTGACGTCACTAATAGTTACTATTAGTGACGTCAAAAATACAAAAACAACGTAAAGGAAGGAATATAAGGTAAAGTAGCAGTAGTAAGGTTAGGGGATTTAGAAAAACCCGGTTCTATTTTGATTCATAAAATTCGCAAATGAAACCTTTAATGCGGTTACTAAAAAGTACTAAAAACCTAAACAAAAAAACTGCAATTTTTCCTGTCAAATTAAAAATGTTTCCTTCAATAATGTTTTCAAGGGTGCTGTTGCACACCATAGTTGCATTCCTACCATAACGGAAATTATTGCATGCAACAGATATACCTACTTAATAGCTCGTAACATGACTCAGTTATTTGAAGTCGGCTAACATGGAAACGTACCATAATTTGCTGTTAGAACAAAGCCGACACTTACGTGAGTTAATATTGAACAAAGAAATAAATTACGGCATCACATTTTTTTCTGGAATCGGTTCCTTAAGTATCAGGTTGCATGTTCGAAGCCTGCTAAGGACCAATGTGACTTCTGTTTGATACGAGTGACTCATTGTCTAGGAAAACATCGTGAGGAAACCTGCACGCGTAGCATGACCACTAGTATAGTGATTGTTTATCTGTCATTTTGTCTATTCTTCCTTCGTCAAAACCCGTTTCTACTGTGGTCATGCTGCGCGTGCTGGACTACATGGTCTGACATCAATTCGCATAAATGGCGAGATTTTCTTTAATTCAAACAACTTTGCAAAGACTCCGCGTGGCATTATGGTGCAGTGTCCTACATAATTATGTCCAGCAGTGTGCAAAACTACACTGTGTGTGTTCACTTTACACTAAAAAGAATTAAATTACCAAAACAAGATAAAACACTTTATTTGATGATTATATATCAGCTATGGTTGGCCAAACGCCAATAGGCAGCCATAAAAGTATGAATCAACCAATCTGTTTACTTGTTATTTCCTTAAATAAGTATGAAAACTGCTGCTGCACTAATATGTAATAAATACATAATAAAAGCTATCGACAGCTGTTTTTCAATAAATACCCTTGAAATGTTTAGTCATATGAGTGACATAAACATATTAATTATAGAGGTATTGCTAATATATTATAATAATATAGTAGCAAAATTATTCTGATTCTTAGAATTATTATGTAGTTTCTTTGCAAAAAAAAGAGAGTGCGGGTTGAGCAGTGGTTGTGGTTGAGTCATTAGCTTCTGCTCTTCACGTCGCGAGTTCGACTCCCGCACATAACATTAGCAAGTCAATTAAAATAAATATAATCACATATTTTATGTAATACCCGAAGGGTTAGGCAGAGGGGGTACTTACCAATACCTAGTCAACAAATATTTGTAATTTAATATTTGCAATTTAATATGGATTACAGAGATTCTATAGTGTCGGACGCGTAGGAAATGTATTTTTTAGCAGATTACATGCGTTTTAAAAATATGTCACCGTATATTTTATGAACTTCGTTACTTTATATTCTATCGGTATTATTTCCGTTAGATTACTTATAAACTGTCGATAAATGGTGTTGTACTACAACAAACCATTTACAATTAAACGCACTATTTTTCTATAGTTTATTTTAATCTATCCATTGGAAACCGACAATTTGTGAACTAGTTTCAAACTTGCTACGTAACGCACCATGCACTACTAGTGAAGACCCTGCCTAGCTGCGAGCAACTTGGAAGGAGCGCTCGCCGGCCGCTGCCGCGGCATTAACCGCTCGCTTTGCTCGCTCGGCTCGCGCGCGCTTTGTGACAGTTTTAACCTAACCTTTTTTTTTTTTTTTGTCGCTGAGAAATGCATTACGCATCCCCGCTCGTGGGGGACGAGTCTAGGGTATGTGGGACTCCTGTCGCTAACGACAGTATACCCACTAAAACTCAGCGGTGTTCCCACATCGCCGTAATGGGAGGGCCATGGGAAACCGGCTCAGCCTTTACATCCACAACCCTCCCGGCGCATGCCCGCCTAGCTGGCGGGCCCCGCATGCCCCCCAGGTTGGGGAGCTACAGGAATGGCCGGGAACACCTGGCCATTCCCGTCCGACACTGGTGGAGACCTGTGCAATACAGGCAAGGGTGCCCCCGCACCCATTGCCTGCTGGCCTCCACCTGGGAGGAGTCGGAGATGACTATCGTACTGACGTCTTCTTCGACCCCTCCTCCGCCTTCGGAGCGGCGCCGCGTCAGGATCGTCCTCACGCGCGCGCTCCGCCGCCTCCTTCTGGGACATGACGTGTTCACAGAAGGAGGCGACTGCCGCCCAGGACCTCTCATCCCTCAGCATGGCGTTAACCAAGCCGGGGAGCGATAGGTCCGGTCCGATCACCGCGATGAGACTGCGGCGCGGCTCGGACCACGACGGGCACACCTCGAGGGTGTGCTGCGCCGCGTCCTCCACCGCACCACAGTCGAGGCACGACGGCGTCCTCTCCCGTCCGATTCGGTGCAGGTACGATCCGAAACAACCGTGTCCGGACAGCACCTTATACTTAAACTAACGGTTCCCACAATCTTACGGTGAAATAGAGTGTTATAGCCATTTCATAGGACTGAAAAGGATTTACATTTGCGGTCAACATAAGTTGATGGTCCATTTGCCTATACGTTTCCCTGTCTACACAGCGCCATGCTCCCCTCACGTGACAGACGTATTGATCGTATGAGTATATAATAGTTATGAACACCTCTAATATGTTGCTGTTATCTTTTGTTATGCACATAAATAGGTAAATTTGATTTATTATCACGGGGGTGCTAATCTAGAAGTAAACTCGAATGTTTCCAAGAATTGCAGAAATAAAACTGTAATAATATGTAGTTTCCACTTGCCAATTGACATAAACACTCTAATGATTCAGTAGCAGAAAAGTCTGATTTTTGTGTACCTACAGGTTCTGGTGATCGATTCCCGTTTAGAGGAAGAAGTTTTGTTTGGCATACTATGATACTATATTAATGGATATATCATAGTATGCACTGGACTGGGACGGTTATGCCCCTTTTCACTCATACTAGGCGACACCTAAATGTAACTGATGCCTAAATATGTTTCTACTCACTGTGCTAAGCCAAGCGTTGAAAATCATACAGTACACACAACTTACACATCAAGCTATATATTTCCAGTTTATGCTGATCTCGCATTGTAAAGGATTTCTGTACAATGCGAGGTCAGCTTATACTGGAAATGTATAGCTTGATGTGTAGCCGTGTGTACACTTTTACTTAGGTATTACATTGAGTTCTTGTAGTGTTAATGAAAACAGGCATAAGGTATACACCATCCAACCTTATTGTTTCAAATGTTATGCACACATAATTAGGGAAAATAGTAGGTCTGTAATGGCTATGTTCACCACACTTAGCAGTTTATGAACCGATTGTTGAAGACGAGTTGCGGTTTTTTTATCGTTAGTTAGTAAGTAGGTACCTACCTTCCTAGTGACCAGGCCCGTTGGGCCTCACCTCACCCACACCCACGCACCAATTCTGCGAAAACACTTCTACACCATAACAATCGGATATTTTTAATAGCCCACAGATCTCGCTTGACCGGCTACCGACACTCTGTACTTACCTCAATAATTATCTATGAGTGTAGCAATTAATTCTTATTAATTTACAATATAATTGAATCCGCCATGTTTTTAGGCCCAGTTTAAGGTCACGTTTGGAAGAAGAAATATAAGTAGATAACTTGTATCAGTTGGTCCGGTTATGGTGCAAAAAGTTTATAATGTAGGTACCAAATATAGGTTTGTGTGGTTCGAGGCTCAAGGTTACTCTACAAATGCGCTATCAATTAGTTTCATAAACTATAATAAATAGAAGAAATCTTGAAAAGAACTGTGATTGGCAGAAAAGTTGAAGAAAAAGTTTTTAGTTGTGTTTTTCTGTTGGAAAATATGTAACAACCCGGATTTCAGCATTACGCTTTCCCTATTTTTGTAAGATTTGAATCAGAGACAGAAGAAATTAAGACAGAGGTTTAAAATTGTGGCTTTTTCAGATCTGTCATTAAGAGCTTGAGGAAAAAAACATGTAAGGCAAGGAATAGGATCATTTGAAATGATCTCATGACCGCTGCGGTTGCTCGATGACAAAGGATCTCCAATTACTTATTTTCAGTCATGTTTCTTGAGTTATTACCTAACTCATTTTACTTCCAAGGAAAAATAAAAAAGGTGACTGTTAATAGTACCTACCATTACTTATTATGTATTCAGGTATTATAGGCACTTCAGCTACTGAAGTACAGAAGTAGCCAAAGTGTTACAACAGTAACACATGTTCCTAAAACAAACACTTTAGCAGAAGTCTGTCAGAAACTCAGAACTCTGCATCGTAACAGTGCGCTAAAGGATTGAGTCAATATTTTGCAGCGATGCGCGCGCGCACCTCCCACTCCCCTCCCCACCGCGCCGCCATCTTCACTTAGCGACAGTAATGGCCGACAAAAAGTTGTTATTCAATCTAGTTTCAACAAAAAAACTGTTGTTACCAGCTCGTATAGCCTGGAGAGTGAAGAGTGCCTGTAACAAACATGACCTCTCTTTCTGTTAGTTTTTGTTATACTTTTCAAGGTTAGTGGACTTTTTAATAGTAATGTTTATCGAAGCTTAGGCCTTTCAAAATAGCGATCTCTTCATCGATTCAAAATACCTACGTAACAATTGTAAAGTAGATTTTTGTATTGTAGTTCTTGTCCACGATTCTTCTAATTTCGGTGCTCTGCAAAAGTACTTCCTATTTTGGTAAAACAACCGTCCTGTTACTGTTATTCGCCCTGTTTTCTTACAAAATCTAGATTTTCGCTTCTGCCAAATTCACTTCAACGAAGACTTATTAAAACGAACCTCCTAAATGACCTTACATCACCCAGCACTTGCATAATGAAGGCGCATTAAAATGCGCAAAACGCTGGAGCAGGGAAGCCGCGGGGTGCAGTCTGATCCGCCTGCCACACACGGCTGCTAAGTGGATTACGTCTGTAAGCGTCGTCTGCTGACCACCGCTGCTTAGCCGCCGTGTGTTTTCACGTTAAAACTTATTATCTATAGGAGAACCAACCAACCAATCAGGTGGATAACAATTATATAAGAAACATAAAGCCAATTACAGGTTCTCACGGGTAAAACTGCAAAAGTAGTCGAAATCTTAGGATCACTAGCAAGCACGATAGAAAAGAATATAATATATGTATAAACATATAAATTATATAATTTTCAGGTACAATAAGCACTATGCAGTATGCAGTTTAAAAAAAGTATTTAGGTATTGTAGTACTTCCCTTTCATGTCTTTAGTAGAAAATAAGAATTAAGTACAGTAGTAAGTACCCATATTTTTTACTGTGTTCGAATATGCTTTAAAAGCTATCGTTTCAGAGTTTTCAGATGTGGGCGATACTGGAGCACACGCATGAACATCGTAGAAACAGAAGAAACGATAGACAACATGACAGATTGTAGAAGACATATTTCTAGGGCGCGCTGCGCGATGTCAATAGTAAACAACACTCTTTGTAGAGAAGGCACATACAATTGTACAGCTGTTAGTTGGTGAGGAAACCCAAAAGAGTTTCTTTATCAAGATCATAATGATTTTTATTCCTCGTTTCTCTCCAAAGAACCACAATAATCCACCAATATATTTTTATCTGCTTAAGAAACTCTATCATGTATGATAGGAGAGAGAGCTTAGTAAAATATTCATTTCATATCTCTACCAATGTAATATAAATTCATAGAAAAATCTAATTAACACTTCATAAAACGGCGAAACATTAACTCTTATCTCTCCACACCACTTAACCGTGAGCTATGTGAGGAAAAAACAACAATAAGATGTGTACGGTAGATATTAGTACATAGCGGGTACGTCGATGGAACTGCATGCAAATACCGACGAAAATACACGAACATGCGAGTATGTTAATATAAGCGTGTGAGCTGTGTTGTACAATGGTTCCGTATGTAAAAATTATCATTAAATGAAAATAAAGATAAAAACTATATAGGTAGACATCAAAGAGATTGCGTATCGCAGTAGATCAACAATCTAGATTGCTTATCTATTGATGAGCAGTCATTCATATTGTCCATCACGTTTGCATCAACCTCAAACATTATCGTGTTTGCAATGTGTGCCTCATGGCTCATACATTCTATAACAAAGTATTTACAGAAGAAGAAGCATTGCAATCAAGATAATTGTGATTTCATGTTTGTCCATTTATGAAATTGGTTTATTTATTATATATATAAGTATTATATATATTTTACCTACAGTCAGCTCCACAACGCAAAATATCATTTATGTACCTACTTACTTACCTATATGTATGTATGTGTAAAACCCATATCTCCTGGCCACAGAACTCTAAAGCCATGTACACACAAAGTATTCGAAGCGGAACACAACAGGGTTGCCAGTCGCCAACTCTTTGTGTTGCCACACCATATAATTAAATATTATTACCGAGAGGTATTGTGTTCGATCCCGGGCGGTGCATTGTTACGTCAATGCTAATGTACATTAGGAGCTTTTGTACAGTTTTATGGTTGTCGTAAATAACTGGATTTGTGATTGATAAGTGACGTGGATGGCGAAGGATGGGGATGGAGGATCAGCTGCTCATTATTTCATATTTTATGACCAGCTTAGAGGCCCGTTGAAAATTGTAACTGAAGTTGTTGTTACTGTGCGTTTCCACTCGCGAAACATTCACATGAAAACGCACATTGTATCGAACATTGATCCGCGAGGTGGATAAAGGCTCTTACATATTGGCGCGATTCATCGCACGACGCGAATTTGAACAAAACAATTTCTGATGCTATGGCTACACATCGCGTTATCGCGAACTTTTCTTCGTGCGCTCTCTCTCGCACACCCCTCGATTACTCGCTGAGCAACAGAGAGCGCACGAAGAAAAGTTCGCGATAACGCGAAGTGTAGTCGTAGCATGAGAAAACCTCACGGCGAACAATACGGCGGCGGCGCGGCGTCGCGCCACGCGACGAATCGCGCGAGTATGTAAGAGCCTTTAATCAAAAGAAGACAATAATGATCGTGCCACCCTTAAATCTAAATATTTTATGTCCTAATAGAGAACATATCTAATTATAAAGTCGTCATTAGGTGAAATAAAGCCGACATTCGCCGTACAATATAATTTCCCTCAGCACCATCTCCTCCAAGATTCATCCTGTAATCAAACAAATTCATCACGCCATTGCCTTATAGCTAATAAAATAAACGAATGCTCCCAACCAAATGAGCGGCTCCCGTCAGCCAACAATTGACGTAATAACCTTACTGCCGAGCCCCCATCGGCGCTGCCGATGTAATACTTGGTCTTATCGAATGCCTTCTATACTACGCCTACGATAATTTAGTTCTTTTACAGTATATGCTGGAACCGAAGCTGAAGGAAGTGGAACAAAGGAATTGTTGTTATTCGTTTGTGGATGAAACAAGACAGTGTTTTCTTTCTTTCGAAATTATTCTTTGTGAGTATTTTTTTGAAAACGGGGTGTGGGTTAATATATTATACTTGGCATATTAACAGCATCAATTCTAAAATTTGATTACTAATGAGTCGACAGTAGTTGCTCTAAACAAAGCGATCCCAAGCGACTTATCGGAAAGAAATGAAATGAGGACAAAAACTTGAATTCGTTACTTTGTATGCAAGCAACGCTTACTACTTACATAGTAATATCCGTGGGTGTGTCTATTCTGAAATGCTACTATAAAATTAGTATTTTATTACCACACAAATATACAATATTATTATCATCATTTGTAATGCAATTGTTGATAATCTTGCTTCCATACGTGCATACTTACGTCATAACTTAAAAATAACAACAAAAGTCATTCGTTTATCTCAAAACTTCGCGTATACTACAGCGCTCCCTTATTATACAGGGTGGGTCGTAAAATGGTCCCACCTATTTTGCACTCGTAAAAGAGGCTCGTAAATTTTACGTCACAAATGCGTCTCATTGTTGGCTGGGAGCGGAGATAGGCAGGGATCGAGCCCCATCGAATAATCTCTGGCTTCACGATAAGTCGTGCATCCTTGATCGTTCGGCTGTATATACGCGGGCGGGTGATATCGATATTGTTTAAAAAATAGGAAAAATTATTTTAAGAAACTGTTCTATCATACTCAATCTAACACTGCTTTTTCCATTTCCCAATGAGACTGCCTAAAAATGCAAGTGCAAAGGTTGGAGTTAGCCTTTATGTTCTAGTGATCTGAGTATCAGTCAACCTAGGAAAACTGTTTCAAAATTGATAACGAAGACCCTTTATGTAGACCTGCGTACTTAAGTATATGGATGTAACGAAACAGAAGTCAACATCTAATCCACGCACTAAAACCTTGTTTGTGTAGGAGGCCTTTAACGTGGAACCATATCAGCCTCTAATGCCGGAGCAGTCAGTAAACTTACGTATCTCTTGAGAAATCCCTTGTAAAAAGCTTAGGATATAATCTGTAGGAGATAAGACCAAAATCAATATAGGCCTACATGACTTACAACAGACTTACAACAGTGGACGCAACAAATATGTAGGTTTGTTGGGTTAGTGATCTTCGTGTACTCCCTTCGTAGAACCTGGCCTGTGATGTTACCGCTGCGCTGGTTGTTGGCTAGGAGAGCCTGTATAATTCTGCGATTTTATTACGGATTACTAAAGGGTCCCAACAGTATTATTATTATTTGAACATTATTGTTATTTGATTGATACTACTTACTACTTATGGCTAAAAACTACACATCTGGCAGAAAGAGACATCCACAGCTATGTCCAACAACCACAAAACTATTTTATAACCACATTCACATAAAATGGAGGAACAATATCGCGTTTCGTGTTGTGTGCATATTAACTAAATTAGTTGGCTGTTGTTTATCAAATTATGCAAATATTTGATCCCCCTCATTTCGGTGCACCTGCGCCAGTGTAACACCTGAGGACAATGCCCACTCCAGTGACAGATAGTCACGACATATATTGTCATGTGGTAAGTACTGTAGATATGCTTTCCCTTCATACCCCAGTGGTCAGCAGAGCGACGAGGGACTAATTAATTGTGTGCCCGTATATAGGCAACAGAATGTGGAGTGGCAGTCTGTCCAAGTTTGATAACAGTTAGTCTAGTCAACGGCTAACGCAGAACCTACTGAGTGATTGACTACTGAGTTTTATGTAATAATGTGTGGCACAGGAACGTCAATTAATAAAGCATAATATCACGTTTTGCTTCTCTCGTAACTGTCTTACTTACAGATAACGAAATAAAAAACATGCTTACTGACGACATAAATAAACAAAGACTTGTCGATACTCCACCAGATAATATCGACATTCTATCCCAGCACTACGTATTTGGCATAATCTTTCGTTTCTCTCCCATATTGTTTTTAAGTTACGACAGTTTTGGACAATGGTTCGGAAATCCGCAGCGGCGCTGTTTCACTCCCCGGAGCTCCCCGGACGTGCCCGATACGTTGCGCGTCGCTTGTCGGTGCAGAGAGCGAAGTAAAATGAAAAGAAATTGATTTTTCAACATCCTGTTTAATATAAATTAAGGTTGTGTTATAAATATTGTTTCCGCGTGACTTGCGATTTTTGTTTTGTTTGATTTGGTTTTTATGGCTTGTGCTTTTTTTTCTATGAAGTGGTGTTCTGAACTATAGGATACCTACTTACATCAAAGAAAATTAATTATAATATGTATAATTTATATTTTGTTGTTTCATTTGGTTTATGCCAACAGGTCTAACTTTTTAAACTGAATTAATCAAAACGAAAAAAATCGCGAAAGTGTTATGGTTACTAGATACAAGCAAGATATTCATGCACCACTGTCCACTTCCCACGATGCAAAATGGTTCGTAAACATCAGTAATGAACGACTTAATAATTGAATTAGTAACCAGTAAGTATCTAATCGGATAACAACCCCAGAAGGATCGTCCATTAAACCAGTAACCAAATAAAACGCTGATCGAGCACAAGTTGCATTAATTACACACAAACTAAACGGGATTTATGCGCAAACATAAATAACGATAAAATTAACATTGTCCTCGGAGAAAATAGAATTTCATTAATTTAATCACGACCTGCCCTCCGACAACAGAACGAACGCTGCGAGTGGAGGACTCGCCCCCACTCAGCCACCTCTCCGCTCAATGGAACTACACGACCAGCCCTCTTGACCCTCCCAACAAGCAGCCCTCCTGCACACTCGACTACTACTGAGCACCTCCAGGGCTCAACATACACCGGCCACCAACCACCTACGTAATCAGAACTCCCAACTTAAAGATTGATCGCACAGTAATAGGTCTCCCTAAATGGACCAAGTTTTATAGCCGTTTCTTTGTTACAAAAGTACTGAGGGTTTTATTTGGGAATTTTGTTTTAAATTGTATAAAAGGAGATCAACTATTGTAGTAAATTTTACGAGGGGTCGGCGAAAGAATACTGATCCGTCCTCCCGCTGCGGACGCCGCTCGTAAACCCAAGCAGAGGGTAGAATTAGAAAAGTAGGGCTTACTCGACCAAGCGCACTAGTACGGCATAATAGTAGCCTCATTGGCGCAGTGACTGAGTGAACGGCTTCTGTGCTGCCGATCACGGGTTCAATTATTCACGTAGATACATGATCAAAATCAAAATCGAAATCAAAAGTCATTTATTCAAATTAGGCTGAGAATCAGCACTTTTCGAACGTCAAAAATTACATAAGACAGTCCCCCAAAACGCCCACCCTTCACCACTTCCTAGTGCTTTAGCTGGGAAGAAGAAGTGGCGCAACAAACTCCCCAGCAGAGCATGCAATTAGTTCCATTAACCATTTTCATTCAAAATGTTTTATGGTATTACTGACAATGATGAATTGATGACCATAGAATACTCGAGTTACAAAAATCAAAAACAGCCAAATCATCAGGTTTTCTGGTTTGATTATAAAATAATGAGAAGGTTGGGCAAACGCATACAATTACCTATACTTATGTAAGTACCTAGTAGGTACCTACCGATGAAGCTCGTTAGTGATTTTTTTTGTTACTTTCTCATTTCACTACAAAAAGTGACCCCTAACTGCGTCAAATCGCTCAGTACGCATCGTTTCTACCTGGGTAGCTACAACATTCTTATTGAAGTAAATAATGATCTTTTATGGCGAGCGAGCCTTTTTTCGTGAGCCTGGCCAGCAAATGTAGGACCGCTACTTTAGCAACAACAATAGTATGGCTAATGGCTAACGTAACACTCTTTACTTCTAAAGTAAATAGAAAAGGTTAGAACGGTCATGGTGCTATGTGGGCGTACATAGTTACGTACACCGAGCGTTGTTTACATAGTTATGTATCGTCGACGGTCGCCCTCCGCACGGAGCGAGCCGCTCGATGCTGCACGCAGCGAAGCGAGCGGACGAACACACCCGAGCACACCCGAGCGCTCCCGAGCGACACCGAGCCACGCCGAGCTCCCCCGTACATCCGCAGTCCCGCTCGCAACGCGCACGAGCGAACGTGTGCCGAATTCGTGTTCGCCGCTCGTTTAAATATAAAAATTGATTACAATCGTTTGAATAAGTTGCCGCGCTTGTTCGGTGTGATCGCTCGACGTCGTGCGTTATCGACCTTGACATTGTGCGCGACTGAGAAGCAAGATGGCCGACGTCGATTGGTCGGGCGACTTGTCGATACGCTTGGTAGAGGAGTATAGGCAGAGGCCTGAACTGTGGGACAGCACGAACGGACTGTACAGGGTGCAGACAGCCAAGTATGAAGCGTGGTCGGACATGGCGAGGATATTCGAATGCGATATCACGGACTTACGTAAAAAGTTAAACTCGATATTCGCTTCGCATCGGCGCGAGAAGGGCAAGATTCGTAACGGTGGCCGCTCGACTTGGTTCCTGTATCCTTATTTGCGATTCTTGCCGAATCACTTGGATTCAAATCCTTCGGGGGACGGCAGTGTTGAGGTTATTGCTAATTCATTTTAATTTAAATCATTGTAGCATAATTGACAGGCAACCGAACCTTACTTAGACATAAGGTCCTTGGTAGGTTAACCTACTGTCAGCATCGAACCGGGTGCTAAACGGTACCCATATAATTATAACCGACCAAGTGCGTGTCGGACCACGATTGAAGGGTTCCGTAGTTGGGATGAATTTATCCCAGGAACAAACTTAACAATGTAGTTTAAAAAAAATACGTACAGACGAACATAGAACCTCCTCCTTATTGAAGAAGTCGGTTAAAAACACGTTCTCTCTTATAATCGAACCATTGTTTGTACGCAAAATATTGAGAGATGTGCCATGTTATTTTAAAACCGTAGGTAAACTTCTTATTTAGTATTATTCCTGTAAGCTAGAGGTACCAACTAAATTTAGTATTATTCCTGTAAGCTATAGGTACACACGGCTACACATCAAGCTATACAAAACCAGTTTAAGCTAATAAAATAAATAAAATAAAATAAAATTTATTCAAGTTAAAAAGTAAAAATAAGATTTACATTAATTACAAACGAGGTAACTTTAATTCTAGCTGTAATATAGACCTGCCTGATCTAGGTTTGTGAAAACCTGTGTTTCAGGCCATCAATTTACATCAAAATGTTAAAAGGAACACAACAATTTTATTAGATTCTAAATTAAAAAGGAGACATAATATTTTCAATGACTTAAAGAGTAGGTAATTATTTTGGTATATTATTTTAAAACTAGATTAAGTAAGATATATTATGTTTAAGCAAATTACCAAATAATATTAAATTAAATAAAGAGGAGACTATTATTAATTAGGTTAAGGAAGAGACTTATGTTAGAGTAGGTAGATGGAAATTTTATTTTAATATTTCTAATTGTTTTTCCGTGTCTGCATAATTGAGTTTTGCCAAATATTCCTGTACTAGTAAGTTACACCTATTATAGCTTAAACTATAGATCTTTAGCACTCTGTTTAACTGGTTATACAAGTAGGGTCCCAAAAATAAATAAAAACGACGAGCAAAAGCATGTTTAGTCTGAGTGTTAGCACAAACCAAATCTTTTCTTCTCCTATCTGAAGGTACTGGGTTAAAATAAAGTTCAGTGTGTTGGAATAGAACTATATTCAAAACAAATAACTGACGTACTGTTAGCACCTTACATGCCATATAAAGCTGGTGTGTTGGAAATCTAAATGGACGAAAAGTAGCAACTTTTAACAGTTGAACATACAAACAGTAGGTACCTAACTGAAGTGCCTGCTACACGGTTGCCAACCGCGTCCCCGACAGAGGTGACCTTAGTATTGGCGACCGGCCGAGCTGTTTCAAATTTGGTAGTAAACCATCATCTACTCGGTTGTAAATCACCAAGGTCACCTCACTCGGGACGCGTTGGCGACCGTGTAGCAGGCACTTAAGAGACAGACCCAAACAAAAAAAAAACAATTTTACACATGTTTTTAGTTCCACACACATAGAACTGAAAAACACATGCAAAAAATCTGTCAAACCCAAAACAGATGATCACGTTATTCTAAACAATGACAAAGTTGTATTGTATGTACACACGACTACACATCAAGCTATACATTTCCAGTTTATGCTGGTCTCGCATTGTATAGGATTTCCCTACAGTGAGAGATCAGCGTAAACTGGTTTTGTATAGCTTGATGTGTAGCCGTGCGTACCAGCTAAATTCTGTATTTTTTCAAAATTTTAGGTACCTACTCTAGTTTCGGAATTAAGAGGGAATGGTAAATTTTCATCAATTTTCATAATAACTATAAAATTGTTTATGACCCAATTTAAAAATATATATTTGGTATTAAAAAATGAACTTTACATACTTGAACAGCTACTAGGTTATACAAAACAGCTTGCCCATACCCATGTCCAGTAGATTCGGAGCAAATGGACTGTGACAGACGGACAGACAGCTAGCCAGCCAAAGAGACACTCGAGTGATCCTTTACTTAAGGGTTCCGTTTTTTCATTCGGACGTAAGGAACCATAAAAACGCCTGATTATAGTATGACGCGTAATTATTGGGATCCTTAAATTAGGTAATGTAAAACATTTTATATTTTTTTATTATCATGACATGACATAAGCTTGTTAGGCCTTCAGTTATAGTTCGATTCAAACTGAATGGCGGCTCGGAACATGAGGCGAGTCGCTGCGCACTAACAATTTCATGTGCCAGCGGGGGTGAGGGGTGGGGTACTGCGCTGCGTGTAGCTAACTTCCGACGTCTGAATCAACTGTAACTGCCACTGTTGTTTCTTCCATTCTAAATACAAATCAATGTTCGTCTCGTAATTATGCCATCAACATATAGCTGTATAGTCATTTGACTAGGTAACAGACGAAGGTTGCTAAAACCATGTCAGGTTAAGCTTCTACCGTGGCTACAGACCCAGGAACTTATTTCTAAAAAGGTTCGGCCGTTGACCATTCAACGGCGCGTCGCGCTACAAAATAAGGGTCAATGCGCTGTCAATAAACAAATTGTTACTATGGACGTGCGGTTGACTGTCTTGTATGTATAATATAACTAGCTGCGCCCCGCGGTTTCACCCGCGTAGGTCTCGATCCCGTGGGAATATCGGGATAAAAAATATCATATTCCTATTCCAGGGTCATGGTCTACCCATATGTCAAGATTCATCTAAATCCATTCAGCCGTTTTAGCGTGAAAGCGTAACAAACAACCTCACTTTCGCATTTATAATAATCCATACTATCCATTCTAATATTATAAATTCGAAAGTTACTGTCTGTCTGTCTATATGTTACCTTTTCACGCCTAAAACACTGAACGGATTTCGATAAAATTTGGCAAGGAGATAGATGGCATCCCGGGGAAGGACATAGGCTACTTTTAATCGACATACCACGCGGGCGAGGCCGCGGGCGGAAGCTGGTATAAAATAAATAATAAATATTCAAGGCCAAATACTCCATCTGAATACAGGCCATCAGGTAAATCATTATAAAGTGGTCAGGACAGGCTTTCAGCCATTTGTCTTAAAAAATGGGTCAGTGTGTGGTCTTAACCTTGATTGAGTTTGACCGTTGCCAACTATTTACTGATATAATTTAATTATATCTATTTAGGTACTTTGTGGATTGTTTTTGATATATTGTTATAAATTGATTCTTGTAAGAATTTAGAGTCGAAATAAATTAATGTACCTAATATGGAATTTGATTAATCTTTTGTACAACAATAACAACAGCACAATAAAAAAATAATATAATTATGTCGTATCTAAGTATATTATGTATTTTACTGTGTGTACAATACATGAATAATAAAATACTAACTTAAATAAATAAATAAATAATTTTACGTGAATGTTCAGACCACACACTAGATACATACTAATATTATAAATTCGAAAATAACTCAGTCTGTCTGTATGCTACCTTTTCACGCCTAAACTACTGAACGGATTTCGACAAAATTTTGCATGGAGATAGATGGCAACCAGCAGGCGTAGCATGAGCACCGTTTTGTCGACGGAAGAGTAGACAAAAATGAAGTTTCTTGTAGACAGTAGACAGTACGAGACGGCAGCAAAGTAGAAAGAGTCAACTGCACTTTTTACGAAATTCACTCTTTTACATAATTCGACTCAGAATTCTTTGTTTTATCATAGGATTTATCGGTTGTCAGTGTGATTTTGACAGTAAGGATAGAAAACTTTCTTCCGAAATAGTCTACATAAAAAAAGACCTAGACAAAGATCGTTAGAAATGAAAGACAAAATGACAGATTGTAGAAAGATTTCTACGATGGATGTCAAAAATTAAGAAACGAACTGTCACTTTGTATAGAAAAAGCTATGTCTATTCTTCGTAGAGATAGAAAGCGCCATGCTACGCCTGCTGGGGAAGGACTGAGGCTACTTTTTATCGTATCATCAATGAGACCACCAACTCGTTTAGAAGGGTTTACATTTATTAAAAGGCATACATAAGAGAAAGAAAGGATTTCGTCGCATTTATTATGATTTACATGAGTGTATACTAATACACATATACAGTACAAAATACAAGAATTTCAAGGGTGCTTTTAACAAATACTTACTTATCAGAAAGAAATAGAAAATGCCTAAATTATAAGATGATTTACCACCCGGAAATAGTTTGTTGTCAACAAAGTATAATGACTTGTTGTTGCCACTAGGAGCCCTGCTGTAATACTGTGCCAAATTTCATCATTCAAGATATTATTACTAGGCACAGATTATTATAAATCTTGTCTAAACATAGATCATCAATAAATACAGTAACAAACCTACTAAGTTGCTAGTGATCCTTCTTTTTAGAGATAAGATACATTATACCATATTTTTATTTAATCAAAATTTCAGTTATTATAAGCACACTATATTTTTTTTACTTTATCTTTCTACACGTGTCTACAGTGCACTTCAAAGTAAATTTACAAAAATTTAACAGAATTTAGGAAAAACTTAAAAAAAAAACTTAATATTGGCAGCAGTAAGATGAGAGTAGCCAAGTGTGATTGGAGAGGGCTTTGTTTAGCTTTTGACTTAAAACATGCTCGTTACTCGTAGCTTGTAGCAACAAGCTGGTGATGAAGAATTGCAATAGGTAAAACTAGGTGACATCCAAATTTACCAACACCAAAACTTATGATTTCTTATTTACGAAGATGTGGAAATCAAATTAAATTTTCGTAATGAAGAAGTCCAAACATAGCCAGCTGCCAAGCCTAGCGCGGCCATACATAGCGACAATTAGTCACCAAGGCCAATGCTTATCACGTAACTAAATTAAATTACGGAAATAATTTACTTGTTTATTGCAAAACACAAGGGCATCACAATTGGCGTTATCGAAGAATTTCAACTAAACATTATTTATCTAAGCTTTAAGTTTAATTTTTATGTTATTTGACGATCTTAAATAAATAAGTAATTGAATATTAAAGCTATTTGGTTTTCTTAATTTTATTTAAGGAATGAAATATGGCGGACCAGAAATTAATTTTCTATCATACATAAATAGAATATTAATTTCTGTCTTCATAATTTTATTTAGTACAAACTGTCTTGAAATGTCCATGTAATCGCCAGAATGGCCCGAAAAAAGCTGCTGTAAAAATTCTAAAAGCCTTTTCGCTGTTTTTTTGAAATAGACAATCTTCATAAATGTCACGCCATAGAAATAAACATTAACACTCGGAAAATTACACCAAAAAATACCATAAAGCTAATCTTCAGATTACAGTGATATAATACTCATACAGTCATACATAATACTACCATTTGTTTAAACAACAATATTTTGGACTATGAACACATGAGAAACGTATGAACCATCACGTTTAATCAAAAAGGAAGTAAAATGCTATCTAAATATTATGATCCTAATATTATCAGTGGTGAAAATGGAATTTTCCGTTACTTTAAATAGTTTATTCAGATTTACGTCAAAACGTGATATATTATCCGTATCAATAGCTACTGATTGCTGCACGCGGAGAGTTATGAAAATGAAATATCAATGAGCGCTGAAAAGTTTATTGCAAAATAGATTTATTTGAAATACTGGACTCTGGAGGAGATATCTCTTTCACATTTTAACCGCCTTCAAAAAAGGAGGTGTCAGTACGTCGGATTTTTTTAATGCTTTCCCCAATTACTCGAAGACGCAGGGCCGAATTAGAAAATATTTTTTTCTTTGGTAGAGGCAGCTTGCGCTGTGGCCCGGTGGTCCCATATAAACATTATTAACTTTGCTTCGATAGTTTTTGGGTTAGCTTCAATAATACGTATTTTTCCCATTTAGTCTATGTCGATGATGTTATAAATAATTTGCTGTCACAGTTATTTACATAGCAAGCTGGTAGTGGTATTCGGATTTGTATGGGGTAGGTTCGTAGGTACCTACCGCAGCTAAAAAGTGATAAATATAAACTTTTATGTTTGATATTTGGATCAACTCACAGATGGTTTCATAACTCTATGGCGTTGCTGTACTGGGCCATGCAATGTTTAAACAGTTGTCATTCAACACACCTCAATCACATACTACTACATCATTGTTTACTAAAATAATAGGTAATCAAACTTAATTATTCAGGAAATGGCAATCCTAATTTTCAGCCTACGTCTCTCCTTCTCAGAATTTTCAGTTAACTTTATCAATATTGAAACAGCATGCTTGGCTATACACAATTATTAATATTCAGCAGCTTGTAGCAAATACATATTGTAATATACTGCGGTAAAATGCAGAAAAACATGACAATAATTATTACAATTATTTAATATTAACAAATAATTGTAAATTATTGAAACAATTCGATTTGCCGATAATGACCTCATCGCAAAATATAGGTCAATCAAACACGACTTTAAATTAATTAATAATGTATCGATATTTGTTTGTAACGAGCATGTTTCCTGGTCGATGTCAAGGTTGGGGGCTCTTCCTGTATTCAAATTGACTTCATTGTTTGCGATTTCGACGGTCACATTGACTCGAGCCACCGATATCAACTAATGACATTACGACGTCCTGTCGCTAACGACTGCTATATATATATATATAAAATTGTAGCAATCATGCATGTCGGAATGTAAAATAACATTTTATGTCAAACACTAAATGCGCAAAAATTGATGCCAAAAAAAAAAAAAACAAACAATAGAAAATATAATTATAATAAAGTAATTAACCACGTGTTTATTTCCGTAGGGAACGGCAAACGACGAACCGTACACACATCCCCAAACAACAAGCGGCAGATCAGATGAATCATCCGAAAATGAAGATGACGACAACGAGCACAGAGAAGAAAGGGAGATCATGATCAAACAGGAGCCTGTAATAGAAACATACTGCATCGTAGGGCGAGATAACAGCCCCGAGCCAAAGAGAAGGCCAGAGCGACCCAAACAACGGACACCGGTAAAGAGATATAAACTTACCAGACCACCGTTAAAACGAAAATTGGTTGTGAAAGAAAATGACTCTCTTGATAGCAGATTACTAGAAACATTGAAATTATTGAGGAAGTCAGATCTGTCGAGAAAGAAAGACGAATGCGACAGCTTTGGAGACTACATAGCCGTGTCATTGAGGAAGCATGATGAGCGAACACGGAGTATGATCAAACAGGCCATCAATAATATACTGTTTGAGCAAGAAATGAAGAAATACAGCAGTAATCAGTACGCTGTCGTGCTGTCAGGGGTTGATGAGAACCCTCTAGTGATAGGCGACGGTGATGATAAGTGATTCCAAAATGATACCCTGTATTTTAATGAGTAATTTTTCAGTGAGACTGATTTTAATTATTAAACAGATAATTTTGGTATAAACTGACTGCTTGAATGCGAACAATTGTATGATTATAAAAAGTATGTCCGTTAGTTAAGTAGAAAGTACTTTTCTTTGGATTTAGTTTTTTAAATAAATAATTATATCTTTTAACCAATATGTTTATTTAAAACACACAAAAACATAATTTACTTAAAGTTACGAGTTAAAATATCTAAAAATGTTTAGTTATTATCTTGCATCGTTCGACGCAAAATGTACGGTTTCTAATAGTCAGAGTCACCCGATGGAGATGTGGTTTTGGTCTATAACTTCGTATTTAAGTAAATGTTTGAATTATTAACTTAGGGGTCATCGCAAAGTGAATGTATGTAAGAGCTAAGAATTTTACAAAACGTTGTTTTTATAATTAATTTTCCATTCAAAGTGAACAATATAGAAGTTAAATAAAATCATTTGTTCCTTTGATATATTTCCATTAGTCATTTAATCACAGTTTCCTGCATGACTCTCATATAACAGCCACTATCTAAATTAACTAAAACATTTCCAATTAGCAGGAAAACCACAGCAGTGCAGTTCGCCGGACTATAATTATCTGGAAAAAATATGGAATCAATAAAAAAGGCTACATTAACATATGTATCGTCAACAGCAGTAAAACAACTGCATTGTGCTCGCCTTATGTTTTTCCATTATTTTTTACATCCATCAATCAATTATTTAGAGCAGGCTGTCTACGTGCCTGCTCACACGACCGGCTCAGGTCTCGCATTACGATATCATCTACATCCATCACGATTGCAACTATTGTTGTTGTTTTATTTCTATTGCCGTTTTCACGCTCTCTTGTTGATGAACTCTGGAAGTAAATGTTCAATGTAACCCAAAGATAACTTTATTTGCTTTTATGAATTTTAAAATTGGTAAACGCGTCTAGTAGTTTCTTTAATGTAATTTATTGCTGCATTGCATTCATCGCTACTTTTGGATTGCAGGTGTCTTTACCTGTCATAGGATGCAGTGTATTGTATGTTGTGATGATCGATATTGTTTTACTAAGAGTAGGATTTCTGGTGAGGAGCATCACGCCACCTACGTCACCGGTGTGTGTGTATGTATGTTTGTTTTTTCGCATGCAATCTAGCGATGCATTAGCATTTAATTGGCTTCAGTTACAAGAAATTTTTGCTCATAGTAAACTAGTTGAATCATTTTTCAATTCAATTGCTTCGACGTGTCTTATTATTGTCGTTTATATGTTAAATGAGTATACTTGGATGTTGCCAGCGTCCACAATTGTTCGTGAATGACAAATGTGTTATGTATTAGCGGGCGACTTGAATATGTATGAGACGTTGTTATTCGCTACATTTTCAAAAGTAAATTGTTTGAAGGTATATTACACTCGTGTCACATAATATTATTATCATACATCAAAAATATTTTCGTATCGTCAATAATTATCGGCGTTCAACGAATACAGAACTATACGTTTTGACCTGAGCTGTTCAGTTTGACCCCTTCTTGTTGGGTTGATTCATAAGGATGAAAAACACATAGTGGACGAGCTCACGTATTTCATTATGTGTTTAAGTATAAATTACCCGAAAGTATGAATGGTTGCAAGGAGGAAATAAATATGTATAATACGTATTGTTGGCAAATGGCAAGTGGGTGTGGCAGTAACTTATCACTCCGCGCATGCGTACGAACCAGCTGTGGGCAACGGACTTAACGCTTAGCTAGCAAATAGGCATTTAAGTTACGATGTACTGGTAGACCTATCTTCTACCTAAACAACCTATTGAAAAAGGATTTTCTGGTATTCGTCCTTGTAGTTTTCTGCAAGACAAAGGATGTTTGACGAATTTATCAAAGCTTTTTGCGGTCGCAAAGACCAAAATTGGTAACCTGAGAAATATTCTTGAAATTGGTCCTTTGCGTTCCTACACAAGCTACTAAAATAATTAACTGGAGCCTCAGACCAAATAAAAAACCAAGACAGCCTAGAGCGGTGTCAACAGTGATGTGAGGCCGGTTTCATAAACATTGTGTGCACTTAATGAGGTGTAGTTTCATTGTAAATGTGTGCGTGTGAGCGTGTCTGCACAGAGTGGAGGTGTAGTTTTGGCATGCTTCACTGTATTGTTCGCAGCGCTCTGTCTTGGTTTTTTATTTGGTCTGAGTCTGTAGCACACCATTATTCCAACAATGTTTATCGCCTTCCAAAGAGTTGGACACCTACGACCGAGAGTGGTTTTTAACAAAGAAGGTATCTATTCTTTGTTCAAATCCTACTGGTTTTTAATAAATCAAGATCCACCCAGCGACACAAGTGGGTAGGTACATGTGTAACCACACGTCCACATAGTGTAATAACTGTCACTTCCTTTACAAAGTCGGGTAAGAACTCGTGTCTACATTGCGTCAGCCGTCGAGCTCAGAATACGATGAAATTGCATCAGTAAATAAATTGTTGGTCAGGCCAGTCGACCCCGTTCATGTGGAGGAAAAACCCCATAAAAACAATGGAATGAGGAAGTTAAAAGAGTATTATTTCAGAATTTCTCACCTGTAATTTTGGGTGAATTTGGAAAATCGTTATTTCACAATAGTGTAACTTTGTCAGTAAAAGAAATGATTATTAGTATGCTATAAAATTGAGTCAGAAAATGGTGCTATACGTTTGGAACGAGAAAATGCCCATCGAATTTCCTCAGAAACTCGGTAATTGCCACGAATGTGACCCTCGTAAGGTCAAACAGGTATAACTTTGTACACCCACGGCCACCGTCGACGGCACATGGTTAACACATTCTGTGGACGACAGGTGACAGGGTTCACTCATGGATATGTCAGGACCAATGAAAGATATGGTGAAGCTACCGTTATGCTGGGGCTACACTTCGCGTTACCGTGAACTTTTCTTCGTGCGCTCTCTGTTGCTCAGCGAGACATCAAGGGGTGTGCGAGAGAGAGCGCACGAAGAAAAGTTGGCGATAACGCGAAGTGTAGCCGTAGCATTACAGTTCAAGTTCATGGCTTCTGAGAAAAAAAATTGCTGAAAAAAATACAATGTTATGCTCTAAAGACTTTTAACTCATGATCCTCTGGGGTTGATGCATGCTTCAATTACAGCAGAAAGGAACTCGGAAAAACGCGGAAAATTAACGAACAACAGTTTAATGATGATGTAAAACTCAGTAGGGAAATACTGTTGTAATATTTTCTCCTCAAGATAATGAAAACGTGAATCATAAAATGAAATGACCCGTAGTTTCAGATAACCTTCACAGTTACCATCTCGAGTGTTCGTTAGCTATATTATTAGGTATATATTTTCATTATTTTAAAATGCTGAAACGATACACTTGAATACCCAGAAAGGGTATCCAGAGGTGGAGGACACCATCTCTGATATCCATTCTGTACGCATAACCCACAATAAATTAAAATAAGACATTTAAAACTAAGGCGTTACAGCTCAACAATTCTAAAATGCCATTTAGAATTTCTATAAATGTATCATCGATTTATTCTCCAATTCGAAAACTACGATGTGTGATTGTAGGTACTAACCTCAGGTTAGCAAGTTAGCAACGGTATGCGATCATTAAGTCAATGAAGCGGTATTATAATAATTGCCTGTAATTTAAGGCACCCTGTAAAAACGGTCTGACATCAAATAAAAATTTTCCGTTCAATATTAAGCAAAGTTTCCTCAATTTACCGCAGGTAGGTGCTGCTGGTAATTACTTCGTCCTACGAGTAACCACATTTCGTAAAACCAATTTTATATGCAATATGCATAGCCACACATCCGACTTTATTTCGAGATTCATATCATCCCACATGACTTCAGTACCACCAGACATATTGTCGCCTGTATCTAAATATATATCTTACGTAAGTTTCAGTGCTACACATATCAATACATTGAAGTATCTTTCATCATCTATTACAACAATCAACCTTGTTACTTCAGGAATAATGTTGGTTTTCCCATGAGCCGTGGCATCAGATAAAGTACGACCTCGAGTTATCGACGCCAGACGTCAACGCCTTTGTTTTTGTTATTCGTTTATATCAGGATAATGATAGTCTTAGGTAATGGCTAATCTTTGATAAGATGGCTGAAAGGTGACAAACAGCTGATGATAAAGTTAAGAGTAGGATACAATTACACGTTTTGTAATTGTGGGTTGTTCAAGACATTGCTCTTAATCCTCTCTCTTTCATAACATAATATATCAATGAATTACCAATAAGTTCAATGAGAAGAGAGTGTTGTAGCAGACTAACTTATCGTTGATGTTTAAGACATCTACCCGAATAGACAATCGTTATATTTATAAGGAAAGTACCTAATTCGACAATACCGTTCTGATATGAGAAGCAGCTATTGCTGTACTGTGTTAAGAAATATCTCATTAGATTGACTCAAGCTTTGCTTTTTGTCATCTAATCTAGCTCCTAGATTAGATGTCAATTGGACCGTAGTACATGCACTGCCCAAGTTTAGGTATAGGTAAATAAAATAAATACAAATTTTGCTATTAATCCGCATGATCATAAGACCGGAATCGTTTTCCGAGGTACCAGGCAAGCATAATTGCAAGCGGATTTAATTCCAGTAGCGTCGGCAGTATTCGAAGCCGTAGCAACGCTGCGGAAAAAAAACTACAATTTGCGTAACTGTATGGTAGTTACGCTAAATTATATTAAATTACATAGTTTAAATATTAGCTGCTACTAATACTACTCTGGTAATCCCATAATATTCTTAATTGTAGTACATTTTGTTCGATTGATAAGCAATCGAAGACGACTTAGGTTTTGTCTGGATGATAAGCAGCAGTATTTCATCATCACTACTTGAACTTATACAGACAAGTGGACTATAATAGCTGACGCAATAATTATCTGGAACTTCAAAGAAAGGCTAGACATTTCCGTGAATAAAAGTATTTCAACAAGGTGTATGCAGACCACTTACAGAAATAGCTTCATATCTCTCACACCGCATGCTAAAGTTTACAATTCACAATAGATAATTATGGCAATCTTGATATTACCATTCAAGTATGTCTGCGTTGTGAGTGACCTGATAGTCCCGATACTTGAGGGCACTTGTGTCAGCAGGATTGCCGCAAACGTCACTGATCAAGCACTGGCTGTCTGTTCAAGTACTTTTAAAACATAGATTGTAGACATTATGGCTATAAAGATCAATAGATAAGACAATATATGTAACATCAAAATCCTCTCCCACGAGAGACCAAATACTAGAGTGTCAAGGCATGAAAAAGTATGAAAATTGTAAATTGAATTGTTAGAAAGAAAATGTAATTTGGTCCTTCTGTCCGCGGAGTTAATTTAATTTGATTTTGAATTGTCTTATTTTTGTAGCAGTAGGTACTCCACGTGGTTTTGTGTCATTTTTATTTATACATCTTGTATTTGTGGAACATATTAGAATACAATCATGTTATTGTTTTACGAGACACGAACGGCAAATAATGCTACAGATTGTTCGAGAATCGGGACCTCGGTATGTCTATAAAAGGAAATATTCTGCTTATCACTTGCGTAAATAAATAGATAAAATTATCTTATGTTCGTTATTATCTCTGTAAACTAAATGTAAACTGTTACATCGAAGCTTCTAGATCTTTCCCGAAAGTTCTGAGGACGCTGTCGTCTACGAGTAGGTATATTGTCACAACGTAACGTTAGTGTAATATATGACAAGAGAAAGGTTAAAGAGATCTGAAACTGAAGTAAACAACACATGTTTTCCGCTGATATTTCTGTGTGTAGGTCGAGCCACGCGTCACGTACACCCCACCACAATAAATTATACCAGACGCATTTTTTACACAGAATTTTCAGCCTTATCACTTTTGAAATAGTTAAGATAATCGTGAGAAAGTTTGGCATGAGTTGTGGCAATATGCGAGGGTTCATTGGAACAGTTTTGATGGCAAAAAGTAATTACAAAAGTGTCACTTTGAAGTAAGTTTCTTTTGAGGGTGTTTACGCAAATTGTTGTGGTGAACTTCCTGACATCAATGGACGCTGCTTGAAGTGGTTGAGGAAAAATATATTTTTTTCAAGATAAAATGAAAATATTTGTACTCGTATATTTGCAGAGTGACACATGTAGAATATCTACACGAGTGCGTTTTTTGTACTTCAGAGACACGTGGTGACACTTGTCTTGCGTCATAAAAAGTATGGCCTTGTGAGGAGGAGGATATGGCGTAAGAAGATTGTGTTTAAAATCTGATACTATCAGCACTGTAATATAGCATCAGATCAGAAAGCAGAACAGCAGAAGAGGAAACTCTTAGCAACGGGTGAAATACAGGTATAAACGATGATGATAACATTAGTCATAGGATAGTCGTTAACAAGCAAACCAAGCTGGAAATAATAGCTGGCATATTAGTTCAATGAACTCTTATGCTTGTACAAGAAGTGTGTTTATGACAATAGGTGTTCCAACTAGGTTTCAAACCCACGACCTCCTAGATCGCAAGTCAAGGCCTTTGGGCTATTCTCATTACAGAAGAACAATTCAACCGAATTCGGTTTGATTTGAACTTTTTATGTTGCTGATAATTATTTCTTTAAGTTATTAATTATTCTTGCAAAACGACCCGATCTCTTTAACTTTAGATCCTTGACATAAAATAATTTCAACAAAAACTGCTTCAGTAATTCAGTCTATACCTACCTAAAATATGGACCGACAACAGTATTTTATGACTCACTAAAAATATAATTTGAAATATTCCGGTTTGCGATAAAAGTAAGAATTTCTTAAAATCATAAAATTCGTCACGCCTCTTAGAACAAGATCCGTGAAAAGAAAACGTTGATCAACTAGATAAGTTATATCAGCGGGGTCTTGCACATTTATATCAAAAGTCATTTATTCAAACTAGGCTGAGAATCAGCACTTTTCGAACGTCAAAATTACATAAGACAGTCCCCCAAAACGCCCACCCTTCATAATACGAAGAGATGTCATGCATGTTACTATAATATAACCATTTAGTTTACATAATTATTCAAAACCACAGACCACTACTTTCCAAGAGTAAACTATAAGAACATTGTTATACCTTGCTATTACGAGTGATAGCTAGGATAAAGAAAACTAACCTATTACAAAATATTATGATTGGTCCTTTTAAATTACATGAACTCAAAAATCAGTTGCTTGAACCAGATCTAAATTGGTCCTCATACATTTAGTAAATACTTGGTTAACATTTTAATTCTAATATCTTTATCAATATTACCACTAGGTACATTATCAATATTACCACTAGGTACATCTGCTAAGGAATTCTTAAAATGTAACTACACTAGTAACTTTCCATCATATTTTTTCCTTAAACCACAAACTTCTGTTCTGACCCACTTCAAGGAATTGCATGCAAAAAATAATTATAGTAACCGAGTTAACAGTTTGCGTACGTGAGGACCGCCACGGTACTACACTCTACTGAAGATATAATTATCGAGAGTGCGGATTATTTCGGGAGATGACTGGCTGACACAAACAAAAGAAAGTTTGTCGTGTTTTGTACATACAATACAACTTTGTCATTGTTTAGAATAACGTGATCATCTGTTTTGGGTTTGACAGATTTTTTGCATGTGTTTTTCAGTTCTATGTGTGTGGAACTAAAAACATGTGTAAAATTGTTTTTTTTTTGTTTGGGTCTGTCTTTTAAGTGCCTGCTACACGGTCGCCAACGCGTCCCGACCCCGAGTGAGGTGACCTTGGTGATTTACAACCGAGTAGATGATGGTTTACTACCAAATTTGAAACAGCTCGGCCGGTCGCCAATACTAAGGTCACCTCTGTCGGGGACGCGGTTGGCAACCGTGTAGCAGGCACTTCAGTTAGGTACCTACTGTTTGTATGTTCTTTATTTATCTTTTTCTCTTACTTTGTTATAATTTTTCTTGGTCCTTCTTGGCGAATGACCTTGCACATAAGCACTACTTACCGTAATTCTGTAAAATTTTCTTATGGTTAGTGTGTATTCAAACCGTATTTTAAACCTTTATATTCATTATTGGTTGTCACAACTCACAACACAACACACTCCTTGAATCTTCATATCAAGCGTACGGGTCGGTCAGCCGATCGCTTCAACGCAGGACCAGTCTGGACGGGTTCGGACATGTTGGCACACAAACCCGCTGGGACATCTTCACGACCACTCTCTTTAGAGTATCACACAGGTACACAAACCATAAAAAAAATGGAGGATAACACTTTTGGGTACGGAGGCCCGAGTTAATAAAGATGGTTAGTATTTTGTTATACATATCTTTATAAGTTCTACCAACCTATATTTTTAAATTATTGCGTGGCAAGACTTCAAACCCAGGTATATTGAAAGAAATAAACCTGTGTGTGCCCGACAATTATGTATTGCGAAGGCGACGGCCACGTCTATTGGCGGTGCCCAGTAGTAGGACCAATCTACTGAGTAAAGTTATGTTAAATTACGAATACAGACACAAATACATAAACTGAAATAAGTAATCAATTCGATCAGTGTTATAATTTAAATCATAATTTTCCTGGCAAGTAAAGTCCGTTTTATATTTCATGACCTTGGTGACATCAAAAATAGGAAACTTCACGAAGTAATCTAATTATTAAAGGGTTTTAAAATGATACCCAGAAAATTCAACTAGGTAATTTATCTGACATCAAGACTGATCCACAGACTTTTATTATTTACAAAGTACTTACAAAGTTATTATCCTACCCACAATTTGATTAGTTTTGTTATATTATATAGGTACTTTATTATATTTAAAAAAAAAGACTTTCCATCTTGATAAATTAAACAAGTCTGCCATTCAACTCAGTTCCGCCATCCGCCATGCTGCCGAAATTGTTCCAAAAATATACATAATTGTAGAATGTCCCCTAAATGGAGGCAAAAAAGTCGCAGAGCTGTAATATTTGTGCGCTCCTTATAATTGAAAAACCGAGGCTTGGGATGATGTCGGCGACAGCCGGTCATTATAACGAATCTGGGTAAAAAACAGACCCGGCAGCAGGCAGGACTCGGGAGGTACGGATTTTTTCTAATTTTGCACGCTTCCTTGAATGTTTGCAGACTTTGCTAGGATAATGTAACGTGATATTTTTGGTGAGGAATATAATTTTGTGTCGGTACTTAGCATAGCTATCTCTAAGGTGTATGAAGTTATTAATAAGGCTCTCATAATACTAGTAAAGCACACCTTTCAATCTATAAAGAAAAGGATAATAAACTTATTATTGAAATCCTAAAAAGAGTGTTTACTTTGGTGTCCAACCATTAACCCTAACAGGAATGATTACTAAAACATGGCAACCAGGATTTTTTGTATCTTTACAATAAACTGCATAATTTTATTACAAGGCTAATTATAGACAATTTAAGGAAATACAGTTAAAAAATAACCTAGTCAAGATCAACAGTTGTTTTCTTAACTCCTCCGGCAAGGAAAGACGTCACAGATACTAGATGAAAACAAATAAGATAATTAAGTACGTATAATAGACCTATTTCAATTAATTGATCGTTACATAAATGTAAACACATTAACCTCTTTTTCACTTTTGATATACCTACCATCTGTCAGAATAAATAAAAGGTCGAAGATACATTATTAATATTGTTTTTCAAATCAGACCGAAAACGAAAATGGCACAATGACACCACAATGAAAACTAAATATTACCCTCACAAATGAAATAAGTATTCACTGCAATTTATCAAATCCATCAACTAATCCTGAAATACTTATCAGATATATTAACAGTAGCCACATACGGTTGATGAAAATTTCGAAGTGTGGGTGTCTACTTCGTGAACTAGGTACTACACTGCTACTTAACCCTTCGGGGAAACAAGCGTGATGTTATGAGTGTTGTTTGATGAATTAGTTGAGCTTTATAAATGTCAAGCGTAACAAATCATTTTATTTAAGATAATACACATAATACATATTTATATGTTTAATTTAAAAAACCTAGCAGTCTTATATATACAAATTACAGGGTGAAATTGAGTTCACGGGCATTCTCTTAAGGGGTTATTTATACAGAGGAACAGCCGGTTTTTTTTTCGCGATTTCATGTTTGGTCCAATAGTGAAAGTTGTTCATAATGATGAGTACAATGACCCCTTAAGAGGATGCCCTTGAATTCAATTTCACCCTGTATAAAAAAGAAGGGGAAGCATAGGGCGTCAAAAACTTCGCTCGCATCGCTGTCAACACGGAAAGTGCCCACAAGCGTTAGCTCCATACAAGTTCTACACGTTGAAGAATAGTGTAAAGGACATCTTGAGAGCAAAAGCAGCGATGATCATGAAGACCAATATTACTACCTACTAAAATAATTGACACCAATGCGAACTGACATTATAAACCCCTTAATATGACGTGAATAATCTAGACAAACTATCTAGGTGAAAGTCTAGTCTAAATATAATTTAAGGAAAACTTGCCAAAACGGCCTACGTGACAGTTGTCAGATGTGTGGGTGAGATGCAAACAGCAACCACAATAAGAGGAAAAGAGAAAGAATGTAAAAAATAAGGGTTGCTACCTGACCTTCTACACTTTTAGGGTAGCCCTTATTATTAATTGTTGTTACTATTGCCCATTGTGTGTATTTGGATATTTTGGTGCCCCTCTCAGCAGGGAATGTAAAACTAATAAATATGTTAGCTTCATATTTGGCATTGAAATTGAAACTTATGGAAGCTTTCCGAGCCTATTGAAGACTTATTGTGATATGGCTCTTTACTCAAAAGACTCAGATAAAACAGCCAGGAACAAGTATTTAAATATGCTGAGCATCAAGTGATCTACATGGCAATTTTGTTCTTAGTTATTTATTTTATTTTATTACAACTAACCATACAAAAGTACTAGTGAGGTAATTTACGCCAAGCCATTTACAAGCATCAATACAAGGCCTCAAATAAGCACATAAAGTATGGATAAAAAAATATGACTTTTGTCTTAACAGGGAATCGAACTCATTAGCTCAAGTGGGTATCACAATCAACTACCTAACATTTGTTTCAGGCATGAAAGCTTCAAAGTCATAAAAATATTTAACTTTAATGTTACTCGTATCAAAGTAAAGGAAAACACTAATTGCAAAAAATAGTTTTAATAGGAATGTCAAGTACAAGAAATTACTTACAATTAACATTTTAATCTTATTCACTAATTAACTAACTTCAGTTCCAAACTAACAAGTTTTCTAGCGATGCTACGTTATTTTTAACAGTAGAATAAAATTGTAAAATTCCTTTACATGTTAATACTCTCAGATATACTGAAATTGGTCCAATTACAAGAAGTTAGCATAATTTTGATATACTTGTTAACAACAAAAAAAAACACGATACCTATTGACAAAAACGTGACAAGACCACAATTCAAATAGGTACAAGCCGTTAGAATCCGTCAAAATCGAATAACAAAATTGTTTTGAGCTCTTGAAATCAAAATGGCGGACGCGTGTTATTCTGTCTGACTGTCACTTAGCTTATTCTTTTCCACCATTAAGTGATTTTCTTCTTCGCCGACGCTGACGTTTACGATCATGTCCACGATCTTCGGCTGCAGCCTCAGAGCCTTCTGTGTAGGCAGACTCCTCAACAACGAGGCAATATACTTTGCAAAATTGTCATAAGTGTCCTCAGTTCTGGTCAGTACGGGAGCTGCACTAATGACGGGTGCGGCGTCATTTGTCAGGAAGATCTGATTCTGGCTAAAGTTGTCACTCGGACCGCTTGAGTTCGAACGTTTCCGTCGCTTCGCCCGGGAATCATTCGATATCTCTTCGTTCTCACTCTGTCCTTCCGACTGCGAGTAGTTCGTTACTGGTTCAGAGTCAATTTGAGGCTGAATCTCCCAATCATCCTGCTCGTCAATCTCGTAACATTCCATCTTCACATTGGTAACAACTTCATTCAGCCATGGCTGAAAAAAAAATCCTATGTTAATTTTTAGTTATACAAATCTAAGTTCATGAATGAGTAATAAAATAAGAAACTTACTTCGTTAGCGAGCAGCCGTGACGTCTGTAGATATGGTCGGATGAACGAGTCCATCAGAGGGAACCATTGCACCTTCGGTCGATACAACTCGGGCGAGTTGGGCCCCACCTTGTCCAAACTAGCCTTGATCTTCTTCAACTCTTGAGAGTAAGAGTTACGTAAATTTTTGAATTTAATCAAAACATGTTTTCCTTCAAAGTTCTTAATGTTGAGTATCCTGGCTATTTTTTCCGCGGCTCTCGCCCTTTTGGTTTTGTTTGGGTAGTCATCCAGTGAGGAGTTCCACAGACATGGCTCCTTTTTGTACTCCGTAATCAGTTGCAAGGTTTTCCTGTCGTTTATACGCAGTATGGAGTTCTGCGTTAGATCGTGCGAACTTATTTTCTCACGCATGATGTTGGCGTGCGCGTGTGGCGACGGCGCGCGGCGCAGGCGGTGCGGGGGGGGGGGTAAGGTGCGCGCGCGCGTGGACCCGTCTGCTCGCTCGGCGTGATCACGCCTAACTGACGCCGCCGTGGTGGCGCTGTGACGTCACTCAGACGTGGGGCGCGCTGTTTTTTTAACGAGGCGCGGTTTACACCGTGTTCGGTTATCGTTGCGCTTTGTTCTCGTGGCGTCAACAGCTCGACATAATCTTAAGCATACTGTTCGGTACAACTCTGTTTCAAATAACACGTGGAAGTATTTTCTACATAGGTACCTATTCGTAATCTACAACACTAATATATTATTACTACTTATATAAAATATATAAATATAAAATATATAAGTATAAAATAATCAAGTATGTACGCGACCGTAACCAAATCCGTTTACCTCAGATGCTCGCGTGTGCTGAACAGCTGACGTTGGTATTTTTTTATCCCTTGATCAGCTGTTGAGAGTATTTGGTGTAAAGTAAGGGAACCCGTAACGGCGTCCATAATTCCGGGAATTTTATGGCGGCCTTCCGCCCGGGGTTCTCCTATACCATGAGAACTTACGTTTTTTTATTCTTGCGCAACTTAGGTGCTTACAATAATGCACGTTTCGAGAAAAAACTTAATAGATAAGGCTTCTCAGAAGATGGAGCTTAAAATTAGGTGCAAGTAATTGTTAATTATTTTAGTAGGTACTAATGAAATGGTCAGTTTGGGTAAAAAACACTAGTAGGTAAGTACTTAGGTAAGTATTTACTACTTTTGTAGAAATAAAGTAGATACTTAGTTCTTGATTAGAATGGCAGCTGATGCCAATAGTTACAAGAACTGTGGATCATAATGAGCCCTTTATAAAATTATCGAATAAATGTTGTCTTAAGTTGGTAGAAATTTAAAATTAACATAAAAAGTAAAACTATCAAAAGATACGCCTTTAGATAAATACATGTAGTTTTGTAAAATAGCATTTCATATCGTAGTTTACCTTCTTGAGAATGTTTCCTACATTTACAAAAAAAAAACAAATAGTTGAAACAAAAAATCTGTAGGCAATAAAATTTTTAGACAAACGATATGATATGGCTGAACGTGTGCGGGTCCATTTCAATAAAAGCATTGATTGACAACACAATCCAAGATTTATATAGGTATAGTATTTCCAGTATTAGTCATACTCATACGTTCATATGGAAGTCATTAAAAGTTAAGTGAATCGCCGGTTACTTATAAACTCATTAACTACACTTTAATTACTTATTTGAGTAGGCGAGTACACCTACCCCTGATTTCTTAGTTATGTATAAAACTGATAAGGTAGGTAGTACTTAGGTTATCTTTAGTTTATCTTTAGTGAAGTTTGGTTTTATTATTATTTTATATTTAGCGACGAACAGCTATTTCCAATTACTAATTCCAGTCGGAGCTAAACTGAAAAATTCTGACAAAAAATGGCTTCCTTTTTGCTCGACTCAAGAACCGAACCCAAGACATCCCAGCTGCACTTATGACCATATCTAATAAGACAGTTTGACATCTGCCTATCCCCTCTGCAATAAATCTGTTATACTGAGGGCTATAAAATACTAAAAATGAGTCTGTTTTCGAGCTGCAGCTTTGATAAAACTTGGTAGGTATCTGGTTTTTGACCGATAACCAACCGGGCCGTACCGGTTCTTATCACAATTAAATTATCTCCAGAGAAGTTTCAAATTACTCTAAATATAATTTTTGTGGACCATTAATGATATTTATTTCAGAGTAAAAGACAAAGGTATAGACTTGAAGATGTCATGTTCGATATGATAGCCTGCTTGACAGCTGATACAGACCTACCTGGAAAGACCCATCGTGATTAAAAGTGGTTTTTAATTTCTATAGACACCTAAACTATTGGGGATATCTGATGTTACTGACCTTTGAGACACAGGCATGTAATATGTGCCTGTAACCTCACCGACAGTTCCTTTAAAACCTGAAGGGTTGGTGTACTATGTAGTATGTACACATCAAATAATCGTAGCTTCTATATGACGTACTTATAACCTGTGTATGTAATTGTATTACAATAAAAAAAAAAAATGAAAAAAAAAAATGAATACATGACTGTCTATTTATAATTACATTACAAAGAAAACTGTGCCACCAAAAACAGAACATAGTATATTCAGATTTCCTAGTTAATCAATAAGTTTGACGAATAAAGGGTCTTATTTTTTTTAATACTAAGCGGGTATTTAGGTATCTCTAGCAGAACTATACTTATTATTTCAAGAAAACTGTAACATCTAATAAGGTTTATTGATGATGTTGTGATGTAGGGTTGTAAGCGCAACTCACTCTGTTTGTAAATATGTAATCGCGTTAGAAATAATAGGATGAAACCGGTTTGATATTGTTTGGCTGAAAACTAGGTCTTTAGACTTATAGATAAGGGCACTATTGACGCTTGTCAATGACCTTTTTCTAGGTGGTTTATATTGGTGCGTAAGTTTCATTGAACAGTTTTTTATTTCATTTAGTGTGCTGTCCTAATCCTCGACAAAGACTTGCCCCTTTTCTTCCATTTCATCTTCGTCTTGTCTTCCATTTTTCATTTTGTTGCGCTTCTTCTCACCAATTCTTGAGATATTTATAAATATCCTTCTAATAACTAGTTGTATTTGTATAGTGGATTTGTTCTCATCGATGAAGTTCAAGTAAGTGATCAGGTCCTTAAATGATGTGAATCTCCGTCTGCCAGCTGTTACAGACAGATAAACATGACCTATTCCATTTCTATCGTTATTCCGTGAATAGTACATATCAAAGTAACACTGTGTTTATTATCTAGGCAACACAACATGCTACATAAATATTATCTATTCAACTAACGTGAACGAATGTAGGTCAAAATATAATAATATCTGGCTTTTTATATCTCTATACTCGTAAACATTCATGTACAGCAGTAAACCTCACCAGCATTGCTAACTGGTTATTCTGTCTCCTCAGCTCTCTGCTAATGCAGGTGAGACAAAGCAATCAATAGGATAATATCAACATCAGTCCCCTGCTCATCAGCACCTGGCACACCACTGAGCTTGGCTACTGTCATTCATGTATTTTTTACCAGCCTGATGAATCCTTCACGACGTTCCAAGACCATTTCTACCCTAATTGCCACCGTTTCGAAGGCTGCACGGTTGCGACTTTCATCATCAAAGGGCCACTTGGGTAAGTACCTCTTCTAAAAATGTCTATCCAATTCTTTCTCTTTATAACGGTGACGTCACTCGGTGTACGAGAAGACAGTCTCGTTGGTGTAGCGGTCACGATTCAGCTGAAGATTGGGTCCTATTGAGTTCGGTCCTGGGGTTCTGGCCGTTAGACTGTTCGGTAGATGGTACCAAACCTATTGTACCTAAGGTCGGAGCATTGATTTGTATCTAGTAGATAGCTATAGGCACGCCCCTTGAGACTATGACACAACTGGCAAAATGTAAGTCTCCTTTATACCTCCTCTGCCTACCTTTGTGATGCAGTCGTGATGTTATACGTGAGACCTGCAAGACTAAAGCCACGGTTCCTCGTGAGCTGTGCCGTTATCTCCGGCATACAGTGTCGTACGATGTTGTTTTTCTGATAACGGCCGATAGCGCTGCGCTGTGGGCTAGTTTATATTCGAGCATATATTAGGTATATTATGGACGAGTGCTTTGTGTTGGTATCCTGACACACATAAAGGAAGTTATATTTAACTTATGTCAATTATGATAATGCTTTTAATAAAGAAATAATGTTCTGATTCCATTGTTAGTATTATACCTATAGAATGGCTCGAAAGGCTCGCCCCCTATTACATTGGCGAAATGAGGTGTACCTATAGTACACTCATACTATAGGTACACCTCTGCCTAATCCTTAGACGAAACAAGGCGTGATGTTATGTATTATTGTTCTAAAGTAAAGCACATACACAACATGAAGGTAACTTCCAAAAAAGCATGCAAGAGACTTGCATGCCATTGTGACATTTTACATTTACCATTTTATTTATTTAATCAGAAGTTAGATAACATCACGCTTCTAATCCCCGAAGGTATAGGCAGAAGTGTAGGTACACCCACATTTCGCCAGTTATGTTTAAGTCCCATGTAATAGGGGCGAGTCTTTCTTGCTATCAATCGGCCACAAATCCAGTCTCCAAGCTGCTACTGCGAAATTTCTGGTAGAAAAACCCAATAACACTTTTCCCAACCCGGAAATCGAACCCAGGACCTCATGCTCAGCAGTAGCACTTGCGACCACTATAGACCAAATTTATTTTAAACGGAAAGTCGTATAATCCTTGATACCGTAATTTGTACAGATACTGATTTGAGAATTCCCATAGCTAGCCTGACTATAACTTAACTACATCAGTATTAGCTCCCACGAGCTAGCCAAGAATCCTTCAATTCATGAAAAAAACATGACGTCATGTTTTTCAAAAACCTGTCATTGAACATCTAATCCCAGAAACGAGGTCTCAGATACGATATCTTATCGTATTAGGTAGAACAATAAGTCAATACCTATCGAGTGAGCCATACTAGGCCTTCTCTTTTTACCCGACCGCGCAGACCGCGAGGCACCAAGAATAATGTGTCATGCGTTTGACCTGTGACGTCAAATCACGCCATAATGATGATGCAAGAAAATGAAAGAGTTGGTGTAGTATGACGGTCAAGGAAAAGTATTAACCGACTCAGTTTTCCTGTAAAGGTTTTCCTAATAAAAATGGAGCTGTAGGTACATACCTATACCTAGAGGATAGTTCTTTACCTAAAAGTAATTTAATGATGTAGGTAAGTAAGTAATAATACAGGGTGTTAGGGTAAACACCGTTATACTTGCAACCAGTGGTTTGGTTTCATTTATAGAACGTAAAATGAATGGAAAATTACAACTTAAAAAAAAAAAAATTTAGATCTAAATTTTACCACAAGAGACGCAAGTTCGTTGCCCTATGCGCTAGGGCACTTGCGTCTCAACACGGGCGGGGGGTACGGGATGTGACCTGACCGGCAGCGAGCGCGATCCCTCCCTTAGTCAGTCAGCTGTTTCGCTAGCAAGCACGGTGTCAGATAGAAACTTTTTAACATCTTTTAATGAAAATAACGTTTTTTTTTTGTTGTGTTCGGTTATTTATTTTTAAATTTAAGTCAACTACCCATGGTTTGAATGACAAGAGTGTTTACCCTTACATTCTGTATAATATGGAGTAGCAGGCACAATGACATTGTGATAGAAATATCTTTTGGTTAATTTAGCTTAAAAGTAAATCGAAAAAGTTAGGTAGTAAGAAAAAGACAGGATCTAAAATGCAATACCGACCTACCTGTCGAGCAGATAATCAATCAGTCTAAGGCACGATGACAGAAACCAACATTATTATTCAGCACAAAACATTTGAAAACTGATCACAAAAATAAACCACGATTGTGAATATTGTGATACCTACTTACTTTGGTTTGATACCTACTATGTTCGCTTTGGTTTGTTTTTCTATGGACGCCTAAAAATGGTAGTTAGTTATTTCGAATTATTCACAGAAACATAATGAATGACGGATGGGTCAGTCCACCCAGTCTTCCTCACTTGGACAGTTAGGACTGCTGTGTAATAATAATAATCTATTATTTCCTTGAAATATTCGCTCTTAAGGCCATTAAGGCTAAATATATCAAGTGTTTTGTGTGTTTCCCTCATGTAATATTATACAATCACGGTTACATATCCCTAAGCTTGTAGAGGCACAGTTGACACCTGGGCCCTGATATTTCCACGGGTAAAGTTAAGCCTATTACCGCGGTCAGCTGTTATTACTTACTAACAAGATACAGTCAGGAAGTTCTCTTGACCAAAATAGTCATTCTTTGTCCAAACTGACGATATAATATGTGGTCGATAGTAAAACTTATTCACGTATGCGCTAGATGCAAAATATTTGTAACTGACTCTGTTTTTCCTAATATTGGAAAACCAGAATTAGTTACTTTGGTACTGTACAGCTATTCTATATTGCGCCTAAACATTTCAAAGACCTTACTTTTTGTAGCAATTCTGCTTTTTACAGTCATTTTAATTTTTTGCAGCATTTTCTGTTATAGGAAAGAAGTATCTTGTCCTGCTGTGGGACTATACCTTCAGGCTGGTATTATGACACTAATCCCGCAACTCCACGTGGTCGTGTCAGCTCAGCAACAGTCATAAGTATTCGGCAGTATTCTGACAGTGAGTCATGCCATCATCGTCGTCAGCGAAAGTATGATAATGAGTCAACTGCAACATAATCAACGCGTGATAATGTTATATTATCGAACGCTGCGGTTGCCCACGTCACACCGTCGAGACCTTGGAACACTTCGGGGAAGAGAGAAAGATGCATAAGTATATTATTATTCATCAAGATTTTTGATATAAATTTCTTTTAAGTATAGGTAAAATATATCCGGTTATTTTTGGACTTAACAAAGAATTAAATACTTAATGTGTTCGATTCTCAAATGAAATTGCCTAGTGAGATTTGTGCCAATTAACGCAGTTAGGCGTACAAAGTGCAAGAATTAAAATAGCAGTAAAAATGTTTTATTTGTGAAATATATAGGCTGGTACCTAAATACATAGGAACTTAATTGTCAAATTCGACTCTATCTGTTAAATAAACTTCTGCCATTAGTCCACAAATAAAACCTATGTAGAATCATATATTTCCTCACGAAGACATTTCCTTGAAATCAGTCTATCGCGCTTAGCACGTTTTACTTGTATGCACTTAGCCTCGACTGGCAGACAACTCGGTGCCAGTGCCTGCTGTACCGTCACGTGGCACTACTGTAACTAGGCAGAGAGCCGTGACTAATACATCTAATATACTCTAGTACATCATATTTTAGCCAACAGTACAGCAATGAATAGTGGCAATTCGTCTAGACTCGCTTGCAATATAATTTTTTGCACATTAGGTGTATTCTTGACGGCTTCGGAAGTTATAATAAGGGAAGTCAATGGAAACAGCTCGTTGAGAAGGAAATAATAAAACAAAATAAAATGAAGACAAAATGGTAAAGAACGAAAATAATCTATTCTGCTAAAGTAATGGTGGTTTTGCTAAGTGAATAAATCATTGATTCTATTCAGAAATTCTACAGAATAATTATTTTTTATATACCAATCTACTTAAACATGTTTTAGCTGTGACATATTAAAGTACAAACTCAAGTTCATCAAAGAATTAATTCATAACGACGAAATAATATTGCTCAAAAATTCATTAAGAAATTAATTTACGCTATCCCCAACATTATAATCATCAAGAATCGACAGGTATAATCCTCATCTCTGCCTACCCCACATTAAGCGTTCATAACCCTCAAATGATGAACAGGAACATTTACGACGTGGCTCCGGGAAGACGAGCCATAACGGGCGGTAACTCATTGCGATACTGTGCATCGCGCAATAAGTCTTATCCCCGAAATTTGGGGTTACTTATCTTAAGATGGGGATTACTTCCGTACCCCAGAGCAGCAACAGTATTATGCAGAAGGTCCATTCAAATTGGAAGAATGCTCAGTCGCACCTCATTATTTATGCTAAGTCGTGTTGGGTCGAGGTGAGGCGCGGATGCATTATAATAATGTGATTTGTATTTGTTTTTGCCTGAAAGGTGTCATTGCTTCGATCTGGCTGGGCCTACCATTCCTTGATCATGCTGTTTAGTGGTCTGCTAAAAACTTTCCACGAAACTCGACTGACTTTCTGCCGATTCTTCAGCGGAGAACCACTGACTGTTTTCCGACGCCTTTTTTGTTCCAAGTGAGCATTCTGGTATCTCCTAGATGATGGGCGATACCTCATTTCTGGTACGTTTTACGACATCCACCGTTAACTGGCGCTCTCGTAAAGTTGATGTTAATTAAACATATACTCATAATGTACTGCTGCGGAGATATGCTGGCGGTAGTGACTGTGTTTGTTATGAGTCGTAGGAGGTGGAAATGAAACAAATGAAATTGCAATTGCTGGGTATTATAATGTCAATATTTTGCGCATCAACAATTCTGTTGACTAGCAGGAATTGAAGGTCTTTTATTTAAGCTACTATCTGTTACAACAGTTCAATGCTGGGCAATGGACATAGGTAGATAATGTACATAGTCATTGATATGCACCAATATGGTACTGTTTGCACGAGGCTTAAACTCCAGGTCTCACCATCTCTACTCAAGAACTCGTCTCCTCCACAGGTCACATTTTCGTCGTCAAAAATTTTCTATATACTACATCTGAAAAACAACTTATCTAGTTATTTTTAACATCAATCTATTTACTAACGACATCCACAATTCCGTTTACACTTAGTAAAAAAGATAAATAAAAAGATGGTAATTAATTACGAAACATCAATTATCAATAACGTAGCAATAGTGTGGGGAAACACCCTCGGATCAACTACAACCAATAAATCATAGTCGATGGACATTCGGCCGTGTTGACAGTGTCCATTAACTTGCTTTGACAATCCATTTATCTGTAGTTAACCTACCGTTGTTGAACTATACGACAGATTTGTTGTAAGTAAAACGCAGTTTAATTGTACAAACATTTATGACAGTATTTTTATTCGCTTGTTTATGCTAAATTAATGGCGTAATTTTCTAGATTAAAATTGTAATTGTTGTAATCAACAAAGAACTTGTCTCCTTCAATTTACTTAATTGCTACAAAATGTTGTTGTTTTATAATCAGTAATCATTATGATTGATTGCAGTAAACTAGCATAGCAACAAAGGTAATTATATGCAATTTAGGTTCAATTTTCAGCCAGTGAAATACCAGTGATATCTATTCCATACTTTAACTGTATGACTGTGCCTGTCGTGATCTGATCTTCTAAACTCTATTACTTACATTATTGTATTAAGTTAAAAGTGTTTCCTAAAAAACCTCTCAATTTCTCCGCCTGTCTGACTGTATAAATAAACATAGGTATTCCTCCAAGCATTGCGTTCACAAAATAAATACAAAAACACAAACTTCACTTAAGCAATCTGTCGTAACGCCCTGTATATCAGTAGTATATGATATACAGGCTGCTCCAGAACGGTGCAATAAAAGCGAGATGGTGCCACCTGCGCTGGCTCGTAAATTCTCGAATCATTTGTGTGATTGTTGGACAAACTTGTTCAGACGAGCGAGTTTTAGCAAGATTTTATTTTATTAGTAAATTAAATTGAAAAAAAACTAAAAGTTTACAGTAGTAAATTACTATACAACTATTTACACTAGGTAATACATTAAATAACTAACTATTCATATAAACAAAATAAAAACACTCCTCGAGAAGTTCACATAGCTCTAATCTTATAAAAAAATAATCACTAATAAGCTAACATTGTTACAAAGCACATTTACAAAATTGTTTACTCTATGGGTACAATGACGATCTCATCGCAGGTAGATTTCAGTCATTTTTTTTTAAATCGTTATAAAACCGCAGCGTTTCACCCGCCGGTGTGCCAAGCCCCAAATGAAGGTAGCAGGGTGGGTCCCTTCAATAACGCCTACTCATCGCCCGGGCATGATGATGCAATACCTTGGCACACAAGATGGCGACCCAACTGAAGGAATTCCAGGGGTTCTAACGAGGACCCCAGTTTAAGTCTTCACAAATTACTTGGTGAGTTGAAATAGTTTATGGTTGAAGTGGCTTCAAGGACGAGGAAATTACAGTAGGTGGTGAGAATTTACTAAAGAAAATATTTCTACGAATGGTCCTCGGAGAAATCTTTAATCTGGACTGAAGTTTAGAAGTGTCTACTGTCTATGTTGTAGTGTGGTGTGTGTGTAGCACTGGAGTTTAGGTCTTAAAAACTAGTACTAACTAACCAAATACATAAATTAATTTTAATTTTATAACTTAACTGTTCTCTGAGCCCCGTCTTTTTTCACTTCTTCTTTAAAATAAATGTCTCTTCACATTTTTATAGATATTTTTGTTTTAAAATATAAATACAGTTTTGGAACCGAAATACGACGGGTGTTCAATAAATAGTGAGAATGAGTATGACGCAATTATCCGTTATTCAATGTTATTTTATTTTTCGACGTAGTCACCTTTCAGGGTTGTACACTTTGTATAACTTTTTTCTAAAACTAAAATTCCCTTTCTAAAAAAATCTTCTTTCTGATCCCTTAAAAAAACGTGTACGGCGGCGACTATTGCGTCATCATCTTCTTTCTGGCTCCTGAGATGTTCCTTTAACCACGAAAATCGGTAATCATTACTGGAGCAAGGTCCGGTGATTATGGAGGATGTGCCATCAATACAAAGCTAGCTTTAAAAGTACTCTGTGGCTAGCTTCTTGAATGGCAGCCATCGCAACTCTGGACTTGTACGCGGGAGCGTTATCTTGGTGAAACAAACAAACAACAGAACACGTTCCGAAACGACGTAAACTATTGACTTCTATTTTTTTTAAACAAAAGAGAATTGATTGTTTTTTTATTATCATCATAGCTAATGTCTGGGCTATGCCTGCCAATATTTATTTTTATTCTTTCCAAGGAGAATGTATCGCATTCTCACTATTTATTGAACACCCCTATATTATATGCCAACCAACTATTACAAACATACACAAAGGCAACATAGCAACCAGTGTAGGTACTTATCCCTACTTAGACTAGACTTTAGCCGTTAATGCTAACATGCATGACCCAGCACGATCTAGCATAGAAAGTCCACTCCAACTAGTTTTTATACATCATATTAGCGATTTGTCTAGACACAGCCTGCCAGGGTAAAATGGAAAGTGACAGCCTTACGTGCTTGTTGCTAGGGAGGGGATGTCACGTGGATACTATCTTCAAGCTTGTTATTTTTATAACTATTACAATGCATGTTATTTACTATTGGCACAACTAAAAATATAGGTACTAACTGTATGACTGACAAAATTCAATTTGAGAAGTTGTGGATTCACTTTTCAATACGGAGCAATACTTATTTTGAGATGGCCCAGTCCTAGTATGTACCTACATAAGTACAAGCTATTTAGCTAAGTTAGAGGATCTAACAGGACTCTTTAAAAAAACATCATAATATTAGTCAAGATTTATAAAGTGTTTTCATTGTTGAATGTTCTTCCTTTATACATATAGTGGGATAATTAGCGGTTAACATACGTAAAAGAATAATCGCAGAACATACCGAGCGCCCATCCGTTGCACTTTTGCAGTGACTACGTATACAGTCTCTTTGCACTTTAGCCATAAGCAATACAAATCGCTTGTAAAAATCGTCTTAGTGCAATGAATTTGTAAGTCATTGTTCCTCCATTGTGCACAATATCTAGCGTTTAACTTACGTGGGCAAAAGAATAATCTTGTTACGTGCCCATCTAGACTTGCAGACTTCTTTATGTCAGGCTAAGCTGACGTCAAGCTGACAGCGACCACGTTCATCCATGACGCTTGTCTTACGATAACAATTGACAATCGCACAAAAGAAATAAACGTTCAACTTTTATTTCTAGGAGCACGACTACTGGAGGAAAATACATCAGCCATCATAGTCACATTCAATGAAAACTGAACTAGTTTCAACTGCAGACAAATGCGCACTTGCACTAAAGACCATTAAATCCATGCTAAACGTATTTAAAACATAATTCTGTCTCTGACGACTGACATCTTCAAACGATTGATAGAAATAGAAAGATGAGTTAAATTAGTTAAATGCAGTTTAGTGATATGTGGTGCAAGTCTGATGCGCTTGCACCGTCAGTAAGTGATATGTGGTGCAAGTCTGATGTGCATGATACATTCTGACATGATTGCGCCGCCAAGGAAGTGTACGAATGACCGTTATGATCTTTACATAAACTTCCTCCGGCTTTTGAGACTAGCTTTAAGGTAAAACACAGTCAATCTGGTGCATCTGTATATACACGCAGTACTAAAGTACATCATTACTTAAGTGAAAAACTTTTTCAAATTCTCTTTTCTTACATGTGAAACGCTCCAAATTCTTATAATATTCTAAAACTTACTGATCTAGCTGACAGTATGTAAATTGTAAAGGATAAAACTGTGTAATGTGAAACGTTGATCTAACTGCTACTGAACCTTGGTGGCTTCATTATCGCCGTTTATATCAAATGTTTTCCTTGCGCAGAACCTTGTCAGTCTCTTGTCTATCTTTAACATTATGTAGGTTTTCCTTTGTCTGTTCTAATTTATATTTTAAACGTGTGTTAGTAATTACAGGTAAGAATTTCATGTTAGAAGTATTTAATTGTTTTATTTGTATATGTACCTACTTATAATATGACTAAATGATAATGAGTCATTGTAACTCGAATTAAATGATTTGAATTTAATGATATTAGTGTTGGACATTCACATTTGCTTATATCTAGGCATGATATTGATAACGTGTCTGTCTGGGACGTGATCATGGCTAAGTAACGATATGGCTGAGTGTTAGATATACCTAAAAGCTAACATACCAGTTCGATCTTGCTTGAGAATACTTGAGATATAATTTCAAAATATACAATTCCGGCTTTTGCATTGATTTGAATGATCAATACTGCAGCAATCTCGACGGCCAAATTCAAGTAATTTAAAGCAAAGACTTCATCCGTTTATTCAGCCTTTTAGCATTGTCATGACGAGACTGATTCGCAGACAGAAAGTTCCTCAGCATTTACAATCATTCCAGAATAAACTACGTGTGTGAGCCTTAGCAACAGCGCAAGCTCTTACTCAGAACCGCGCCGCGGTACCGTGTTGCCGTAGTGCCGTGGTGCCGTGATCGTCTCGTCGCACAATTTAAACACACGCTTCCCAGAAGCTGATGTTTTGCAACAATACCGAAGAGTCGGCATCACGATTGTGTCCATTATTCGGTTCACGATGATGTTGCTACGTCGGTTTTCGGAGCGAAATTTTAACCCTAACTTGGCAAAACTCAAGACGTAAGTTAAAAATGCCTTACCTACCCGCTGGTTGCACTTAGATTGGTTATTGAAGTTTGTGTTCGAAGGAAGGAAAGCTGGTGTTCAAAATGAAAGGAAATACCAGCTATAGACGTTAAATAGTATCAAAACTGATAAATATTACTTCAATTGCTTTCGGAATTCATAAAAATACTTATTTTCTTATCAGTTTCTGGTAACACGATCGTTGGCAGAACGTAACCACCTTGTGGTTTCATTTAGGCATGAAACACATTGAAAATATTCCACTGCTTCTGAAAACCGCTAGTGTGACTAAACCCTTGATCGACAATACCTATTAAAATGACGTGTTAGTTAGTTACTATGGTGAAATATAGGCATCATGCCAGGGACAAGTCGCGGCCTGTCTCCACAATGTACCGACGTGACTAACCCCGCGGTTATCTTTAACCCGCCGTTATCGGACGTTCAATGTTACGACACACGGAAATTGATTAATCTTATTGGAATTTTGAGTATAGTGTGATATGATGATAGTGATGAAAAGTGGTTGAATTCCATAGAAGTAGGTGGTAATTCCGATTGTGATTTTTATTTTTTCAATTTACCGCTTTTATCTCAAAGAAGTTCTAGTGTGTATGATCAGAACTTCATAGATTTTAATTTCAATAAGTACACTATTCGATTTATTGACAATTAATGAACAAAGTCAGGTCTGGGTATCGTCTGTTTTATTGGAAAAACATCCGTTTTTTATTCAATAGTGTCATGAAGTCCAGGAATAGGCATTAGATATTCAGATGGCTTCGTAGTCAATCTCCCTAGCCTTTTCCCAACTGTGTTGGGGTCGGCTTCCAGTCTAACCGAATGCAGCTGAATACCAGTAGTTTACATGAAGCGACTGCCTATCTGACCTATCTATTAAGACGGCTTCTTATTATTCATTCAAGATTAATAAGAAAAGCCCCCTTTCAAAATTCCTGAAAAAGAACCGCCCTTGCAGGTATTCCAAATCCTCCGTCGTCCTTACCTTATAAGGTAATACCTACAATGCCTATTCACCCTGAAGTAGGTATTATTCATCATAATGAAATCCACTTCCGTTCAGCTTATAGCAAATAATGCCACAATTATTACAGTATTGCACATATTATTATGATGAAATTATTATCACTAATTGCAATAGGTATCAAGTAGTCTTGAAAAGAAAATCCGTTATTGTGTAACTAAAGTGAATCATATCAAAGACCGGTAATGAACACGTTTCGGTAACTGGATTAGTATTCATGAAAGGTCCAACGTTCGAATCCCAGGTCGGGTAGGTATTGGAAAGAATGATTCATCCATTGAATATGATTATGTGAACGTGAATCGTGTTGTCGTCGCTATAGAGGTTAACAATAAAATTATCATAATTACATGTCTTTTGCAATAAAATATCGCTATCGCAGACACTTCACTAATAAACGCTTCGTCGGTTCCTACATATTATCGTCCGTTATTGGTAAATTTAAAGAGTCATAATTTTATTTTTCTAGCTAGAATATTACATAACATTTCGCCTGTACCTCCGATGGGTTTAAGCAGAGGTTATTACCAGAATTTTCCTCCTCTCAACATTTTAACAAATTTTAATTATCAAAGAACTATTTAGGTATTATAATTGGGTATTTCCGTTAAAAAAACTGTTAGTTAGAGCCCTGGCGCCGCGCCAGGCACATGTTTCATAATCATGTCTCCTGTCTCATAACTCTTCATTACCTATTACTAGTCATCGTGGGTGAGTACACTAGACATTGTGCTTACCTCCCCAAGGTCTAGATGGTACAGGGAGTTTGTATGGAGAAGAATGGGTATGAAACTTGGAGTTTCTTGCCCGTTCTTCTCCATAGGAACCTACTATGCTTTAGAATGGGAAACTAGCTTCAGTTTTCTGACTGACCGAAAATTCGAGATCCGATCCGAGAATTTTAAATTGAAAGATGATCATCACACAAACATAGGAAGATACATAACTTCACACCTCCTCCAAGGGGTAGGCATTGTCATTAGCAGGGAACACATCCAGTGTTGCTACTGAGAAATTACCCAGTAATACTTTTGCCGATCTGGGTATCGAACCCAGCACCTCCACGCGTAGCTGGCGTGCTTACCACCACTACATCAAAGAGACAGTTAATGGTCCTCAATAACAGACTAAACTTCCACTGTTGAACATTATTCTACTTACGATAAGCACCAATAGCTTATCGGTTAGAACGTGGGCTAGCAAGCGAGAGGTGGTGAGTTCGATACCCATCCGTTGCCATTGTGCAATCTGTCAAGAATCTCAAATTATTATATTCACCTAAAAACGACCGTATGCACGGGTATATGTAAACATTCTTTAGCGACATGCGGCTTTAATCACCACGTTTATCAAACTATTTGGTGATCGCAGAGCACACAGAGATGCTCTGACGCATCACTCACCAGGTGTATATTCCAGTCACTCGATCAGCTATCATCACAATTAATAAAAAATATTTATTTTGCCATTAAAACAGTCAATAAGTAATAAGTTAATAGCTGATCAGAAACTGGTCGTCATTGTAAATGAAGATATTATTACTGTGATTACCAGTATTTAATTACATGTTTAATTAAATACCTACTACAGTTTCTTGACTACGTGACCATAGACTAGTAGTCTCTTAGTCCAAGATCTATAAACGTTACTTAGCACGTGCTTTGGCTAACCGCTATTCCCGACACTTTCGCACCAACTACAAATGCAAGAAAGAGACGGGAACATATCTTAGTCAAAGTACGTGAAATGGTCTCAGCCACTCAGGCTAGGTGGGTGAATTCTTTTGAAAGTCAAACCATTGGCATTGGATGACGAAATACAGCAATATTTTTAGTAATTGGCGGGACTTTCCTTGTGTGAACTTTTTGACAGACGGGAAATATGCTGGATTTGACAATTTTGATCTGATTGTCTTTGGAAATAGAAAATCCAGCTGCAAAGGCACCATTCAAAAAACATCATGACATCTATGCCCATTACGGCCTTTGCAGCTGGATTTTCTATTTAAAAAAAGTAAAGTACATGGAGTAAGTAAGTAAATGGAGCGAGACAACACACCGTAGGCGAAAGCTTCAGGGTACTCCGCGAAATTCACGTTTTTTGCAATTTGGATGTCAGTGTCAGGTTGTATGTTGAATTGTTGATCTTTAATATGATTCGCGGCCGTAGCAAATATGGATTTACAGAATTATAAACATTAGAATCAGCAATTCAACTATCTAAGTTGAATTAAATTTGAATTTCGCGGACTACCTTAGCGCATACGCCTAAATCCTAGTTTTCAATTCAATAGTAACTGCCACTCAGTCTTGAAACCGGAAGTGGTTACAGCTTTACTTTATTTTTTTTTATGGAACCTTTCCAAGCCACGAATTCCGATTAAAAAAACGCAACCAATAATATTATATTTTACTTTATCGCAGAAAAAAATATTTAATCGACCTACTTACTTATTTTTTGTCCCTACACGTGTTTGCCTTAACCTTGGAACATTGTAAATAAAAAATAAACTCATTAATCTTTTCATGTAAGTATCCAACTATTTCAAGTCATAATAAAAAAAAGAGAAACGTTGCAAAAAAATACACAGCTTTTTAAATACTTACTCATACTTCAGCAGCTATTTCAACAAAAGCCGGCCATACGTCATCCTACTGTTAAAAGAGTTTCACAATTATTGTTCGGGGAGGTGCGTCCGCGCATGGCAACAGTCGCGCGGTCTGCAGTGAGTCAACGCAGACGTCGTAGCACACGTGCTCAGAAGGAGAGCTCTGCACGCCTTCTAGAACGTGGCTGAGGAGTGATTACTAATAACTTTTTAGAATGAGTTCGTGACTACAATCTCATCGCCTCATGGGTGACTTGATGACGTTGCATTGTAACTTTTTATTTTATGTTGAGGTGTGTCATCTACCGATAAGGATTTTATTTCCTATTTCTTATTCCTTTTATAGAAGCATCCAGTCATCGTATTAAGCGAAATATTTTGGGACTATTGCAATCTAGTGCCTCAAGATTTTTGGTTGGGCTGCATATTGCATACCTACTGATTTTTTTTATCGAGAGGACAATATCTCCTCTATGGGGGATTATGAATGAGGATGTGGCGGTATCTACATCGCCACATGCGAACTACGCATCAAAGACTTGACGTCACACAAAAATCGTGACGTCACATAAATCCTGCATCGCGCAATTAAAGTTTACCGTGCAGTGGACATTATACAAGAACCCAACATCAATCGTTGGGCAGTTGCCCGCCAGACACAACACCCGTCTGGTCGGAGGATCCTCCCTTTTCTATGGTGGATGAGTGAACTTTACACCCTGTTCCTCATACCCCTAAATTGGTGACCCGACGTGATCACACTAACTAAACCGAGATAATGACTTACATAACGTTGGTTAGCCTCGTTGGTCTAGCGGTCGCAAGCGCTACTGCTGAGCGTAAGGTCCGGGGTTCAATTTCCAGGTCGGGCAAAGTGTTATTGGGTTTTTTCCATGAGTAATTTCTCAATTGCTGGGCTGGATTTGTACCTGATTGATGGTCATGTACAAATCCAGACTCTGGTCATGCCCTATTACATGAGACTTAAACATAACTGGCGAAATGTGGATGTACCAAGGCACACCTGCCCAACCCTTCGGGGAAAACAGACGTGACGTTATGTTATAAAATGAGTTTTAGGATGAAATATCTATACGTACATCTATCTCTATACGTACATCTATCTCTATACGTACATCTATCTCTATACGTACATCTATCTCTATACGTACATCTATCTCTCGATCGTAGTTTTGGATAAGCAAAGAACAGTAGTAAAGATAGTGACTCATTACCTCACAAGTAACTGCACTAAACTTTAAACTTAAATGAAGTTAGTTCACATTTACAAGTTCACATACACAAGTTAGTTCACAGCACCGACGGCTATTGTATAATCATCCTTTTCGGTACTATTACCTTAAACTATTTGTAACTAGCTGCACGAAAATATCTGTAGAGTTACAGAATCAGATGGACTGCCCACTACACAAATACATTTCCATTATGGTTTAGATATTTATAGAATCCCCACGCTTGGCAAAAGTTTCCTACTAATTTCTATTGCCACAAAGATAATTTTTATTATAACTGCCGCTGAGCATAATCATATGTCATGGAAAATCTTAAGAATGATTGGTACTATGATAGCTGGCAATGTCTTAGTGTACTTATGAGAAAGAAAACCATTTCTTATACCTACAAAGATGAGCCAACCAGTAATCACCACGCTTGCTCGGGTGTCGGGTTGGAAACTTTTGAGCCTAGTTTTATTCTTCTATCGTAGTATCTATTCACATTGTACTATCTGCAACCCTTCGAGTGTAGTCGTCACGGCTGCACCCGCGCACGCAGCGTGTGCGCAACGCGATGTCGCCACTTAGCAACAGCAGCACAGTACTTGCGTCATCCTTTGTCTAGATTTCGTTGTCAGTACGTGATGAAGAGCACTCCATTTATTATACTTATAATAATAACATCATCATTCACATTATTATTTCCATAGTTTACAAACTTAAGTACTTTATTGATAGAGGTAAATATTCCATGATCGTCATAAGTAACAAAGAAATTGTGTCATGCGATACGATAATTACAAGATCGTGGTCCTTGTGGGACCAGGATCTTGGAACTATCGTTGTTTGACTGTACTGATGTCAATATTTTGACTATTATAGGTAAACTGCCGAAAAAAAACTTAGTAAAGTTAGACTAAAAACGGCGGTACCAGAAATCATACTTTTTCTAGTTTTCTTTTTATATATATTTTTTTTATTACATAAAGAGTTCTTTTATTTATTAAAGAAGAGAAATATATGTGTATATACCTACACTGGATAAACTTCTTATCCTAAATTAACACAAAACGTTTTCAGCCCAAAAGTAACGTTGACAAGTTGGCAGCAACATCTAAGCAGATCATAACACTTCATGGCCAGAAAAATATGAGAAATACACGTATACCTACCTGTCTAAGGAAAAGTACAGAGCTAGGCGAGGAAAGCGAGTTATCTCCACTTAGCAACACTATTTCCTCGCGTGACGTCATCGCAGCTAGATCTGTTGCTACGTGACTGAGGAAGGAAGCTGGATTATCTCGCTAATGATCATCACATAATGATACGTGTATATAGTTTTATATGTAGGCGTAATTATAGGGCGGTTGCTATGTGTGCTAAACTAGTATTTAACTGTAGATATTTTGTTACACGTAACCAAAGAATTCTAGAGAAGCGCGCTATTAGGACGCATGACTTGTAAATTCTCGATTTTTCACAAATAATATTTATTTTCAACTAACAAGTGATGTCCCTTTTGCTGGTGGCTTTAACATTTTGGACATTTTCCAGCATAAAAAGTTTAAGAAGACAAAAATAATTCGAAATGTATAATGTAAAACATCTTTGGCCAAAGAATTAGCATTGCCATTCAACGTGGCAATGCTGCCAGTCGTCTGGTCACGTCTCCGGATGACAGCGATGTGGACGAATACAAGGGTCCCTTTGTTTTTATATTAATTGGTATAGTTAGTTAGTCCTTTTATTTTTAGTTTTTTAGTTAATTTAAGTCGTATATGTAATAGGTTACCCAATTTAAATGCATATATTTTACCTAATAAAAAAAATAATACCTAAAAAATGTAAAACTAGTCGGTTCTCTTTTCTATATTGTTAACAATATAAGCCACGACTTGCAACAATTACGTATAGTTATAATAAATACACGACTGCATTTATATCGATGCAGCAATTACGCGAGTTTGGTGTAACAATGACTTCACATTTGTGATATTTCCTGGTTTCTGAGCACTATAGGTCACGGACAAGACAAGGAAGCAGGCAGGGAGAGAGGAGGCTGCTCTGAGCCTTCCTTACTATTTGCATACGCGAGCTTTGAGATAAGAACAGACGTTTTTGAGTGAACACTGCAAATACTAACACTACTATTAACAGTCGTATGTATGTTAGACAATTCTTAGCTTTGTGATGAAAAAATATAAAACAAACATAATTATTTTCGATCATTACTGAGAAAATGTGAAAGAAACAAAAGATGCATGTGTTATCTATCTATACAGTATGTTAACTAACAGAGGGCGTTCCCGTTAACCTGCAATAGTATAGCGTGTATACATGCTAAAAAAATATTAAAACTCAAAAAAAAATTTTTTTTTTTTATTTATGTCGTTAAATGTTCACAAAACGATTAAATTTAATCGTAAAAGAAACACTCTGTACACGCACACTTGTATTTCAACGTAGAAAAACAAGTGTGACAAGTGGGCGTGTACAGAGAGTTTATTTTCCGTAACAATTTAATATTTTTTGTGAATATTTTACTATACAAAAACAAAAAAAAACATATTTTTTTTTAATGGTAATATTTTTTTTAGCATGTATACACGCTATACTATTGCAGGTTAACGGGAACGCCCTTTGTTAGTTAACATACTGTATATATAAAAATAAATCCCTATTTCCCTTGGTCACGCCATCACGCTAAAACGGCTGAACGGATTTGGATGAAATTTGGCTCATGGGTAAACCATGACCTGGAGAAGGACATAGGCTTCTTTTCATCCTAGTCCGCAGACGAAGTCGTAGGCAACAGCTAGTTTAATATAAAACGAGACCTCTTGCGTAAATTAATTGATGGAAGTAGATTGATCTGTGAGATAGCATTTTAGTTTATTTAGGAGAAAAACTTTTACATAAGTCATCTTAATCAGCTCGTTGCTGCAAAACTATTTGTTTTATTCAGGAACTATTTTGATTCTTTCAAGACACAGTTTCAACCAAATATTGTCATCAATGTCACATACAACGTGTAATATAATTTGTTTTAGACAAAAACTAAACATTAAGATAAATTGTAGGATAAAGTAAACAAAACAGAAGAACAATGATCATACATCGCCTACACGTACGGAGGCCATTTAAGTGAGACGTGAATCTAACTTAATAACTTAGCTGTAAAAATTACGGCGGAAACTCAAACAGTAGCAGTTTGCACTGTCTAAGTTACAAGATGAAGCGATTTAATTAAGACTATTTTATTTCATTTTCTTGCCAAATTTCATGATTCTAGGTCAACGGGAAATAGGTACCCAATAGATTTTGATTTATTTGCGAGTAATATAATATGTCGCATAAATAGCCATACCTATATTTTTATTGCTTTGACTTAGAAGCTTGATTTCTTTAGAGCTCAAAGGGACCATAGCCTATGTATTTGATATTAATTTCAACTGGATACCTCCACGCGTTCCTGAGAAAAAAAGTCTGTCTTGACAGACAGCCAGACGAACGGACAACGGAGTGTAGGATCACTTCGTTGTCCGTTCGTCTTGGGTTCCGTTTTTCCTTTTGAGGTACGGAAACTTAAAAAAGAGATAAGGCGATATGTAACTTTGCTAACTAGCCATATAGTTTGACGTGCCACTTTCGGAGTGTGTATAACCTATATCTTCCTATTTTTACAACGAATATCATTGATTGTTCCTATCTTTGTAACTACGATAAAGTTTTTCAGATGTTTATTGGTATTTAGAACAGTTTGCCATGGGTGGGTTAATTTGCATGATGATCGTTTTAGCCTAAATTAACAGCTTACCTTTGCAACTCCGTTAACGTGCTATTTAGACAGGTTGTCAAGCTTTCCGGAATTTTAGGAGCTTTTAGGTCCCTCGATGTACAAAATAATGGCCACCCATCCACCAGCTGAGAACAATTTTACTTAATCGCCTAAGCAATGCCATTCTGCTGATGATGCAGTCGCAATTTTGATGGAAACTCAAAAAATAAAAAATATGGTATCTCGCTTTTCGCTCTTCCCTTGTACCTCAAACAGTAGTAGGCGGTATTTGTTCATAGTTTTAGTGCGGCACCCAACGCCTCTGCCAGCCCCGTTAATTACACAAGTTTGAATGTGGGAAACTGCTTGTATACTACCCTCAGGGAACATGAGGACATGCTGAAAGTTTTGCATGAGGAAAATGTAAGCATAACAGGTAAGTTTACATAGTCTTTTTACTAAATACTTCTTGGATTGGTGATTTAACTACCTGAAAACAACAGTTAAGTTATTCCTAAATGCATAACTGCATTATGGAGGTCAGATAGGCAGTCGCTCCATGTAAATACTGGTAGTCAGCTGAATCTGGTTAGACTGGAAGCCGACCACAAGATAGCTGGGAAAAGGCTAGGCAGATGATGATCACAATCATGCTATATCAGTCCACAGCTGGACACAGGTCTCATATCGGGAAGAGCTATAACTACCAAAGTACTTACTTACTCCTTTGATTAATACTGTTCTTGCAGAAAATCTCGAGAGTGGATACGTTATGTCCTTGGTCCCATCTACGATACCTCGTTATGTCCTTGGTCCCAGCTACGGTACGAGCAAACACCTTGACCCATATTTCTGCTGTTGAGAGCTTGCGAGAGGGAGAGAAACTTGTGGTATTACCTTGAATCCAATAGCGATTGTTTCTCTAAGTTTTATTAGTACTGATCATGTTGGAAACTAATTCTAACTAAGGTTGAGTGAAGGTTATGCCTAGAGTTACTAATTTTGGAAGTCTACCTAAAATTAAACACTAAAAGTCACCATAAAAAAAGACATTATTAAGAGGCCGTATCGAAATGCCGATTTCGCTTACGTGTATCGCTTTACGTAATTTAGAGACGTGATTTTACAGTTAAAATATTGTTCATTATTTCTATAAGTTATTTATAATGTACAACATGAAAGATCACTGCTATTATGATCTAATGTATGAACTGACTATATACCTCGTTGGTTCAGTGGCCGCAAGCGCTACTGCTGAGCATGAGTTCTTGGGTTCGATTCCTGAGGCGGCCAAAGTGTTATTGGGTTTTTTCATTAGCAATTTCTCAGTAGCAGCCCTGAGTCTGCATTTGTGCCCGGTTGATGGCAATAGGTACATGGGACTTAAATATAACTGGCGAAATGTGGGTGTACACTGTACACCTCTGCCTAACCCTTCGGGGATTACAGGCGTGATGATAAGTAAATATGTGTAAGTATGAACTACTTTTTTATTTTATTATTCAAACTTATAGAAACATAGTATTTTGCTTAGATTATTATAATCTAAGGTACTCGTATTTTGACTAAAATCTCGTCTGTAAAATCATGTAAAACAGTGCAATCGGCCACGTATAATTACGGCCTCTTAACAAATTTAAAGAAATATAAACATTTGTTAAAAAATTAACAGTAGGTACTATTTGGTTTTAAGTACATTCGTTTAAATTATCCAGTTAAGGTAGACCCCTCGTGACTTGAACTGTATAACTAACGATAGCTCAAGTTAAACTAGTGACATCTATAATAAATTTCGGTACAGTTACCAGACCGCTACACTAACTTATTTATAAGTTGAAGTAATGTTCGTTACTCCACAAACTGTAACTTAAACTTAAGTTAAACGAAAGTCAAGTACCGTGTGTTTGTGAATATTTAACGCAACATCTTGAGCAAGTTGTTGAAGTAAACTTGAATATGCATTCAATAGTTCATTCATATTTTGAAGTTTAAATTCTGACTGTAGATTAAAAAATATGTGAGAAGGAAAGTAATAAGTATATTACCTATATTTTGTACATTATTTGTATCTTGTATAACTATAATGACATCATCCGACGAGCTCTTGTCACCGTCGGCGTTCCAGCTGTATTAGAACCCAATGGCTTGGCACGCGACGATGGCAAAAGACCGGACGGCACGTCCTTATTTCCATGGACGACGGGTAGGCCTTTAGTGTGGGACGCAACGTGGGTCGATACTCTTGCGCCATCCCATCTTCCTGGCTCGGCGTGCTGTGCTGGCGCTGCCGCTGCGGAAAACCTCAAGCGGCGAAAGTATAATAGCCTTATAGGCAATATTTTCGAGCCGTTTGGGGTTGAAACCCTAGAAACGGTCGTGGGGTCCGAGTGCCCATAATTTATTCAATGAAATCTCCAAACGGCTGTTTGACACTTCCCGTGACCCAAGGGCTGGCTTTTACCTTGGTCAGAGGCTAAGCATTGCCATTCAACGTGGCAATGCCGCCAGTCTCTTGGGTACACTACCAGCCGACAGCGATGCGGAGGAATTTTTCAACGCCATATTTTAGTCAATTGTTTATTTGTATAGTTAGTTTTAATCAGTAAATTATTTATTCTATTATAGAATGTAAATAGTTATTAATAAAATATACCTAGTAATAGAATTAGTACATAATAATAATGAAATACTACCTTGAATTCATACTAATAAATAAGAGGAAAAGTTCTCTTGTATAAATAATAAAACTTGTATTTAAAATAAGAGAATAATTGATCTATGTAAGTACTTTTTGCAAGTGGACTATCAAACTAAAATGCAACTAAGTAACTAACTAACTACTTATTATTATAATGAGTCATTGTGCAAAATAACGACAAACTTATGAGTGACTATTTGTTTCTGTAACTACATCAAGCATAGCGACACCTAATACATTATTCCGTTCTACTTTTCAAGACTAAACTAGTTTCAGTCAGTCTTAGACTGAATATAATAAAGTAACATAAATAAAAGTAGGTAGTCTATGTACTAACACTCTCAAGTACATTCAATACAAGTAACAAAACTATTTGTTGGAACAAACTCGTTAGTAAGTTAGCAACACAGTTTTTTTGTTCGCAGTCAATCAATTTTAGTCTTCCAATCAATTGTTCAATATGATTGATTGAACAACAATTAAGTACCTACGGATGATGGCAACTGTCTAAAAATAAATGCAAATTCTTAGCAAGAAGCATTTTACATTTTGAAATTAATTGGCGAACTTTTGAAAAAATCTTGCCGTAATTTTGTTTTTTTTTAATTAGGTTCAGAACTCCGAATACGGATCTAACCTTCAAAACTATTATTATTATTAATGAAGGCCTTAGTCAACTACCAAACACAGAATATTTCATTTCGTCAGACCTACTCAGGTCCACTCAGCCATCAAGCCTATTCCGATCGTATTTATCAATCACATACCTAACTACAAATTAGCCCCTTTTCCAAATGTAACCCTACTTCGAACCTAGCCTAGCAACAGATTCGGGCGTCATTATTATTACCCACTCCAACACTCGAATCAATCTCTCCTTCCCAAATCAATCGGGTGGCAACACGGACACTTTATTATTAATAAAGCGTTGTATTATTAAGTTGAGTCAGCTGCCTCAGCAGCACAGTAGTGCCACCCTAGGGTTGTCACCCGAGCTCGTGACCTTGCCAACTATCCTTGGCAACGGTATAACAACTCGTTACGAGCCGCGCACAGTTAATGATGCTTAATGCTTCGCTGAGTTAGGAAAATTACTGGATTAACGCTACGAGCGAGTACTTTGTTGTTGCTATACGGCTTATGCAAAGCTCGTGGAGCCGTGTTTTGTGGGTAAACTTCGGTCCTACTGTCCCTAAAGGGACGCTATCGTTAACAAACACATATTTCAACAATTTTATGACCCTTACCCTCGCTTAATCTAGCGGAAAAAATTACATCAAAAATCAACTTACAAATAATATCCAGTTGCAATTCCACAAAAACTTACAGTAAAAAGCAATTCCAAATTCGCAAATTGAAAGTCCAAACGTAATACTAAACCAAATTACCGCTTACCCGATTTGATATTTTGTGCCAGTGTTCCCCCACCTACCCTCGCTGTTGATTGAGGGGAGACAGGGGACAGATGCCTGTTATTTTTTTCACGCAACGTTTCAAACAAGATTGTATTGAATATTTAAATAATTGTAGTCCATGTTACGCGTGGCGAGTTGCAGGGTTTTTTAGTAAATGGAGAAAGTGCTACAATTACAATGGTTTAATCACTCTAACACTTCTATAGGTAGCCATTTAACAAATCCTATTAGAACTTCCAGAACTCACTGCCTTTCAGTTCTTAACAGTATTTACATAAAAGAGTTATAAACCCAAGTTTCTCCAGACCACTGCTGACTTAGCGTAATAATACAATTCAGAACGATTTAAACTGTATGTGAATCGGTTCAGGAGTTTCCGAGATTAGCCTGAACAATAGAACAAAGCACAATAGTACCTCTTTTGTCATAAAACATCATGCAGACAGAGTTTTATGACAGAAGGGGCACTTAATGGTACCATTTCCATTAAGTTTATTATCGGCATGGCAACACTTGGTGTTAGTTCCACCACGCTTCCGATTGATGACGTGTTGCCATTGACATTGAAATGCTGAGGGAAATGGTTTCTTTAATAGCTCTTAGACAATGTGTTGCGGTCTTCAAAGTTACTACTTGTGTGCTGGGGACACACAAACATGCACAAAATTCACGGCTGACCCCCGCTGGGGCAGCCTGAGGTGTCGGTTACGCACACAGTTTACCCATGAGGGTATCTATTAAGTTAGTCCCAAGAGATAACGACCCACTGATAATTTCGTTACCTGATTTGGAAACCACTCGAAGTAGATGGTCAATTCTCTAGCAATCAGGTCAATACTCGTTTTTTAACAAACCTTAATTTCGTTTGATGTAGTTATCAGACTTCGTTATTGAAATCCACTTTCCAAGTTTCAATAGGTAAGTTCTGTGTCTTATAAACGGCTACTAGAATCGTCTCAAGCTTATATTGTTAGCAGCTTCTAACAATGATGTAAGCCCAACATCTGACTCCAAAAGGTGTTCCACAGCTTGAATTTCTCTTCATCCATCAAACCTCAAGGTGTGATCACAACAATTAGTCGAAAGTCCAACAACAAAACATTTCGCGTATCATTATTACATCATACATCTGAATTAACAATTGGCCAAACTGACGATTTTTATAAAACACCTTTTACCCCTACCATTCGTTACGACGCTCGACGGCTTACGGATTGTTATTGGTACCTACCGGTGGTAGGGGTCGCCTAGCAACAGCTACCGTTCTATGGACAATTAAAACAGTTTGCCAGTTTTTTTGTCCGCCACTCGTGCGTGACTGGAATCGCTTTGTGATAATCGCAAACGATTTTAACTGAGATACGTACCGTTTTGATGGTATGTATATTTTTGCTGTAGGTATTATTTTTTTGGGGAACAAGATTTCAATTATTGTTATTTGTGTAAGGTAGTAATAAAATCGTTTTTGTTGAGTCTATGTTTTTTTTAATCGAATTTATTTTGTTATGATTCAACGTTAACGTTTTTAAAGGTCCGTTTATTTTTTTGTTTGATTTCGTAATGAAACAAAGTTTAATCAAATGTCCTTAGATAATGGACAAAAATCTAGAAGTAGGTACACGTCGTATCGAAATGACAAAATACGATACCTCATACGGTATAATCAAACATAAAATTAGGCTAAATTGACTCATTTCACAAATTCATAAAACCGCATTTGCCCCATCATGTTTTCGTTCAGTGGGTAAATGTATATTCATAACGCAATCACTGCCTGCCACATACCTCCATACCTAACACAACACCGAATCGAACCCATTACAAGTATGGCTATAATTATAAATCGCTTAACTCCAATACGGTAATGGCCGCGAAGGATATAATTTTGGCCGTAAATCATATGAAATAACCTCAAATGTTAGTAATTTCGGGTTTACGCAGTGCGTGGGGTGTTTGCACAGGGTTGAAGCCAGGGGATGTTGTTGTAGGTAAACCGTAAACATGGTTTAAAAATAAACTTTGTTTCGTGTCCATTTAAATGGAATAGGAATTGGGTTAGCGGAGCTTATTTTGTTAAAATAAAAGCGAGACCTTTTTGTTCAAGTAGGTTTTTGCTGACGATTTTCGCTTATTCAAAGCGGCGCAGTCGTTGCGACGAAAATAGATATTGATTTTTGCTTAGACTTCGCCTTACTTTGTTCAAAAGCCGATAAAGGGTAGCGAGGCAAATATCAACATTATAAAATACTATATTAAAAGTAGAATTATTTTACTTGACTATAATGAAAACATGTTGAAGAATCTAAACAAAACAAAAGTTAAATAAGTTCGTAAAAGAAGCTAAACCAATTCCAAACAGTTTACCCTTGAAAAAAGAAAAGAAAAACTTGTTCCTAACATTTTCTAAATAAAACGAATCAATAAGCACTTTTACGACTCATTCAGGGGGCGCAAGGGGTCGGCTTATTGCCAGTATAATCGTTTTCACCCCTTCCGTGTCGGTTCGCAATTCATTGGCAACTTTCTAGTTGCTGATGCTCAGTAGAATTGCTTTCTGATTGCTTTTCTGCGCAAAAATGAAACTTTATTGAATAAAAATGGTTTATTTTTAAACACTACCTCGCTATTACCAGTAAATTGTATTCGTATTGGTGATTGTTTTCAAGTAATAATTTTTAATGGGAAAAATTATTGCAGTTATCATTTCTTTTGTGTTATTCTTCCTAAGTTCGATACTATCAAATTTATTATTCATTTAGGATGCGTTTTAAAATACAGTTTACCTAGTGGTAATTGATGTAAAGCATAAATAACGTCTACGAAACACTAAATTATATTATACACTTCACAGTTCACTGGGTTGAAACATTTGGACGTATGCCAGGCAGAGACATCTATCGGTACATTGGACCTAATCTTTAAAACTACTGGCTCCATTTCCGTGCGTTTTTCATTCATATAAAAGTTAATATTTAATGTTAGGCATTTCTTCCTCTTTCGTGGGTGGAAAGGCCATGGACCGTATCTGACATAACCTCAATGCCAAATAACGACAAGTCTGTATTTTAAATGAACAACTATGAGTTATTTTAGTTGATGTTACATAATAATCATAATATTTAAAGGTACCTTGATGTAAAACTCCTGAATTCATGTTAAACAAAAGAATTTGGTATATCATTCCTTCCTTATGTTAATAGGATTATGGGTTTACTGTTCTGAGAATAGAACTTATGTGTAAGTGCTTATTGTTACTTAGTGCTTATCTCTGATAAGCACTAAGAAAAGTTATATACCGATAGATATAACTTTTCTACTTGTACTATCTATCGAGCTCAGGTATAATTAACTAGATAACACTATTTAAGCTACATATTAAGGAGATTTTTAACTATTGAATCTACATCTTACATTTCTTCCATCTAAGGCTGTCTTATGTTTTTTGTTCGATGCTTCTTTGTCTTTCTACTGTTCTGCGTTTATTATATTATAATGCTAAGTCGATAGCGTGTTTTCTTGTCTTAAAGGTGGCTACTCTGTCTAAGATCTTTGATTTCTTCAATAGAATACTTACTCTTCTATCTTTGCTAATTAGTTCTCGTCTCCAACTTGAAGATTACCTTCAGAATGTTCTGCATTTTCTCCTGTCCGTAGTTTGCGTTGAATTTTCGTTTTCTCCAGCAATAACTAAGTCTTAATCTTTTAATAAATATATAGTTGAATAAAACCAGAAGAGTCTTTGATTTAAAAAAATTGGCTTGTGTGACCTCAAAGTTTCGAGTAAACGTCATTAAGCCACTGGTCTGATTTACTCATAAACTTATCTAAAGTCATTATCATTAACATTTGTATCTAAATTGCCAAATACTGTGTCACGGCGTGCCATAATGACCTGAGATATGAAACACTGTGATAACCTATTTTTGTGATTATCTGTGTTTGCATTGAACACTTGATTTATTTTAGATTCTCGTGTGGAGGAATGTGTGATCTTAATTTCTTGTTGTCCTTTGTTTTTTGCAGTTTACACAGATTTATGTGTTTTGGTGAAATTGTTCCTTACTATGCTTTTATCTAATCCTCTTTTGTCAATTACAATGAACTAGCCGTCGATTTTACTTGGTTCAATTAGAAGTAATTTAAATTTTCAGAATAGATGAGATTTTTACTGTATTCTCAGTAATTAACAGTTAATTGCTTTACATTTTGGCTTCAAATTTAAAGAAGTGGTCACGTAATATACAGATTAAGAAAATTTATTGTGTTCTCTCTTATTTTGACGAGTATGATCTTAAAATTCAAATATGAATAATATCTTGAGATTGCCTAATAAACCTACACTTTTACTCAACAATCAACATAGCCTTAAAAATGCTCAAATTTTTTACCGAATAAAAAAGTACAATTTCAATACTAGGTAGTTTTTGTTCTTTTGCTAACTTAACAAGGTAGATAATTGGAGAAATAAAAATACAAAAATCTGTTATACAACGTTTATTTCAACAAAAATTCTTTTACACTTTTTTCACTGTTGTATAACTCACTATTAAAATAAAAACCAGTCATAATAATTTAATACTGCAATCTTCTTGTATAATCAATTTAAAATTTAAATAAAAAAACAACAATTTATGTCAGCTTACGATGCTTACAGCTTATCTTAATGAGACAATATTGGGGTTTAGATAAATTTAAAAGCATACAAGGCCAACATGGAGTACAAAAACAAGTACCTAGGTACTATTATGATACAATAGGTATACACGTGGCAGCAGGAGACATAAACAGAAGCATATTAAAATTGCTAATGAATCGTTGCCTAAACTTGGCATGAAGTATGCACAAGCGTTGAATACTGATTACAGAACATATTGGTAGTATAATCACAAAACCCGACGGAATGAAAACGTTAGTGATGCAAAGCAATTTATTTACAAACTGAGCTTCTTGCATTTAAGTCATGTTATAGCAAATGTTTGTAATGTTGTGAATACAAAGAATAATTTACAATTAACATTTATTTTAATATTCTGTATTCTAATTTAAATCTAATTCCGTTTTGTTTCGAATTGTGTACAGAATTATCATTCCTATAAAATTATTTTTCATTCCTAAGAATAAAATGTTATACAAAAGTGAAACAGAATAGACAGGAATAGTGTAGTAGGAACAGGTTGGGACATGTTACCCGTGCACAGTGCGTTGTTAGGTCCTATTGTCCCTTTGTGAAGGGATCGTAAGAATAAGAAGGGAATACGGGATGTATTGTGTACCGAACGGGAATCTTTCGCGACAGGTTGGTCGCTCTTACAATTTACGTTGGGTTTTATTTAATCTTCCCTATAACGTCGAATTTTCTCTTCATCTCTTGTGATTGAATTTATTGTTACAGGTCGGATTAGGTGGAAAGGGATTTTAGAGAATTCTGTGGGACATAGGAAACTTTACATAAGGACAAAAGAAATGTCAATAATCTTAAGACTTTCTAGCATTGACTAAATAAAGTAATGATTAACAGCAAGATTGACATCAATATCATCCAGAGTTGAGATCACAATAAGTTCATTGTAAGGTAAATATTAAATGAACAAGCACATATTCAATCAAAGGAAACATAACTTCAATAAAGGTCTTTCAACAGTCTCAATAACTTGTTTGAACAACGTTTAAGATGTATCTAGAGTAAACATCAATGCTAATAATGATAACGTACTAGCTATTGAGCTACTCAAGCCAGACGAGCTTATCACCAAGACATTTAATATAAACATTAGTTTATTCACGAAACTATCAGCACACAATGAAACTGTACACAATGTTAATAATCACTACGTTTGTTCAAACAATTACATCATTGTCATTAATAAAACAAAGATACCTACACCGGTATCAGAATGAAGCGAGCTCTTTATATTATCGTTTATTTACTTTAATGTGTGTTCAACGATAAACTGTGCGGAAGGAGTCATGATCACGGTGATTTTATTACCTACTCATTGAACTGAACTCTCCTCATTCGGAAACATTGGACAAGAAAATTGAATAGCATATATCCTGTCCAACATAAATATGCAGGTAGACCGCAAATAATAATATATAGTGCACAAACGTGTTTGATGCATTACAAACACCTAAAAATAGAAAAAAATTGGTAGCCAAACGAGTTTATAGCAGAAACATAAACAGCAAAATCGACCCGTGAACTTTGATTAGATATGAATTGGCATTAACATTAGAAGCATAGAGCTGTAGTCACGAACATGGGCTAGTGGCATGAGCGATTCGACTCGCTTGTCAGACGTGACTCATGGCCGACCAAGGCCGAGACGCCGGCCGGCATCGCTTGGCAACCGAACCGATTTTTTCTTCATTTCTTTTTGTTTTTGTGGCTTTCCAGTTATTATATCTGAAATCGTTCTGTTTTCTGCACTCAAGTATATTTCAAAGTTAATTTCCCGTACAATGACCACTTTTACTGCCTTTTTCCATCGCAAAAAGACGTTTAAAAACAACGATTGTTAGAAAAAAACAGTTTCTCCATTCATGCAAAACATTAGTCGCGCGATAAGACACGCGATAATGAAGACTATCTTTATTTATATACAACAATTTTTCATGTAAACACTCTCATTTGGGTTTTTAAACACTTTTTAAGTAAAGATGAATTTGGAGGTAGATAAATATGAAACAGTTTGAAAAGCATCCCAAAAGATTATTAACGATTTGGGTCGGTGATTACAACGGTGGGGACCTTTTTTTGTACGCCCAAGTAATCACGTATCGAAAGTGGTTCTTCCTGAGAGAAATTTCTAGTCGGCTGATGCAACTCAATTTGAAATTGCATGACTGTTTTCAAAATCATGTTTTTTTTAAATTTCAATCTAGGTTCTTACTTTGTGTTGGCCTATGTTTGAGGTTGGGAAGCAATTTTATTGCATTTACTCTTTTGAATCAATTTCTATTTGTGAGGAGTTCTCATCCTTTTTGTTGAATTTCATTATATGCAGTAGATCATTGTGCTATTGTCTTTCGCCGGTCGGATAATTGTCACGTAGGTAGGTGTTTTTTGCACCTATGAGATATTTTAAGTGATGCGTTAAAATTCAAGACAATTCCTTTACTGCCATTTACTTATGTTAGTTTTGTTCTTCATTTTGAAAAGTTTCTTGTTCGTTATATTTGAATTTGAGAAACAAAATTTTATTGAATCCTAATTCAATTTTTTATTTTTATTCAAACTTTTATTGCTCAGTTTTATCTGTTTTGATATTGGAATAAGTTGTTTATTCATTTCTAATTCTGGCTTCGATGACTTAGTTTTATTCCTTTTTTATGGTTTCTTTATTATATGGTTTTTAACGTTAGGTACCTCCGTTTTTTCCCCTGTTTTACCTTCAAAAGATGAGTGGCAATAAATTGTATGTTGACTGACATAACGTTCCTAATACTTACTTTGTAAAGTTGCCAAGTGTTTTAGGATTTAGTTGTATTTTTTTTTATTTTCCATCAATTTTATTACTTCGAATGTTTACTAAAGTTTTAAGTGCATAATTTCTGATGATGGTCATCATAACAGAGTTTTGTAATTTATTATAAGGTAAATAAAAATAAAAAATCTGATGTAAACTTTGAAATTGGTTTTGGACTTTCAATCAATGTTTTACTTAAGTATATGAATCTTGGTGTTGTAGCTATCAATACCAGCGAATTACCTTATCGCTAGCGAATGGAACCAATTTATAAGTTATCGCTGCTTTTCATTCATATTGATATTATACTGTTTCTAATATTAGAATTTACATTTTGAGATTGAGGACAAGTCAGAAAAAAATCTTGTTGGAATAATAACCGAATTTTCTTAAATCCAGCGATTACCTCTATATTATTATTCCAAATTCATCATTCTCATTATTTCAAATTGTAAATCAATAGTACTAACACTAGAATATAAGTTATTTTGTAATACTAACACGAGACGGATCACTGTTCTCCGAAATAAATGCTTTTTATAATTAACACCACTATTTTACACTACTTACCTAATAACATTTTTTTTAAACAATACTCAATACTTACATACAAGAACAATGAAAATCGCTTATTTGTCTAAAGTCTTTATCTTAATGGTATAGAAACGAACCAGCAGTCTGGCAGATTACTCAGCAGATAGCTACAATTTCCATAATCTACAATGATAGTTACAACATACAGAGATTTACATTCTAGTAAGTTCTGAACAGCCAGAACAGCGAACAAAGAAATCGATACAGAACATACGAGAACGTAATGTAGGTAACACACGTGAACTGAACCAAGAAACACTTTGATATGAGAAAGAACCGAGTCGTCCCAGCGGTGGGACCCGAACAAAGAAGCCGGCCGGTTTGTACCCGGTGCCGGCATGGAGCGGCGTGGAGACGACCTCCGTCTACCGAGGCCCGGCGCAACTGGCGCGCGGGGCCCCCTCTGCGGCCCGCGGAGTGTCCCCCCGCACCCCCGCCGCGGCCCTCTATATAACATGCGACTGTCCCCGGTATCGCCAGTCCGTCACAGAGAGCGACAGGGTTGGGTGGGTCGAATAGTGAGCCGTGGGCGAGTGACGAAGCCCTATGGTTACGAGATCAGATCTGATGCGGTCGTGAGCTTCGGACATTTTATCAATTTCCCATCGATCTCTTCACGATAACTAGTCGCCGGGTGTGAAGCCGGTTGTTCAGTGCGCATTAGCAGTACAAAAGAGACTTGTGATATTTTTCTAGTAATATTAAGTTCCGCAGCGGAACGCTTTAATTTTTTCGTCGTTTAAAAAGTGTACAATATAAGTAACAATTTGGAAAACATGGAGATCCTGCCGGTCACGAATCAGTTTGTCGGATTCAATAGCGAAAAAGGTGAGTTGACTTTCTATTTGGAGTGGCGAGACGAGGGAGGGAAGTGGCTTTCTAACCGGCTGACTGTTGTTGCTATGCGGCGCGCGCACTGCGCTCAGCCGCCCGTCACTAGCAGATGATCATAGCTCTTAGTTTTCTGCATCAATTGTTGTAACCGTTACCCAGCTCACTACTTCAGCTTAGTTTGATCAGTCAGTGAGCAGTGCTCACCGGGCCGGGGCCCAAACGTCAGCATCAGCTGACGTGTCAGCTGTTCCGCTGCGCCGCACTCCCTCGCCCTTGGTGCGCACTGGCTCGATACACATTTTCATTAACTTTATTCTACGGTTTATATAGTTTAGTGATGAATTTAGATCAAGTAAACTTTTTGTTTTGAATAATTCCAGTAAGATTAATAATGAAAGCTTAGAAAAGACTTAGGGATTTTAAGTGTTCATCATAACTCAAACTTGGAGGGTTGAAATCTAAACTTGTTTTCCTCTTGTTATAGCTTGGAATGGACCAACATGGCGGGAAGCGCCGGTGCCGGTGCCGACGGAAGCGGCGCTGGCTCAGAGGCTCGAGAGAGAATTACGAGCGGCGAAAGGAGCCAGCGAACTAGCCACCGCTGAAGTGCTGGTACCAGCGGAACTGCTGGCCAGAGCAGCCCGACAGACCCTGGCACTAGCCGAGGGCGAACCCTGCGGGTCGCGGGGAGCAGCTGTCATAGTCGACGTCACGGGGAGAAGATTAGCAGCTTTCAAAATAGACCCCAACACGTTAACCACGCACGAGATACATCTACATCTGGAACACGATGCAACGAACTGGACTAGCCTGTTGCCGCAATTCTTAAAGTAAGTTGAACTGTTTTAACTCACATCGATAAACCGATTCAGTGACGAACTTGCGTCAGCCCAGCAACAGAGGCAACACTGACAACAGTACTAACGGAACCTCTCTTTTGTTACAGAAACTTAACGCGAGGCGGCACCATCATCATCAGCCCCCAGTTCACGATAGAAAAGAAGAAATTGTTCAGGAGCCAGGCCGAGTGAACCAGCCTGTGATAAGCGCGTGATGCGAGCGAGCCGACTGACAGCCCTCCTCGATATCTACGTATCGTTATTTTAACAAATATCATATTATTATATATTATATTAATTATTATATATTTTTAATAAGAGAAAAAGCACAGCGTGATATGTAACGTATAGTTGTAGTATAAGCGCGCGGAAGAGCGCAGGTTTTAGTTGCGTCGCTCGTCAGTCGCGGGCACGGTCGATAGTGATGCGAAATGCACTTTGTTATCGATAAAGTGTCGATATTCGATCGCTGGTCGAGCGTGCCGGCGGCGGCGAGAGCGCGTGCGCCGGCGCGCGGCGGCGAGCGTCGATCTCGCCCCCTCCCCCTTCCGGACGTCGGTTGTCTTGTCTGCCCACCGCTGCGCTCGCCCCGCGCCGCTCGTACTTATGTTAATCATTGTATGATCATTGTTCGTATTTTGGATATTTTAATGATTGAGTCGTGGTGGTTGGTCGCGTGTGTGGCGTGGCGGCGTTCGTGCGCACCCTCTGATCTCAGCCGCCGCCGCGCGTGTGATACTGATACCCTGAACGATATAGTCTTAGGTATTATTTTTTGTTTCGAGTTCGATTCTATTCTGAAGTTGCGTAGAGTTCGTATTTTCATGTATCGTAACTGTATTTATTAGAGGCGATCTCTGTAGAGGTCCGATATGTGTACGTTTTTCGTAATTGTACTAGTTTGTACATTTGTTTGTGATACTACTTTTGTAATGTATAAAATTTAAATGCGAGAAAAATATTACTTTTTATGAATGTGAAAACATGAATGCAGATTTATAAATATTAGAGATGTGTATCATAGAGTGGAGAGTAGGGAGGCACTGGGGGAGCGCGGGGCGAGCGCAGGCCGCGCGCGCGCCGCGTCCCGCGCGCCCTCTCCTGCAGGCAAAAGATCTCAGGTTATATTATTGATAGTTATTAAAAGTATTAAGTTATTTAAGTTAATATAAAATGAAATTTTTTGTAAGATTATTTTCTATTGTCGCGCGATTCTGCGTTACTATAGTCCAGTGGGTGATAAGAGAAACATTTTGTACTAACAGTACATATAATTGACGAGATGTTAATATTGCAGATTGAATTTTCTTCATCCAGTGTAATTACTACATTAAATGTAAATCAATAGACTAACCGTTTTTAAACGAAATCTAAATGTTTGTAGGGTCCAGTGTTTTAAACGCACAATATCATAGTACTAGAGTTCACTTTCATCGATAAATAAAAAGATTTTAAAAAGCTACAAAAACATTTTACTTCTAAAACTTGAAATGTCGACATATACAAAAACTAACAATAATAATAAATGTATCAATTGTTTATAATTGATATTTATTTGATAGACCGTAAAAGAAAATGTAGAAATATGAAGAAAAAAAAATACATAGTTTCAAAATGGAAAGTTATCTTTTAATACCTACCCCTTCCCCGAAACACAAGAAGAGAAGAAAGATGAACACACACACATTACCTGATCCACTGATCACACAAACAATCTACACAATCATACAAAAGGAGATTAAAATATTCCATACAGGTGACACTTAAAAAATCAAAGAGAACGAAGAACATCGTTTCCATACATTATCATAAATTTGAGCTAGGTAAAAACAAGCAAGAGAGTCGGAGTAATATTTTAATAAGACTGGTTGGAACCGGTTGGGACCGGTTCAGGCCGGGCCTCGCTACAGATTGGTGCAACTCCATCCTCCAGTGTTTTTTGTACATATAATTATTAAGTACAGACGAGTTGGTACAGTTTTCTACATGTGCTGGTTATAGGCATGTTGCCACATGCACGAATGAAACAGAATCTAAACGCTGACTCGGAATATGTGCAGATTGCGATATGAGATAGATTGCATTGCCTGCCCGTGTCGGAGGATGGTGCCAAATAGCTTTGATGTGCTTCTGTAATGCAAGAACAGCTATCTGGATAAAATAAAGGTTCATCGTATGCTCGAATGCTGAGCTCGCGTTTGCAGTAAATTGGCATTGCTTTTCATGCTCGTGCTCTATCGTTGACACCATCATGTTACTATCTCGCCTTCAAATCACTGCTTTAAAAACAACATCGTCTTCTACTCATAAGATGACTATAACAATAATATTTATTGTTCTTCAAAATTAAAGAGCAATCATCAATTGTCATTTGGTTGTTGTATTCGCTTCACTTTTTTGTCGACTTTAGCGAACGTGTAAGGTTTTATGTACCTATGTGAGAACATAAAAATAAATTCGTTCCGTTCGAAGTAAACAAATTAACATGCAGAGGTCTTTGTATCGATTCTAAAGAAATTGGACCAGTTCACGTAGCAACACGTTTTGGAAAATACCAACGTGCAAGCGATTGTTGACACTATTGCGAGTGAAGTTAAGGCTATTATCCTTTGGGTTCAGAAATAAATAGACGGTTTTGGCAAACATAAATTATCGCTTTTAATCCGCTGAGAAATAGGCAACCACTTCCGAATGTGTGACTAAATAAATACCTTGTAATATTTCATGTTTATTTTATGACATAAGTATTGATTTATTTAGCTTCACATAACAACATAAAGAGGACAGTGAACAAAAACAATTTTTATTTTTAAATTAAATTATTTCTTTAAGGACTAACATGAAAGAAAGAAATATTTCACCATTTTCTAATTATCCGGGCTTTCGCAATATCCCTAGGGTTTTTCGCGAAAAGTCGAATTATAAAATCACCCTGCGAGTCCTGCGACATAAATAATATTAGAACATTTATCTCTAAAAAATTTCACAAAACATGCGTAAATCTTTAAATAGATAATACACAAAAAGATAGTACCTACTTTGACAGCAATCTACCTAACTACTATTTAAAATAATAAGGCACAATGACTTTAATGTAACAACAAAATCCCGCAATTTGTGCAATATTTAATTTTATACCAAAACAAGGGTTATTTCACTTTCTAACCGCAAACCAACGACATGATTGTAGCAACTATCAAGATTCATGGCACAGCGGACGCACCTTCCACTTCGTTTCAATTATCGACACTGGACCGCCCCCCGAGCGTGGCACATCACTAGCAAGCTAATTATTTACAATTAACTTGATAGGTATCATCGATTGAATGTAAATTGTAAAATCTAGATTGGTTGGAAATTTTAATGCTAAATATATTAAACATAACTATAGAGGTACTTACTTAATACCTACCTTTTAGTTAGTGTTATTGGTAATTTCAACAAATCCATTTTGGTATATTAAAAGAAAATTACAAGCAGTCAACTAAAATCAATTTATAAAGAATTGGAAAGCATTGATTATGTTTTGTTGCTAGGCGAGGTTCCTTTCGATACGCGAACGTGACAGCCAACGCCATCTCTTATCGTTTTGCGGAACTAACTAGCTCCTGAAATGAACCTTTTAACTGAAAAATAGTGTTCCGTTATTTTTACAGATACAAAATAAAATTATCGCTTTATTGAAAAATATGTGTTCAAAATAAAGTGAACGCTCCAATGTACTATCAACTTTGTGCGCAATGTTTTAAGTATGTTTTAGTTTAGCAGGTTTCAGTGAAGATGTTCTGTGCGGTTTAGTTATTTACTCAACATAGCTAAATATTGATCCAAGTGTTGCTAAGGCCGAGCTATTTATGTCGATACCATCATAATCATAATATTAAGTTATTCCGGATTTTTCCAAAACTTTGTTAGCGGTGTTTTGACCGAAATAGAAGATTTGATGATTCATTCACTAATAAATTAAGTAATATTGTAAGTTGTTGTTGCATGTCTATCGGTGATTCAATAAAAGTAAAACATGTCTGCACCTACAGCGTTTTTCAATTATTCTGCCAAGTGAATACTGAACATAGTGTAGGTAGGTACCCACGGCTACACATCAAGCTATATATTTCCAGTATATATGCTGATCTTGCATTGTATAGGATTTCCGTACAATGCGATGTCAGCTTATACTGGAAAAGTATAGCTTTATGTGTAGCCGTGTGTACTAGTTGAATTTAACGTTTTTTTGTACTTCCACTTGAGTAGAAAAGTGCTGATGAAGAAGTTCACATTGTTACTGCTTCAGAAAATTAAAAAAAGCTAAGTATAGTCAGGTAAGTATTTATTTGAGTTTTGTTCCAATACCTTTCCCTTTAGTTCCTTTGCTTTCAAATAAACCTGAAATGAGAATGAAGATTGTCTATATCGAAATATTCTACGGAAAAGCAAAATACTTTTTTTCGTCCTATTTATCTTGTTCTCATCCTTGAGTAAACCTTCGTTTCTACCTTTCATTTGAGATTTCCACAACATCAACGATTGAGTCCCTATCTACTATGGCTACTACATTTTTTTTATTTGTAATTTTTTCTACTATTTTTTACTACGGTTATGGGAGACTAGGGGCAAACTACATGTGTCACGTAGGTACGGAGTACGACTGTTGCTCACATGAATAAGTGTTAAAAAATAAGTTGCTGATCGTTATAGAGGACTGACTTGGTTATGAACCTTTATTGAAAATGGAAACATTGAATTAACATATTTCTGCGGTTTCAGTTATTGGCGCCTGTATGTCTACGACTTCTGTATTCAAGTTAGGTCTTTAAGTTAGCTCTAATCAACGAAATCTTTGGATCATTAGTCATGGGCTACAATATGAGATAAGTTTTTATAATAACACGGTGCATGGGATCGGAGTGAGTGAGTTTTTACCATTATGGATACATCACAATATGTAAATACCACTTCAGTGATACCAACAGAACTGTCCATACATTACTTTAATCCGTAATCCCCCATACCTACTATTCGTTTAGGAGATAAGCCGGTATGTGACCATGTCGGGGCAGGGTGAGGGGTTAGCCATCTGCTGTGAAGGTTGTCATAGATAGTTTAACGGTTGCTGAGTGCTGAAAGGTTGGTTGCCGATGGTTATCATGGACAGAGGCTTTTATGAAATATGTTTTGCGTTATGTCTTTGCGACCGTATACATTTATATTTCGAGAATCTAATTAATAATTTTTCCGCAGTCTATTTAGAGATTTAGCATAAATATTTACGTGTTTTATTGATGTTTTCTTAATCGTCATTATCATAATGTTTGCTTCTGTTGCTTGTTGCATCGCCTTTCTGCGTATGTCAGTGATGAAAGGTGATAGATCAAATAATGAGCATCACGCTTGGCACCCACGGCTACACATCAAGCTATACATTCCCAGTTTATGTTGATCTCGCATTGTATAGGATTTCCGTACAATGCGAGGTCAGCTTAGGTATATGTATAGCTTGATGTGTAGCTGTGTGTACGTGATCAATAGTAATCGTAGTAGATTGTAATTAGCAGACAGAAGGAACTGCCCTACCGATGGATCTATGGTTAGTGAAATTTTGATTTTTTATATTCCAGTTACCATACGGGACTAGGTACCTACCTACATGTTATTAAACTTGGTGACGCTGGAGGTCAATATGGCAGCTGATACAACAACAATTTGGAATGTTAGTTATCATAACCCGACAGTCCCCAGTAAGTGGGTAGGTACGATAATGTCCATTCAAATATTCTCAACGGTCGCACGATTATTGCTACAATCGTTACATTTTCAGTGTTATCTGGGTGGTCTTGTTTTTAAGTACCACGACTCCACGAGGCAATTATGATTAGGTATGAATTTGTCCATTTTAAGATAATTTGCTCGACACGTTCGAAGACAACCTGCAGGTTCTTTTTACTTCGTTTACACTGTAAATCCAAAATGTTTGTCAAAGGTCAGTCTCCTAAGACTGTTTTCCTACACTTACTCCCCGTCTCAAAAATCTTGCACCTTGTATATTTAGCTTTGGAAAAGAAGATTCAATGGAAATCGTTATCAATACAAAAGATATCTAAGATTGAGCTTGAGGAGCATGCTTCAGCTAGAGAACAGCTTATTCTGCCACTTAGGTAAGTATGGCTTGAAAACTCATAAACTGCAAATAGTTTGTCAAAAGTGAAAATTCATCATATTTCATTCAGGTAACAAGTAATTCCGAAACCAGTAAAGACATTAGTAACCATCACACTCTCGCTCCAATAATTATTGAATTTTATAAGTGAACCATAAAATAAGTTATTACACAGAAGTTGGATCGTTTCAACTTTTCTAATTAACTTGATTACTTTAGTTACAAGTTGCTCACACTCGGCCATTATGTACTGGAGCTTGTGCCTTCCAGGAATATCTGACTATACTATATCTATACTTAGGTAAGTTAGTATGTCTTGTGTAGTGTAGGTAGTTATTTAACCAATTAATTAAGAAATTAGTGTTGAAAAGTATCTTGTTTTACAGTTTGCACGTCACACACAATTAGGTTAAACTAGCGGTTGCCCACGAGTTTGTCTGCGGACCAGGATGAAAAGTAGTCTATGTCTCTCTCCAGGTCTACCCATGTGCCAAATTACATCCAAATCCGTTCACCCGTTTTAGCGTGAAAGCGTAACAAACAAACTCACTTTCGGATTTATAATATTAGTTAGGATTGTATAAAACTAGGTAAAACGCGATAAAATTAGACAGGATAATAATAACATTATAATTATTAAGTTGACATTCCCAAGTAGTCTGATTAGTGATTGACATTGAAGAGCATAAATAATATTTTATTACAATTATAGTATTTCAGCTAGTTCCCAGACGATGTAGTAATCTGTTGACTTTAGTATTATTTTATCTTTTATTGAAACATTAATAGCTGTCATGCAGTCGAAGCTGAATAATTGAGGAAAACAATAAAGTCAATGTATTATGTTTTCCCGGCAGACCAGATAATAAATAAATCAATTGGCTAATGATAATAATATAACATAAAAGTACCTTTAATGGCTGTTGGAAGAAACCTGCCATTTTCCCAGGAAAAGATGTTATGAAAAACCCAGGATAGAATTTTGTTGAAATTTTAACAAAATTAATAAAAAGAAAGCCATTTTATATCTATACTATGTTAACAATCTAGCTAGCAGCGACTGACACTCGCATACGCAAATCTTCCACTTGATTATCACCACAAACAATGGTCATTGAACAAATTGCTCACAATTACTTTACAAGCCTAAAATGATTGCAATCTACTGTTTTAAAAGACAGAAAAATCCATTTAATTCATCTCATCTTTTACGACACTCATAGGTCATTTAGAGGAATCCTTGGGCAGTAACACTACATAGCGACAATTCTTTTGTGAATTGTTAATCGCAGTAGTATAAAATCATTAGATGGACAATGGACTGTAGCGCTCACAATGGTTATCCTTAAACAGGCACATGTTTTGAACTCATTTAACACAACAATTATTTTTTCTAATTCTATTTTAGCATGAAACGGGTCATATTTGATAATCTCTAGATAATAATGGATTATTTAACTTTCTGTAATTTTCCAAGAAATAGTATTTGTTGTCTCATTAGCTGCGCCCCGCGGTTTCACCCGCGTATAAGTCTCGATCCCGTGGGAATTTTGCGATAAAAAGTACCCTATGTTCCAGGTCATGGTCTACCCCTGTGCCAAATTTCATCCAAATCTGTTTTGCCGTTTTAGCGTGAAAGCGTAACAAACAAACAAAGAAACTCACTTTCGCATTTATAATATTAAATAAGTTAGGATTAGGATTATGTAACGTCACGTCGTGAAACAATTCACTTAAGTTTGTCAACTTTGTTGTATGATCTGTAGCCATCAACCAATAATATTGAATAGGAAGTTAGGCTATCACCTTCGTCAAAGTCAGAACTAGTCTTTTCTGACATTGGCGATGCCGTCATCGCCAATGTCAGAAAATACTAGTTCTTCAATGAGACTATGTTCTTCAATGCTGGTGTGCAGCAGGCTCTACGAACACACATTATTATTATTACACTCATTTCACTGTAATTGAACAACCGCTCACGGAAATGACTCTAATATGTAAGTAACGGGACGCCATGATGTATTCTTTAATTAAAATCTCTCAGTTCATACAAAAAACAACATTCGAGAACTCCGAGAACAAGCCGGATCTACCATCCGCTAATGTTATGAGTTGTTCATAAAAAAAAACAATTACGGTTCGTTGAGATAACAAGATTATAAAATAAACTCTTCAAATTCAAGTACATTTGAATTATAAATTACTAAGTTATACTTTTAAGATTAACGATCTTCATTAGCATACTCTCCAGCTGAAGTCTAATGTTTTAGGATTGTTATTAAACATAGTTCATTCATCCATCAGATATAATCTTAAAATCAGGATGGTGCATGATAGAGTAATTTAAGGGACTTATAAGAACAACAATATTAACATTGAAGATATTCAAGACATGGGGAAAGAAGAATATTATAAAGAAGTTGTATAGTAACAAGCCTATAAAACTTCCAAAGAAAAACACAAAAAACACACAACGAACATTTTTGAAGATACGTTTCTTTTAATAGTAATACCATGATGATAATAACGTTTTAAATATTTCATCGGATCAGAAAGGTCAGGCAGCTGATAAAAACAAGTTGAGTAGACAAAAACCTTAACGAAGTGTACCTACTCTATCAAAGAACCCTGTACCTACTTACAGTCGAACAAAAAAACACCTAATCAAGAACAAGAAGTACATAAAATAACAGCTAATGACAAAGCAGATAAGGATACATGTGTTCCAAACAAGATGGTTGCCATATCAATTTAGTAATGGTTGCCCTCAATTCACCGACATGGCGATCTTTTTCCTTTAAACCACAAAGAACTTAACGAGCCCACTTCTTTTTCTAAATAGGAAAAGCAAATTGGACTCGCTCACATAGCAACCAGATCTAAAATAACTCCATATGCTCCCCGCTATTACACACGGAGCTGACTTCTGGACAAATGCGGCACCGTGTTCATTTACTGTGAAGTTTGTGAAGCACTGTGTTTGCTTGTGCATGTAGATGGAAAGCGCGTCGTCGCCAATTGAAACTCCGGCCTTAATTGTGTTGTTTACCACAGCCAACTGACAGCAGTCTGGATTTACTCCATACCCCTGTACCGAGTGCGAGATCCTATGCTTCAGTAGCAATACCCTTGAGTTTGTCTACATTCATCGCGGATTTTGTACAAGGAGCTTCGAAGCTGGTAGTTCAAACTTTTCAATGAATGCTTAATAAAGAAAGGGTTAAATGAGTAAAGTGTATAGTGGGTGTGGTGTAATGAAACGGTAAGACCGTCTGTTAACATTAAATTTTACAATGTTTATTCGTTTATTTTCGGCACAAAATCTCTCCGAATGGGGTCTTATTTCTAATTCTGTATTAAATAAATGTAAATTCAACTGAGACTTATGTTCTTAGTAAAGAAAATGTTTAGAAAATGCAACCGGTTTTGTGAATTGGTTGTTTTTTAAGGGTTTCTTTAAACAAGTGATGTTATTTGAAGGTAATGTTTTACTGATTCAATATTGTGGATATTGGGATGGGTCGATCGATCAAGTTAAGCTACGCTTGCCGCAGTTGGTCCGTGGATGGGTGACCATCTTTACATACCAAGACCCCTCCGTGCCTCGGAAAGCATGTTAAGCCGTAAAGTTGATAAACGGGTCGTCAGAAGCCCGAAAGTCTGACAACCAGTCTTACCAAGAAGTATCGTATTACCCGTTACTGTTGTGGATAGACGCTTTGGGATAACGACAACAAGCTACACTTGTAACATTCTAACTATTGCTTTTAATCAACAGATTTTTTCATTAACTATTATCACTACACAGGACACAGGCTTCTCCAATCGTATGCCTCGGCTACTGTTAGTTACCAAGTGACTTGATTATTCTGAAACTATACATCATTTCTGTAATTTCTAATACTACCTACTCATAGAATCATAACATGCAAATATTCCTGAAACAAAAATTAAAATACACTTATTAACAAAAGGAAAAACAAAATGTTATTAACATAAACTCACTAACATTTTCGTAATGGGTGCCAATATCACGGACCCATTAGGGGCAGGACAATTAGAGGCAGATGACAGACACATTAAAAACGAATAAGATTTGTATAAGGTTGGTACTGGGAGGCTGTGGAACCTCGTGTAGGACGCGGGGATTTTCCACGAGGAAGTAGGAGACTATGAGAGTAATAGAATAGAATACGGGTAGACAATTACAGGGATCTACTCTAAGGTGGAATCTTTGGTTTATTACGTACCTACTTAGAATGACTGGATGATTACGCCTATCAAAAAAAATGACCAGAAAAAAATGGGGTACAAGGAGGTAGGTAGCGTCCTTTTGTATATCAAGAGTAGAGATTTAAAATTGGCAATTTTTCAATTTTCATAGATGTTCCATGTGTAGCATAAGATAGCTAAGGGCTGATTATTAATACGATAGTCAAAAGTTTATGTTACCATTGTTCTACCATTTTACTTGATGTATGTAATTAGGTACATAGAACTCTTTTTCAGGATTTTCTTTTTAAAACAACCTTCATTAGCTTATTGCACATTCGTCGTTATTAAAACGCGAATAAGGACTATATTTTTTGAACTATTTTTCAGAATTTTCTTTTCAACAACGACTTTCCTCTGAAACACTTACAAAAACTAAATTAAATTAGCCATTGCAGTAACAATATTAAAGACATATTCACTCTGTTAACTATAGGCCGGTCTTTGTCGCGACACGAACGAACAAACAAATAAATTAACTGAGCGTAATAAAATCGTTCATATACCCCAACTTACAAACACAATCCAACAGAGTGAATTCCAACTTTATAGTTAAATATATAAGGCATGTTTTCGTGTTTTTAGACTGCATAACTAACGTTGTAAGTACCGTAAATGGCCCTTCATGTTCGGTGTTATTTTTAGGAGTTTGTGTGTGAGTGTGTGTGTGTGTGTGTTTATGTGTGAGTGTGTGTATGACCATCAAATTGAATTAGTGGGTCCATGTACCGTGTAGGATTACCCGTGTAGTGGTGCTGGTAACTCTATAGTCTATACTATACTATGAGTGGGATGTTGTGAGCGTTTGGACGGGCCCTCCGGCTAATTGATATGGAAATTAAAGTGTTGATGTTAGAATAACAGGAAGTGAAGCGTGAAATAAAGAGTTGAATGATTTTGTTTTGTTTGTGAATTGAGGGTACCTTCTACATACCTGTGCCCTCATGATACATGTTCATTTCGAACACAGTGTTCACTGAACATCAAAGCCTACGTCAAAAAAGACAGGCATACAGAAAAGCACAGATGACAGACTTTTCAGGCAGCTCGAAACGTTATTTATCATTGATTATTTTCCTAAGTAGGAAATTCAGGTATATCATATCAAAATAAAAATAAAAATGCAAATATTATGTGCAACAGATTTCTCCTCCCATTTGCAAGTAACAATCGTGGCATTAACAAGTCATCCACCTCTACATTTACCAGCAACTCTTATCACATGCGACACCCACGGGACTCGGCTAATGATAACGTTCCGAAAGTGCACTACGGTATAGTGCTGTTTTAATTTGAGAAAATGTGCGAAGTCACGTTATGTAGGCGCGGGCTATAATTACCGACGTATTTACATAACAAAGAGGGCGCCCTCTGTTTTCTTCGTTATGTTTTTCGATGTATATAAGAATTTATTCTGGTTTTCATTAGTACCTGAGTTACCTACCTATCTATGAACGGTTTAGAGTTGACTATTCCGATCGTGCACCTAGATTCTGAATGTATCCAGATTATGGAAACATCTCCATCAAAATTATTTGTTTTCCGGTAAAATATCAGTTGCTGAAAGTTAGTGAGACTGACTTCTACTGAATAACAAGTTATTTAATTGACCTAAGTCCCCGCACATGTGAAATGAACTAAAATAATCTTACACCCGAAAATGTGCCAGAACACTTTCTTCCTTCACGCCCATTAACAACCTACACGATCGAGTAAAAGCAACAACCATACAACAGTAAAACATTTGGAGCGCTGCCCAACCCGTGGCGCAGGATGTTCCCTCTACACGTCCTGACTGCCCACTTCACAATAGAAAGCACGTGCACTACACAATCTAGTCGTGCACTGGCGGACACTAAAAATAACGCACACAATTAGCCAATCTACGCTTATCTGCTCAATTGAGGCAATTCATCTACATTACACCGCCCGACTAGCTTTAAACTCGTGGCTCAGGATTGTGTCGTAATAAAAGCAAAGCTACAGACATTTTCTGCTTGTCTGTAGTAGGTATATAAATATTTATACGAGCGATTTCTTGAACAGTATTTAACTTGTTTGCAATTTATAAAACACAATGATTCCGTGGCCAATAATTAGTAGTCTGTTTTAAGACGGAAGGTGCTGCTGCGAGTGACAGCAGTTTAAATTGTCATATATAATGAGCAAAGGTCAAGGACATATTCTTAGGGTACAAATTACTCAGCTGTGAGTAATTCGTCAATAATAGAATTAAGTACATGTGAGCGCCACTAACCTTAGCTTGACTTTACATCGCTTTCAGTGTAGTTCATGATTAACTTGGTGTTATTAAAGCACTAAGTACCATTAAATGTATTCACTCTGAAGGTCTGATGTTACGGGAGTGATAATAATACGCTTTAGCTTTTTATTATAATTATTCATTTTTTTATATTTTTTTATAGTCCCTGGATAGTTACAGGGTAATCTAGGACTTTTCTGTCAAATGAAAATTCTTAATTGTAGAACTGTGTGCCAGCAGCCACCACCACTCATCAGAACCACTATCACAGTCAGAAAATCTGATACAATAATCAATCTGACCTTAGAATTGTCCAGTGGCAGTCGCAACAAGTACTCTGGTTACAATATCATTCAGTCATATTCAATTGAAACTCAGATGGTTCGATGGCGTAGACAAGGATTTAACTGTTGGAGTGAGAAATTGGAGAGAAAACGCCGGAAATAGGTCACGTTGAAGAAATATACTTGACCAGCCTGAGGCCTACCCGTGGCTGTAAAGCCTCAGATGATATTCAAAAATCCAGGCAGCCACAATGCCTTCAATTACCACATACATTGAATGAAACACACACAAACATCTGAAACGTACGCTTTCGTAATCCCGTCATATTTTCACCTGCGATGCTTAGCACATCGAAACCATTTAATCGATGAGGTGATCGCACGGCTGGCGGGGGAGGGGGGCGGCGGGGGTGCGCAAACGCAGCACAAATAGATCTTGGCAGGGGCATGCATCGGCGTACAGAGTGCAGTTCAAGGAGGCAGAAGGCTTATTTCTATTATGTAAGAATATAATGGAAGAATTTCTTGTGGTCAGCTGGACTGGTAAAGTATAAGGTTGTGGCTAATTGGGCACCGTGTCCTTAGTTTTGGGCATTAGAAAGTTTTCCATTGACAATGACCGAGCTAATTCTGCAATATTGACTAATGATCAATATTTTCAGGTTCAGAATATCGTCCAGTACCGAAGAGTGTAAGGGTAAAACCCGATTCCTACCGGCATCCCTTTCTGGGAATAACATGTATAACTGGCCAGTGCCTTTATATATTTTTCTTTTCTTCTGGAAACTTTCATTTTTCCACATTGTTCAAGCTTTATTTTCATTTCGTACAATCTTGTCGTGCGTTAACTTTTGTATTGAGTAAATTTTCTGTAATGATCTACTTAGTAGTGTACACGCATACTCACACCACTCGTACGCATGTGGGTGTAACATCTTGAAGGAACTCCCTTAGTTCAGTTCAGAGAACCTACTATAGGTTCCTCACTACTTGTACTGTTAAACGATTAGACATGGTTTTGAAGACAGTTCTGTTTAGAAATAACATAACGTAACATCACGTCTGTAGTTCTCGAAGGGTGAGACAGAGGTGTGTGAGAGCCCACATTTCAGCAATTATGTTCAAGTCCCATGTAATAGGGGGCAACCGTGTATATTGTCATCAATCGGGCCCAAATCCTGACAGGCTGCTACTGAAAAATTCCAGATAGAAAACCCAATAACACTTTGCGTGATCAGGGAATCGAACCCGGGACCTCATGCTCAACAGTCGCACTTGCGACCACTAGACCAATAAGACAGTCCAATCGGCAAGTCGGAGGCAGAGGTGTTTAGAATTAGTGATGTCTTATTTAATTAAATATAAAAATACGGATAAGACTAAATAGTCTGGATACTCGAAACATGCTTTTGGTACTCTGGTGATAAAAAAATATTAGTACTGGATCCAATATGTTTGGCTCTAATTCCGACTAAACTTTTTATCAATACATAAATCTGATTGTCCTTCGTTAGTCACTAAAAGCCACAGTTGTTATGTCAAATTAAATTTAAATATATTTTTTTAAGGAAATCAAGATATCACGTGTTTTTAGTCAGCACACAGAAACTAGTTGCTAGAAAGAAAGTCTGTGTGTACGGTGTATATATGAATATTTGATTGAATGCAAAAAAACTCGCGTGACACTGCTTATGTCATAAATTATTGCCCATTTTAATTGCACGGCAGTACAGTTTGCAAAATAAATGGCTTTAGATCGACAAGAAATGTAGTAGTACTTCTTTCAGCTATGAATTTCAGAATATAATTTTGTAAAGTACCTACTTAATATGTAAGTATAAACCATTCAAAACCTAAACTGACTTTAATCACGAAATCAGGTAACATTAAGCATTTAATAAATATATCGAATCTAATCTTTGTAACTGAAATAATCTGGCTAAAATCATGCGGTAGGTAGTTTTAATAATTTTGTGATTGATTAATTGTAGGTACTTAAGTACTTAGTGTAGATAGGTCAATGATATAAAAAAAAGATACGACGCAATACTTGTTCGAAACTATCTCACTGCACAGTAGAGCATTTTTTTTTACATAAGTACATAATGTTACATAAAACTGGATTGAAAAATATTACATTTGTAAATATTATGACATCACTCATTGGCAATAACGAAACGACAGTAGGTACTATTAGATTTATTACTAACAGTTATAATGGCATGTAGTACATAATCTAATTTGTACGTAATAAATGTGCCTGAACAAACTGTACCAGTGGTAAAGTCTAATATAATTTCAGTTCATTTAAGAGTTACTAACTGCTTGAAATAAAACCATGAATAAGGCCAAGCAATAAATCTGAGAAGTGTTCGCATCGTTGGCACCAGCACTTTGTTTCCTGAGTTCCACCTGCAGATAGTGAAAAGCATTTTCAAATAAAAAAAGAAAAGGTATGTACAACCACAATTTTCTTTTCTGACAAATTCTGGGTTCTTGTTTAGGGCAAGATTTTTCAACATTATCTTTTCTGTTCAGCTCCTTCTGTAGTTTTTATTTACAGGAGAGACAGTGCACAATACAAATGAAATTAAATTAAAAAAATTAAAAACCCCCGACAAAAACAACGCCTCTTATAAACGATTTTTTTTATAGTTAACAACATTCTCGATCAAGTTACCTTTCAAACAAACCAATAAAATCAAAATCAGTTCAGCCGTTTGGCAGCTACGACGGCGCAGACAGACACACAGATACACACGTTAAACTTATAACACCCCTCTCTTTCCATCGAGGGTTAAAAAAGGAAAAGAAAGAATAAAATACTACACACAAACGGACCACGGAAAATGACCAAAAATACAAAAAATCTTAGTGCCCCTACAAAATTCGATCACACTGACTATAATCTGAATTTCCGAAAAAAAAACATTATATAATTAAATGTACAGACACGAACAGACACACACACTAACAAGCCGAGTTCATTCACATAAGACCTTGACATGATTACGCTCAATGAAATTTAGTGAGCGTTGCGCAGACGCACATGAACGTACACACACACACACTAGCGCAGGTATATAATGTACGACACGTGGCGAGATGCGCACGATTCGTTATGTAAATCCTTTGACATAATAGCTTATTAATACATCTATTGAGATGCAGCTTTATTTAGGGTATTCTTATCCGAATAAAAGGATTTTTCAGGATTTCCTCGTTCAAAGAAAATAAATACATTCTGAAAAAAAATCGTACATTATCATGGTCAGTAACTCAGTAGGTAGCTAGTACTGATCAATGGCTAAGGGATGAAATGGTTTCCATAAAAATATCTAAAAGTATTACGTATCTGTACATAATATAAATTAAAAACACTTTTCATGTATAACTGTTGAACACGTTTTCACCATATACTCGTATAGAGATTTTATTCCGAAAATTGCTGCATTAGTATTTGAAAAATGTTATTATTGTTTAAAAGACTTTTAAATGATACAGATGTTATAATAATAACAATTAAAAAAATTAATGACTTACGAGAATTTATATTATTATATCAGAATGACATAATTATTAATTTAGATCAACATTTTATCGTTCGTTTTTACGACTGCATGATTTATATGAAAATTGTATTTTTGTTTTAGTTTTCACGACTTTGCATGCCGTAAGGTAGAATGTAGCGGAAACACCTAGTGATGTACCATCTTATACCTGTACCTACATTGTTTGCAAATAAATAAATCTGAATCTGAAAGTTTATGTCATATTACATATATACATATTATACTTATTCTTAATAAATAAATCTCCATGTTTTGTGTAGTCGTAAAAACCTTGCAAAGCAGTGGCGGGTCGCGAGTCGTAATAATTTATAGTACATTTATTTATTCAACCAACGATTGTTCTAATCACTTTTACAAACCACATCTTAAAACCATGGCTATACTTATAATAATTTTATTACTTAAGTAAATCTAAAAACAATACACCATAAAGGATTTATGTACATTCACAATAACATTGTAAGTCATTCACTGCTGGAACGTGTGCATCGTTTGTGCTCGATTATTGCTGAAGCTATTTTCATGCAGTTTTCTTGTTAGCATGCTGGCATCGATGGTGACATGAATAAATATCATGTCTTGTAAGATGGTCGGTTTATTGTAGATGTAGATATAAGTATTAAAGCATGTATAAGTGCATGTTCTTTTGCAAAGAGAAAAGGATATGGAGACGTTCTTTCACGACTCTTCATTGTAGATACATCTATTTGCAAAGACAGGTGATGATTTTTATTGAGTTTATTTGTATAACACATTGATAATATTTCAGAACCTGTGGACAGTGGACACTAATTGCTGAAATAAGGTCTGCTTTATAGCAATGGCAGGGTGAAAAGTTTCCTTTAGTGGAAAACCGTAGAAAAAAGATGGGTGAAAAAATTCTATGTTTAGGAAGAGAGACAAAGTGTTAACTATACAAACTGTTTGCTACCACCGCGCCGCCTTGTATGAAGGCTGATCAAGACTGGTTCAAAGTGTACCAAAAAAACAATAATAATGATTTGCAACTTATTTTAGTTAGACAGAGTTAACCTAGACATCACCTTGCAACTACGTAGGTAGGCACTATTTGATAATAATGTGTACAACTAAATATAGAAACAAGTTGCTAATATTAATGTATTCAAGAGAATACATTAATATTAGCAACTATATATTAATTAATTTATTATACAAATGTCTTGTATGAGACTGGTGGACATGAAGTCCTAGATTCGATTCCTAGATTTCAATCAAAATCGTCAGATTTTGCATACAGACTATAAATAGTTTAATCGTATAGTCGGCTGAAGTAAGGAATAGGCTCGCCCTTCTGACAGTCGGCTGAAGTAAGGAATAGGCTCGCCCTTCTGACAGTCGGCTGAAGTAAGGAATAGGCTCGCCCTTCTGACAGTCGGCTGAAGTAAGGAATAGGCTCGCCCTTCTGACAGTCGGCTGAAGTAAGGAATAGGCTCGCCCTTCTGACAGTCGGCTGAAGTAAGGAATAGGCGCGCCCTTCTTCTTATTAGTGTATCAATGGCAGAAAGTTCATGTAATAAGACCCAATATTCCGCTACGTGAACTGCACTCGGGCCGCTCCCCAAATCGTGGGACTACAGACAGTTATTATTTTAAAAAATAGGTACACATAATCTACTAAAGTAAGTCGGACATTAACGGCATAAATTAGAGCATTTTTCTTTTTTAAATATTATGAAGTTATCCACCGCATTTTTGGACTAATTCCGTCTAATCCTTTGAATTTGTTTTGCAATTATCACACATACCTACAGTCACGAGCACTAATATAATATATAAAAGTGATTTTCCCCTACTGTATTGATTGTAATTTTATGATATAACGAACATAGTATTTTGAAACCTCTATTATTGTAAAATACGTATCATCTCAAAGTTACAATCGTAATTCCTCGAGAAAATCGTTATTGAATTTTGCTGAGTGTATACATATTTTTGCTCGTGACTGTACATGTATTTATCACATGTACGAGTACCGACGACGTACATATGCGTGGTCTAAAATAAATCGGATGCGTAAAAGACGCAAAATAATGCGCGCGAGCTGACACGATCTTGGATTTACGCATGGTAATGACTCGTAGTACAAACTTAAATTGTTGGCATTATTATCTTGGATGATTAATTAGTATGTTTAATGCCATCATTAATTTACATAATCTGAAGGATGGAAATTATAAAACTAGGCTTAATTTGAAGTCTTACTGCGGAATAAAATCCTCATCTGGTTAGTGTTCTAACAAGTATCTGCCCTATCTGCATAGTGGTTCTACTACTATTGGTTCTTGGATCAAACGAGTCCTGAAGTGTAGTGATGACCACGAATTGAAAAATGTAGCAGATTGAAAGGTTCTATGAGACCTATGTCCTGCTGTGGACTTCAATGTTATGCTGAAGTGATCAAATCCCAAAATAAGTTTAGCCTAGTCATAAAAGGCTAGCCTGTAACTGTGTATACATTGTACAAATGTATAAGTTTCCTCATTTTCTTAACACACGTCACACAGAGAAAGCGTGAACTTTTCAACACTAACATTTTTTATTTTATTTTAGTTTTTGGAAAGGAACATACATACCACGCACTATAACATCACGCTTGTTTTCCCCGAAGGGTAAATGCAATAATAATTTGATTCCCTTCCACATTATTCAAATTCATGAATAGGAACAGTCAATATTGTCTAGTGCTGCCTACCTCTTAGTTAGTAATGTCGTCTAAAAGCTTTTTGGCTTCGGTTTTAGATTGAGTCTGTATTTAGATTGCCTAAGATTTATAGACTAGGCGTAATGTGCTAGGTCTAGATTTTTTTCTAGCATTTTTTCTCTGATTTAGTGTAATGGAAGTCGGAGAGTTTAGTGAGTGTTTGAATTATTTGTGTTGTCGTCGCGCCAATGTAGAGTCATTGACACTTTGTGAATATAATGTAGTAAAGGCTCAAGGCAAATACTAGTATTAATAATATATCGTATGATTTTTCTGCAAAATACTTTCAAATACTTTGGTTACAAGTTTTAAACTAGAATAATATGACAAAAAAGATACTGCAAGGTAAGCTGAAAAATTGTTCGGAACAAACGAAGGCTTGGCAACTTTTCATAAAGCTGTACAATTAATCATCGCTAATATAACAGCTAGCTGTTTGGGATATCGCCAAACATGGTTTTACGTCATAGTGTTTCAGTACCTACTTGTTGAAATTTGCAAACGATTTGGTTGTCTGAAAAACAAATATGTGATGAGATAATTTATTCAATTAAATCCGTTATTGTTAATACAGGAATTGGCACGATTACATAATGCTAGAAGTGGGTCATGTAGCACCGAACAATTACTTGTAATTTCGTTTAATTTAACCAAATTAAACAAAAATTAAAAGGCCGTTAATTACTTTCATCAAATTGAATAGAACAATCCTTGAAAGCTACAAGTGTCATTAATTGCTTCTCCGATCATTAATAGCTATATTAGACTGTTTGTATAGACTGACTGGAATTGTAATTATTTGAAAAAAGGAAGGGAGGCAGGCCTCCCAATAATTTATACTTCAGAAAAATTCCCCTATGGGTCTGACCGGCCTGAAACAGACTTTTGACACTGACATTGACGATAGCCAGGCGGTTCTGCAATATTTTTTTAGACACTTTTCACATTAGTTTATGACATAGCAACAAGATTGACAAACTTATCTAACCCATTACCGTCTGGACAAATATAGGCCAGCCCTTCCGATAACAGGCTGTCCCACTATCTTGCACGTGTAGGTTTTTAGATCTACACAAAATATTGACATTCAAGACATGTGTTTATTGAGTACATAACTCTCGTCCTTGTGTCTGCTATCCATGTGTGACTATCAGGCCTTCGCAAAGTACATACTTAAGTACCTATTGACATAGTGAGTAGGTAAAAATGTAAAAAAAAATGCCGTAGTGTCGATTCTTACGTACATAAATAAAATACGAGCTTAATATTTTTAAGCGGAAAATATATTTTGTTATTGACATGTTGGATGTTATAATCGCGGACAGCTGAATTATTATTATGTTTGTGTTGTTTTTTTGATAGTTGAGTAATAAATTGGTCGCAAAACATGTTTTATATGAAACTTTTGGCGGTAACTATGCAGTGTCGCTAGGTGTTGCCGAATCGAAGAAATAATGTGTTTACTTTACCTGTTTTCCTAATAAGTATTTATATTAAGAGGAAACGCAGGGAGAGGACAATCACGTTTGAAGAATAGGTTTTTTGTTAAATCTATTTTTTAGGTTAGGTTTTCATGGTAGGATTTTTACAGAATTGCGAATCCGATTTTCTTATTTGTGTAACAAAGATAAGCCATTGAGCAAGAATGGAGCAGGGCTGACTGTCGTAAGGATCATCATTAATAGGGCCTAAACACAGAACCGCGTTGCGGCGCCGCAACGCAAAAATTGGCGGCGGCACCCTATGATTTTCTTAGGAAATGGCCCGAAGTCGCCGTTAATTTTTGCGTTGCGGCGCCGCAACGCGGTTATGTGTTTAGGCCCTTAATGCAGCCCTGGTTCCTTCATTTAAGAATACTTAGTCGACAAGCTGACACACATAGCTAACGATGATCGTATATTCTTAATGGAGGTAGGCAACAATGATAAGACTATAATTATATATATGTTTGTGTACTTGTAGGTATAGGTAGTAAATACTCGTGTCAATCATTATCCTCGTTTTGGCAGTAGGACTGATTGTGGGTGCTCAACCGCTTTGGTCATTATTACTGATAACAGACTGGTGATAACGATGGACAAGAGACACGTGACCCTGCTAAGAATAGGTGGGCCGTTAGACGTTATTATCTTTGACCGCTTGCGTCCAAGAGAATATAATAAGTGCGTGTTTGTAGGTACCTATATAAGTAGTCCCACACCCCCACTGTTATAGGAAAGTATGGCCAACGATTACTGACTATCAAGTTCGGGTCTTGCCTCTAAAGAAGTTTTCCAAGAGGTGTAAGAGAAAATATTAACAAAAGGGGGCGAACTTATTACCAAACATTGGTAATAAGCTCGCCCCCTACATGGGACTTAAACATTACTGGTGAAATGTGGGTACTATCGATACCTACACCTCTGCCCAACCCTTCGGGGTATAAGGCGTGATGTTATGTGTGGTGTTCAGAAACAGTTCCTGAAACTCAAACAGTACCAAAACCTCTTCCTCATAGTAACTGTAAGTTACTAATAAGTTTCAAGTCGTGCCTCACCTGTATCAACTAAACCCTTACAAGGTGGTAGTGCCACAGCCGCCATGTTCGAGGAAGTGTGACCTCTGACACACATCGGAGCACGTTCACATTTCAGCTGATACCTTATCGGGCCGCCGACCATTCGCTAATATTACCGAATATTACGAGCCAAGCAATTTGAGGGTTCCGTACAATAAAATTGAAGTATCAATAATTTTGAAAGATTAATTAACAAAAAACGCCAAGGACTTTTCAAAGTTAGTTATCTTTTTTCGGTGCCGTTGGTGGAATAGTTAAGGTGCCGTTCGGTCAAGTGCTGTTGAAATTGGTGCGTTGAGTGGAATACCTCGTGACCACACTCACGCAAGTAAGTTTGTCCAACATACCTTGGACAATCCACCACAGTAGAAAACTTGCTGATTAGTTCATGTATTCGCCACGATATCATCATCATTCTCATTTAGCTCGTGCCGACCACTCATACAGATGAAATATCAATTAACAACAATCAAATCAACATTTATTTTTTTTTTCATTTTATTAGAGCAGTGGTGGCCCAGAGCAGTGGTGGCCCAGTGGTAACGGCCGCGACTTACGAGTTGTAGGTCGTAGGTTCGAACCCCGACAGGCGCTTTACTTTGTGTAAATAATTTCATCACCACTGCTCTCAAAACGGTGAAGGAAAACATCGTGAGGAAACCGGCATGTCTTAGAACCAAAAATTTGAAGACATGTGACATCTACCAATCCGCACTGGGCCCGCGTGGTGGATTACGGCCCATTCCCTCTCATGGAGAGGAGGCCTGTGTCCCAGCAGTGGGAACATTATAGGCTGATTATGTAAATCAACATTTAGTTTTGCATGTCTCCCCACAATTTCGATTCTGCTCATGATTATTAAAGTTATGAGTGTCTAGATAAAATAAAATTGCCTTGTCTAGCGTCACAAATCTCACATCAGAGACAAAACTCATTTTCGAGCAGAGAACAGCAATAATTCTAGTTTATCTAGCAAAAGAGACTTCACAAACACAATTAACCAATAAAAATAACAGAATTAAGTGCCCAAATATGGAACCCAGGCGCAAACAGACTCCAGATAACATATCTCAAGGATGAATTAAAATAATATCGCGTTACGTAAGCACACCCAATGTAGCATAAACATGTTTTTGTGATGCACATTTATTCGATAACACCGAAATACCACTTTGATAACGACTCTATCACAATAGTAATACAGTTGAATTTAGTTTGTTTTGTATGTAAAGTATTTGTCAAGGCCTCAAGGTCAGTATAAAATTTTCTCACCTATGACACAATGCGGAGGAAAACAAAAGTTTTACGGTTATCGGGCGATAAGATAATTCGTCGCACTTCCTTGTAGAAAATTCTCGAAACAATCACAGATGCACTGAATGTCAGAAGCATAACTTTCTTATTCAGTGTTGTTCCCGAAATTCAGAAAAGTAATCTGTTGCCAAAATGCCAAACTTCTGTATGATAGATTGTTGTACTTAACTTTGGGTAACCAATCACAACTGCAAGTATCTATATCTGTAAAATAATTAAATAGTAACGAAGAATTTTTGTCCATTTGTCTGTTTGTCTGGATGTATCTTCCGGTTTAGCGCAAAAACGACTGAACGGATTTGGATGAAATTTGGCAAACAGATAGTTTATAACCTGGATTAACACATAGAATACTTTTTATCCCGATATTTTCACGGGATCGAGACTTAAGGCTCTTACATACTGGGGCGATTCGTCGCGCGACGCGACGCCGCCGCATTGTTCGCCATGAAGTGTTCTCAGAAATTGTTTTCTTAAAATTCGCGTCGCGCGACGAATCGCGCCAGTGTGTAAGAGCCTTTACGCGGGTTTCATTTTAATGTTTAAGCGAAGGCTACACTGAGAACAAAGCTAAGTTCGTTCACGTGTTGGCATTTATTATCTACTCCGGTTTACACCGCGAAAATTATGAACCGAATTATGAAAAGACGCGGTAGCTGCATGAGCGAAGCTGAACGAACTTAGCTTCGTTTCCAGTGTGGTGCCTGCGGTTCACTTGGTCTACTCGCGGATGAAACAGAGTGAAACTTCTGTATAATATATTTTTGTTGTATTCCATAGTTTTAACATTCAAGACTTAGTGTCGAGAATTCCTATTCGTCTGGTAATAAGTCAGAGTGTTGTGAAAAACAACTTTGATTGATAGTCAGTCGTTTACGTTATCGGCATGAGTGTAAGTAAAGTAGTCACGTACTTTATGACTCAAATACACACATCAATTACTAGACAGATACATACATGTCGAATTGTAAAGAGGTTCCTGCTCTGTGAATAGCATTACTTAGTTAAACATAGAACATACTGATAATAACACCGCGTTTGACAGGTAGATTGATCGCATTTATTAGAATTCAAAGTCAAATAATTTGTTTCAAATAGGAAAATAAAAGGCACTTTGGAACGTCAAAATTCACAAAAAAATATAATTGATTCTAGTTGCTCCTTCCAAAAGGTAGTTTCGTATGGAGAAGAATGGACAAGAAACTCTACAGGTACTCTTTTAAAATGTTTTACAATATTTTGTATACATTAAATTATTATTATTATACCCGACAGACGTTGTCCTGTCCCTTCGATGGAATCCTGGTCCTTACCTTAGTCTTGAGTTCATACAAAAATCCCAAAGAAATAAGGACCTTCAGTTTTTCCCGAGTTTGCGAGCAACTTTTCCAACTTTTCTTTCCATAAAACCTAATGCGAACATAAGTGATCAGATCTAAGCATAAAAATATTGCCAAATCGATCCAGCCGTTGTCAAGTGATGACTTGATGAGCTTACCGACGAACAGCATTTCATTGTTATTGTCTGAATAGGTAGGTAGACGCTACCCTGACCTATTGATATAAATCTTTAATCAGTTTTAACAAGAACTACAAGTCAACATGTGCTTATTATATTCCATGAAACCAAACTGTTGAAAAACAATATAATCGATACACGTGGCTATCAAATTGCAGTTATTTTATAGGTTAGGTATTCTCCACCGAACTGGACTAAACCAAGGTTAACTTACCATCATAATATCAACTGGTTACAGTCAGCCTCAAAAAGATGTAAACATCGACAAGAATTTATTTTATTGTCTACAATTTGTGTTACTTAATACTGTATCACTATAGCTATAATGCACTTAAGTACCCAATGTGTACAGTTTGATTCAAGTAACAATTTCATGTGTCAGCGGGGTGAGGGGTGGGGTACCGCGCAGCGAATAGCTAACTTCCGAGCCGCCAATCGAACTGTACCTATATTTTGTGGCTGCACATTGATAGAATCCAACACAATCGAACAAAGATAATAGACAATTAAATAAATTCTTGTCAATTTACATCTTTTTGAGGTCGAATGCCTCGATGGTCTAGTGATCATAAGTGCGACTGCTGAACGTGGTGGTATTGGGTTCGACACCCGGGTTGGGCAGTGTTGTCGGATTTTTAATTGGAAGATTAAGGACAAAATCTTGTTTCATAAATTGCAAAATGTTGCTGTATTATATAGCTCTGCCTACCCTTTATGTACAAAGTGGTGTACTTAGTCGGATTAGTTTAATCTTATAATAACGAATAACTTGTTAGAAATTGGGCTAAATTGGTCAAAAACAAATCTCATAGTACCTACCTCATAAGAAAATACATGCGTCACGTTACATAAATATTAATTATAATTAATGACACCATGGAAAGATAATTATTATAATGATTGAAGTGTTGTTGCCAACCGAAGATCGCTCGGCAGTTATGAGTCACAGTATGAATTAATTATGTTTTTACATTATATCATTATGTATATAGAATATCAGGTGGTACATAAGTTAGTCATCATGTGGCAATACACTTTTTTTGTAACAGTTTTTAATTTTTTGCATCCGCTATCTTGAATTTTATTAAGAGCTTATAATTATTTCTTAAACGAATGATGAGGTAGTAGGCATGTTTCAGACACTTATTGCGGTGACCATATAGTACCCAGAGTTCCTCTAATGCTACGGCTACACTTCGCATTATCGCGAACTTTTCTTCGTGCGCTGTCTCTCGCACACCCCTCGATTACTCGCTGAGCAACAGAGAGCGCACGAAGAAAAGTTCGCGATAACGCGAAGTGTAGCCGTAGCATTAGTATTGATTCTTTTCTTTATCAAAAATTACTTTCTATCATCATTAAATTCAGTTAAATAGAACTCAGAAAATAATTTAATTTTCCAAGAAAAAAACGGTAAAATTATTCCATGTAAAATCACAGACAAAAGCTATTATAAAATAAATATAGATAAGTCTATGTAACCGTCTCTATTTGCTCTATTAAAGATAATAGAGTCGTTATCAGCGGCGACGTAGAGTCTGCACTATATTGTTATCAGCGTATCGGTACCAGTGATTCAGTGGTACTTAGCATACAATGGGGTCGCCGGTTCGAGGCCCGGCTGCGGCACAGCTGCCGCTTGCGTATGCGCAATTATGTAGAACACTTGAAGGTTCGTTTCAGTATTTTTTTCTAGTAAACAAGGCTAAAATAGAAGTGATAACCTTTCGTTTGATAGTTCGAGAATTTGAATATCGAAAAGTTACAAGTTCGATCCCGGATGAGTTTTTTAATGATAGTTTATTAGGTATAATTACCTTATTTTTTAATGATGTTTGTTGTAACGTGACAACATACCGTATCGCCAATTGTCGTGATAATAGATGCGCAAACAAATATAGTCGTGATAACAGTTATCAGTCGCCAATGAGACTGGCGCTGGCGATGACTGTCATGCTCCTGACGATGACTGTCATGCTCCTGACGCATGATCAAGAAAACTGAATGATAATGCATAATCAGCCTATAATGTTCCCACTGCTGGGACACAGGCCACCTCTCTGTGAGAGGGAGTGGGCCGTAATCCACCACGTGTGCGGGTGCCAGTGCGGGTTGGTAGATGACACATGTCTTCGAATTTTTGGTTCTAGGACATGCCGGTTTTCTCACGATGTTTTCTTTTGCCGTTTTGATAGCAGTGGCGATGAAATAATTTACTTAACTTTTTTTTTATTTAATAAGTAAAGCGCCTGTCAGGGTTCGAACCTACGACCTACAACTCGTAAGTCATGGCCGTTACCACTGGGCCCCCACTGCTCTACTGGGCCACCACTGCTCTACTGGGCCACCACTGCTCTCATGATGATGTGAATAAATGAATATCTATGAATATGTGTCAACAGTTGTTTTAGGTGCTGGCCATCTGTAATGATAGCTGTGGCGATGAGATAGAAAAATAAATTGCTATAGTAACATGAGTATATTGCTACAGAGACCGTAAGAAAGTACTCGTACATTTGACAAGACGTTTATGAGGACATCAAAATCGTCGTCATAGACAATAAAAACTTAGATGTCTTTGACTCCTTGTGGAGTTTATATTCCAACAGTGTTATCTAAGTTGCTTAGAATCAGTCCTTCAGATATACAGGGTGTTAGGGTAAACACCGTTATCCTTGCAACCAGTTGTTTAATTACATTTATAGAACGTAAAATCAATGGAAAATTACAACTTTTTTTTTAATTTTTTAAGATCTAAATTTTACCACAAGAGACGCAAGTTCGTTGCCCTATGCGCTAGCGCAACGAACTTGCGTCTCAACACGGACGGGGGGTACGGGACGTGACCTGACCGGCAGCGAGCGCGATCACTCCCTTAGTCAGTCAGCTGTTTCGCTAGCAAGCACGGTGTCTGATAGAAACTTTTTAAAATCTTTTAATGAAAATAACGTTTTTTTTTTGTTGTGTTCGGTCATTTATTTTTATATTTAAGTCAACTACCCATGGTTTGAATGACAAGAGTGTTTACCCTTACATCCTGTAAAACTATAGAGAAAGATCCTAACATAGTAGAGGAAAATCTATAATTATTAAAGTATTGCCATTGTTGCCCAATCTCAAAGACGATGACGACATTGAACGGGAGCGGAGAGCGTTGTCGGTTAGAGTGAACATGCTGGCTCGCAGGTTTGCACGATGCTCACTACTGGTAAAGATAACGCTCTTTCGAGCCTATTGTACGTCTTTTTACACGAGCAGCCTGTGGGCTAGATATACGCAAAGATCTACAACGCTCTCCGCGTTTAGTTCAATAACGCGTTTAGGATGCTGGTGGGGCTGCTTCTGTAGTGCGTTGGGGATGTTCGTGGATGCGCATGTAGATTTTTTCTACGCAACCATGCGCAAAAGGTGCGCTTCCATGATGCGCAGGGTGTGGAGCAGCTCCAACAGTATCCTAAACATGATTTCGAGTCGCCTAGACTGTGTTTTCATGGGTCACTGTAGTGACATTTCACATGGGTTGTCACAGCGGTGATCCTATTTGTTTATTTTTGTTTTATTTTGTTTTGTGAATTGTAAGTTCTTACTAACATAGTTGTAAGTCTTACTAACCATTTTTGAGTCATGTGACTTGAATAAAGAAAAATCTAATTCTATTCACTGAACAACATAAAGATTTATTTTTGCGACACATAATATTTAACCAACTACATCATCATACTTGCGTGTCATACTTCTCTCTTGGCAAAAATATTAGCCAACAACAAGGTGGTACCTGCGCTGGTACCTGACTTATATGAGGAGTCGCCACTCATGGAGGCAGTTTTAATGTGTTACGTGTTACTACACAGCATAGCAACAACATAACCTATGCAAATGCAGACATAATAGGCGACGCATAATGTCTGTCAGACACACCGCGTACGCGACCAGTACGCGTTGCGTCACGTACCTACCTACTGCGTGTGTCTACACGTTTCTATTTGTCGTGTGCTTGGGTGGCTTGTTTAATTTGAAGTTGTTCCTTCAAAGATATCTTATTATCTTGATACAGTAATTAAGGTATCTGAGAAAGACTCATAAGGATGAAAATGGTTCAACGCTTTGCTTAGCCGTAGAAGATGTTCTCGTGAAAGAGCACATTTGACATGTCAGGTGACATTTATTTATAAGTATAGCAGACAGAACAGGGCATAGCAAAAGGAAAGAGGCTTAATATGCTCAGCAGTGACTGTGATGTGGAACAAGCTGCCAATGAGGAGGATAGCAACACTGCTATCTCTTAGATTGGAGTACACCCTCCAGTCTAGCTGTATGAGAACAATAACATAACAACTCAGTAGGTAGATACTTGCCAATGTTTGCTGTTGTTATCAGCATATTAGGCCGAAATAAAAGCTCTTGTTCTCAGTGAAAATTGATAAGCTGATTTCAGAATAATATTGTTTAGGTGCAAAAGACTGCAAGGCCGAAGTAATTATTTGTCACACGAGTAACTTAATATCATTGATATTACTAGTACCGATATAAGAATCTGGTTTTAGGTGGAATAACTGACTTTCTGCAACTCGCTGTTAAATATTACTAATTAGTTAATTACTAACCTTTGATCTCGCAGCTGTTCCGAATTAATTTAATCTAATACGAATTGTACATTGTACGTTTCCTATTTGAACTAGGAATATCAATTTAGAAATTGATTCCTTTCATGTTTAAATTACTGAAGGAGTCTGAAGTAGGACAATCGTAAATTGCAGATCACCAGGTTCTAACGCAAAACTTGCATGTGTTTAAGAAGCCGCACAACAAACAAGAACACGCGTCAAACAAGGCTTTGCACCGCTTTTGGATATGGCTTGTTAAGAACTACGGAAGAGAGAGCTCGAGACGACATATCTACCTGTATAAGTTTTGGCTATCTTACCATGCCTGTCAATAACTATTTTGGCCAACATTTACTTGAGAAAGGCCGACATAATTTTCTTCAAATCTTTAAACTCTGCACACCACATTTTCACTTACTCCATATTTTCCTAGCAACATAATAGGTAACTCATACATTTTGTCACTTCGACAGGCGATACGTAACTAGTTACAAACACTGCACTCGTAAGTTTGTGTGTGTGTGCATAAGTCAATGTTTGCTTAGAAACGGAGTAGAAGTGTGTGTGTGTGTGTGTGTGCATGTCTACAAGTTGGTATTTGCTTGGAAGCGGAATGGAGACATCTCTTTATCTGACGTGACTTACAACTGATAGTGAATACTGTAACCATGCAGTCAGACAGACAAAGACTCCGTCTTAAGTCATGCCTCCATGGAAACAATGGTGGTGCGCACCGCTACTAAACAGTCGCGGGAACAAAACAGTATCTTGTCAAGCATAGAATGAACAGTTTTGAAATTGTTTCACCCTAGTCTAAGCTTTAAACGAAACCATCATAGAAATAAACAAATGATTATGTTGAAAAAGATTATGACATCATTTTCTGAAAAAAATAACGAAGAAAGAAAAACGGTAATGAAAACGAAACTTTTATAACATCATTTTCCTGTGTCCTTGAGTCATGTATTACTGTATGTTATTTAAATAACAAACAGTAGCAAATTAATGTCAGTTTACATAATATAATTTACGCAATACCTTATGTAAACTGTGACAGTCTATTGAAGAAGCTTTATTGCATTTAATATTTGTGCAAAAAAGCAACCTTGTTCTTTGTGAAACAGTACAGTACATTTATAGATAATTTAACCGAGAACTAAGAAGTGAAAACTATTGTCCTAAAAGTAATGGGAAATAGTTTTTAAATGCGTGATAGAATAAGTGCATACGATCGTAACCAGAGCGCATGTTTTGAAACATGCATACATTTAAAAAAAGCGAAAGGATTATGCATAGGATTGTAAATGATATTATAGTGTTCACTAGCTAATTCATTATCTCTTCACTACACACTACAGCAATCGTTGTGTTGTTGTACCTATTGTATTCCATTCAATGCTTTTTGAAGAGTAGCAGCTGTTGTTATTTTTAACAACTTTATGAAACTTTGTCAAAGTTGTAGATTTGACATTTACTTCAAATTAATTTCTTAAATTTTATCCCACATCCTTCCTCCACGATGACACCCTATCCCCGTATCTATCTCCGTCAAGTTTGTCTCCTTTTGGGCCGTCTGTTTGTTTATCGGCAACTTTCTCCAGAACTGGCCGGTTGAGTATACGGCCACAATTACTTACAGTCGTATGAGGCCGTATGTTGTGGCCATCTGTGAGTTATGCTGTGTGTACATGCATCTTTGTTTCATCTTGTTTGCTTGAGTTCATGTTTGAGTTTGATAAAGTTTGTGGTTGTCCTAAGTTGGACAGAGGTTGGCAAGGGATGTAGTGATAGCTTTACATTTGAGAGAACTCAACAAGAGCAACTTGGAATAATACTTATGTTAGTGTTTGAATGGTCAACCTCAGTCAACCTTTGAAAAGACCTGTATTTTTCAAATCAAAAGGATGTCGCAACTTAATTTTTTACAGGTAAGAACAGGTCTGAAACAGCGTTATTTATTAGGCTTTCTAGAAAATGTTGTTTATTAGTTTCAGTTATTATGGATTAAAGTGCTTAATTCAAATGATGTGATTGCATAAAATCCAGAACACAGGTGTTTTTACTTAACGCAGGAGTCCGGGCCTCACGTTGTTTGTACACATTTTTTATGTAGCTACATTAAAAAAAGTCGGTTAAGCGAAGCCTTTCAATCAGAATCATTTTAATGAAGGTGAAACAAGTGTTAATTTTAACTTACATTAACTAAGCCTATCGCAGCCCGCAGTTAGACAGGCTTCTTTCAAACTATGCCATGCCTACACACTGTATCGCACGAGGCAGCCTTCAATCAATCAGCTCAGCCTACCACAGCTTACTGCACGGCACTTTTCCAACAATTATCATGAAAATACAGGCACATTTATCAAAATGGAGTTACACAGTGGCCATAAGTGGTACTAACCACTTTATTCAGATGCACCATCGTCCTTGTTCCCAAAACTAAACCAGGAAAATAAAAATTGTCTCTATCTATGTAATGTGTTGCTAACGTTAGGCAAGCACTAAAAGATTATCAGAGGCTAAAATACGTCATCACTTCGAGGTCACATCCGCATGTACTAAGTTTATATAAAAAATAAAATGTTGTTGCCATGCCCCGGGAGTACAGAAGAGCATCGAGAAGTAAAGCTTGAGGAATCTAGCAGTTTGTTGTGGTATTTATTTATTTATTTATTTATTTATTTATTTATTTAAATAGAACGGCCGAAGCCAATTACACTATTTAAACATAATTTATTTAACATAGTCATGGATTCTTTTCACAAAAATTCAAACATTCTGACAGCATCATCTTCCATTCATCCGCAAACATATCAATATCTGTGTTTGAGTTCAGGAGAGCGTTAATAGCGGCTAATGTCCGAGGAATAGGTGACTTGGAGTGTGCAACAGTACGGCAAGTTGGAACAGCCAGTAAGCGGTGTTTCCTGCCACGACAGTAATTGTCTGGGACAAATAGATTGCAGATTTCGTTATGCAGATCAGGAACATCAATAATCCCCCTAAGAATTTTAAATATTACAGTCATCTGATCATGCGACCGTCTTACTTCTAGAGAATTGTAACTTAAGCAACCCAACAGGAATTTAGTGGGATACAAGAAAGGATAAAACCCGTACAAGTGCTTGTAAAGGTATCTGAGGAGTGCTTTCTGAACTTTTTCCAAAGCTAACGCATACTGCTTCTCAAAAGGGTTCCATACGCACGCACTAGACTCGAGTTTGCTACGGACCAATGCCCCAAAAACAAGCTTGATAACGTGGGGATTATGAAAGTCACGACAGTTCCTTAAAACAAAGCCAAGGCGCCTAAAGGACTCCTTTGCAGTTGATGTGATGTGGTCGTGAAAAGTGAGCTTACGGTCGAATATGACTCCCAGGTCTTTCATGGAATCAGTTCTTGTAATTGCATCACCATTCAGTTTGTATAGAAACTTGACTGGGCGCCGCATTCGACCGAAAGACATCACGTAGCATTTTGATTTATTAAATTCCATTTTATTTTCTAAACTCCACTTATATACTGAATCAGTGTCTGATTGCAGAGCTTGGCAATCGAGCTCAGAATTTATTTCATAAAATAGCTTTAGGTCATCAGCGTATAAGAGGGTTCTGGCATTCGTAACCACATCAGGGAGGTCATTAATCATCAAAATAAAAAGGAGAGGGCCGACTACCGAACCTTGACTCACACCCGAGCGAGTGTGGTACGGGAGTGACTCGTACAGTCCTAATCTGACAAATTGTTGTCGGTCCCGCAAATAATCTGCAAGAAGCCGTAGAAGCCCTGGAGCAACACCTATCGCACTGAGCTTAGAAAGCAAGACGTCATTGTTGACTCTGTCGAACGCCTTTTGAAAATCAAAGTAAAGAACGTCTACTTGGCGTCTGCGATCAAGACTAGTAGAGATAAAATTAACAAGAGTAAGTAAGTTAGTATTAACGGATCTTTTTTCGCGAAAGCCATGCTGCTCATTGCACAGGTACTGTTTCACTTGCTTGTAAATTCCTTGATGTAGGACATTCTCGAAAACTTTCGCAGGAGAAGATAGTATCGCTATTGGACGATATTCATCGACTGAAGATTTATTTGAAGATTTCGGTATGGGAGTCACACGTGATATCTTCCATGGTGGTGGATAGACTCCAGATTTTAGTGCTAAATTAAAAATGTGGCTTAGGGGCCGAATGAGAAATTCCTTTCCCTCTTTTAAGAACCACGGAGGAATATTATCAGGACCAATAGAACTGTTGAGTTTAATTTTATTTATTCCAGTGCTTATATCACTTTCAGCGAAGTTTAGTATATTAATGTAATTACTAATATTGCAGTTGCTTGGATTGGCTATATTCTCGAGGTCTAACTTTGGTACTTCAGTTTGGAAAACGCTCGCGAAATATTCTGCGAACGCTTCAGCAGCTGCTACACCACTGTGAGATTTACCTTTATGGGATACGTTAGGCTCAAACCCACCTTTTGATCTTAGGTTAGAAATATGCTGCCAGAATTCTTTGGGGTTTTTCTTAATGTTCCCTTCGATGCACCTAATGTAAGTATCATAAGCAGTCGATATACGAGATTTTAGGCTAGATCTATAGTCAGAGAATTGCTTATATACTAGTTCACATTTACTCTTCTTCCAGGTGGAATGCAATTTAACTTTTACCTGGATATCCCGAATAATGTCCAACGTAAACCAGGTAGGATATCTTCTAGTTATCTTTCTGTTTCGGCGTTTTTTAGGGATACAAGCGTCAAATAAGCTGTAAATAATATCATAGAAAGCCTGAGTGCTAGTGCGAACGTCATTGGATGATGTTACTGCATCCCAAGGTACCTCAGAAAGAAGTTCGTATAGTAGATTGCGATTACATTTTTTGAAATTCCAGTCCCTACTACGGTCGACATTACTGGGTTCAAGTCTTTCACTTTCATCAGATGACTGTAACTTTACCTGGATGTCCAACGGCGGATGATACGCATCAGGGGGTACCAAACCTTCATTTGCTGTTACACAAACGTCAAGTAAGCTTGCGCTTTCCTGAACTAAAACAACATCCAACATTCCCCCATGCATGTTCTCAACAATGTTTCTCTCACACACATTAGAAAATGTTAGAAAATAACAATAATAATTACGAACATTTAAGGAAGCACTGTTTAAATTTAGATCGCCTAGGATGATAACTGTTCCTTTTAAGTCATTTATAAAACTTTCCACCTTCGTAAACCAGGTCATATAATCGCTATCGGTGGCACTTGGTTTTATATATACAACGCACACGTAAACAGGGGAACCATGCCACGTGAAACTCGACCAGAGATCCTCACCACAGTCTGTCTCAAGTTCACGTCGACGGCGCAGGTCAATGGGGGTGCGCGCCATAAGCAGCACGCCTCCACAAGGTGTGCCTCTGTCGCGCCTTAACACGACCTTCCACTCACTATTGACGATTTCTGTATCTTCAACAGAGGTATCCAAAAAAGTCTCTGTGGCCGCTATTAAATCTTGTTCAGCTATGTGCAGATTGTTGCGCCACATACGGAGCTTTGATTTAATTCCACGGACATTCTGGTATATGCAATTAATTTTTGTAGATCTGGTGCTTGGTCTCAAAGCTGCTGTAGGGCCGGTCACAATACCAGCACTATGCTGCCTTGTCCGTCTGGGTAAGCTGTTCATGAAAGGGCTGTGGGGCAACTACACGCTGGTTGTTAGACTGGACGGAGGCCGGTTTCCTATAGTTGATCCAAGCCTTAATTCTTGCATTTACTGGCCACACATCTGCGGAATAGCAGCGCACATAGCATGCAATGGGAACGCCAATTTTGAATGACTTGTAGTTTCCTTTCGGAGTGAGTTCATCAATGGTACAAGTATCAGTGCAACATAAAGTGCGAAGGTATTCTCTAATTTCATCGGCGGAAGACTCCATGTTCCATAGGTGTAAGTACTTACGAGCTTCCACGGCCCTGAGTGATGTTACACTAGGGCCAGCAGCTCCCTGAATTGACACTGGGCGACGATTTTTGGATTTCTTTGTTACTCGCGTCCATTCCTGGGAATCTGATACTTGTGAATTAGAAGAGGCAGTCTGCGTCACCATTGCGGCCGGCGCAGATTCGGTATTGGGTTCACTTGAGCTGGCATAAGGGGGAGCTGGTTCAGAGAGGAGCTTAGTTGAGATGTCCTGCTCTGTACTGCTTGAAGAAGATGCCAGTGGCTTACTGTGAAAGTTTTGTTCCAGACGATGTAGTCTAGTGCTCAGTTCCGCGATGGCGTGCTGCGTAGTAGAGTTTTGAGTCTTCAGGTTCTCTATAGCCAATTTGACCTCGACGTGCTCAGTGACAATACCTCCAATTTGGGTTTTTACAGCATTCATCGAATCTTTTGCGCTTTTGAGTTCCTGTTTCACTAATCGAAGTTCTTCACTCATTAGTGCGGTTATGCTATCATTGATTTTTGAGAGCATACTGCTTAGCTGATCTTGCAGCACGTCTTGTACGACATTACGGATGTCATCAGTTGTCAAGGTATTACAGGAATATGGGGGTGAGTGCAGTGCTGGTCTTTTAGCGCTTCTCATGGTAACATTAGCATTGCACCGAATAGGCGCATTATTATCCCTGGGCACTTTAGGACTTTTGCTAGAGCAGGCTGGGCAATTCCAAGCTTTGGAGGCAAGTAGCTCCCCGTCGTAATTGGTTAAGCAGGCAAGGTGAAATGCTTTTTCACAAATCGCACAATTACGATAATTTCCTTCATCCAATCCACCAACACAGCATCCCCAAATAATTAATTTGTCAGCCGATGTAGACATTATTAAGCAGTAATAAGTACGTGTAAGCACGCTAATAAATACCCAACGCGTAGACTCGCGGTCAGCCAGTTGTGTATAACAGCAATATACGCTCAGTGACACGGAGCGACACAGAACGCGATCCTTTTCAACTAGGGCACACCGAGCGTCACTGTGTACAGTAGACGGAGTGATTTCGCTACGTTTGACACAGAACGACACAGAACGCGACTCTTTCCAATTAGCTAACACTGTGTTTTTTCTCTGAGTCCGTTATTTAAATTTTGGTAATAAAAATGGTTATTACTTGAAAATCACTTGTTATTTTTAAGTTCTATTTTCACTATTATCGAGTACACTTCTAGTGGAGCGTCACAGTATATTTTACTAAAAGGTTTATCGCTGTTTTGCACGCATTTCGATTTTAAAACACGGAGCTCGTTTCGACACAACACACTCGCGAATTGCCATGTATTGGTATGCTAGGGGTCCCGAATATATGGCACGCTGATAACGTTTTATGAGATTTGAAGGAGTATTTTGAAAAACTTTTGAGTTGGGAAGGTTTGTATTGTATGTTATTTTTTGTAGATTTTCGCCGACTTACATAATCCTTACTAATATTAAAAATGCGATGAAAGTGAGTTTGTTTGTTATGCTTTCACGGTAAAACGGCTGAACGGATTTGGATGAAATTTGGACCTGGAATAGGACATAGGATACTTTTTATCCCGATATTCCCGTGGGATCGAGTCTTACGCGGGTAAACCGCTAGTATGCTATAAAGGCTTTGGCTTTTTAAGCTTAAATTTCATTTACAGGCCTGAAGTAGGTACCTTGTCAGCAAAAAGGCAACGCTAGCAATGCATTGCATTTCATTTAACGAAGACCAAACCTGTCCTAATGACAATAATTCTATGCTTTAAAGTTAGGTACCTAACGAAGGCAATAGAAGTACGAGACCAAGAAAGCTTTATTTTCAGTATAAGGTGGCACGTGATCAGCAATAGGCATCTTAAGACTGATAGTATTCACGTGCAATTCTTAGTTTCAGTAAATCCTTTATCCTTTGTCCTTGATTTGTATGATAAACGACTAAGAGTCGTTCCACAGGCTTGTTGGCAAGCAGCGCCAGCGAGGTCTCTGCGCGATCTTACACGAGTGTGAAGATAAAACAAAATTACCCAATTTAGGTTACAGGTGTGTGTGTTTGTTCGTTTTCAAAGTCGTCTGTGACGTCATTCTTCCATATTTGTTCAATGTATTGTACTAAATTCTGCTTTCAATTATTTCAGCCAATTTTATTTCAATGAAAATCCTTTTTGATTATTTGTACATTTTTACAGTACAGTAATTTTTTCCTCCAACTGTTTGTGGTTTTCTTTGTTTCACGTATTTTATTTATTTTGTTATTTAATTTCTTTGTATCTTAGTATTTTTCAGAACAGACTGCCTCGATAGTATAGTGGTCGCAAGCGCTACTGCTGAGCATGAGGTACTGGGTTTGATTCCTGGGCCGGCAATGTTATTAGGTTTTTAAATCTGGACTTTCTCAGTAGTAGTCCGGAGTCTGGATGTATGCTCGGTTGATGGCAATAGGCTCGTCCACCTATTACATGGGACTTAAACATAAACTGGTGAAACCTACACCTACACCTCCACCTCTGCCTTCGGGGAATTAAATACATCTAGCTGTGCTACAGCACTCCTACCACGTAATAAACCTTCTTTTTTATGTTCCTTTTTGCTTTACGTTATTAGCAAATAAACTTACTTTCTTGAATTTATTTTTTCACTGGTACAATACGGCCGATATAACTTGGCAGGTCTGAACATAGGCGCAATTTATAGCTTTCGCGCACGTTCTCTCTCTCACACTCGCTTCATGTCACCATTTGGTTACTGCGCAGCCCTCTGCGCGAAGTTCGGAACTGCCAACTTATATCGTCCGTATTATGTATCCTAGAATAAATTACCTACATTTATGTAAAGATAGAGCAGTTTTGGTTATCGAGTTCCTATTTGTTTTTAGGTTTCCGTACCCAAAGGGTAAAACGGGACCCTATTACTAAGGTTCCGCTGTCCGTCCGTCCGTCCGTCTGTCACCAGGCTGTATTTCATTAACCGTGATAGTTATATAGTTGAAATTTTCATAGATGATTTATTTTCGTTGCCGCTTTAACGACAAAAAACAGAATAAAATAAATATTTAAGGGGGCTCCCATACAACAAACGTGATTTTTTTGCCGTTTTTATAGATAATGGTACGGAACCCTTCGTGCGTGAGTCCGACTCGCACTTGGCCGGTTTTATCATATAACCAGCGTCCTTAGATCTCGAGGGATAAGTCAGAAACAGCGAATGGGTGGACATACTTTTGAGATTGGTCTTGTTAGATGGATGGATGTTTGTCAAGTTAACTACGCGGAGCTTACGATTTCTTCCGCTTTCTTTTGAATTGATTAATCGCTATCATTTCTTCCTCAATCGATTTTTTACCAAATCCAAGCGAATCGTATCCGCGTGTTAGATCATAGCGAATGTATGATGAAAAAAGAAATATGGCACGGTATGGTCTAATGGTCGCAAGCGCTACTGGTGGCCATGAGGTCTTGGTTTCAATTCCCGTGTCGGGATTCGGGAAGTATTTTTAGTTTTTTTTGTATAAAATTTCTCAGGAGCAGCCCGAAGTCTGGATTCGTGGTCGATTGATGGCAATAGGCTCGCCCCCTATTATTTAGATGGGAATTAAACATAGCCGGCGAAATGTTGGTTTACTATAGGAACATACGGCTTGGTAAGCTATACTTTATGGAGTATAAGCAGACCTCTCATTGTATGGAAATCCTATACAATTTGAGATCAGCTTAAACTGGAAAGGCCGTGCCTGTGCACCTCTGCCCAATCCTTCGGGGAAACGAGGCATGATGTTATGCTATGTATAAAAAGTATGGCAAACATGCCAAGGTCGGTCCAGGATGAGCTCTCAAACTCACTATAAACATTAAATTATATTAATAAAACAATAAACAGACTACATACGAGATAACAGCGAACTGACTCGACCTCCATACTGAATTTATATTATCACAAGAACTAAAATATTATTTGAATAGATTAATCTTTAAACCCGAAACATCCTAACGTTACCAAACAACGCATTTGAATCTTAACTTTTTGTAACAAAAAATAAGGTGTCTATTTGGTTGCAGTGAATAGTTGATAGTGCGAGCGATTTGCAAAAAGGAAGATAATAAAGTAGGTTGATAGAACTGGATTGAACCGGTTTTAGGCACATGTGCTTCATTGCATGTCGACTGAAGCCTAAGGTACTGTTACGTAATAGAGTCTGTTCTTTATTAGACATTTAACAGTTAAAATGGATGTTGTTGTATAAGAAACAATACTGTTAGAATTTGCATATGTGACTACTATCATGTAGGTTTAAGTGATTGTGCAACTTCTAATGGCGTAAATTATGAAACTGTTTATCTGCATTAAGTACATAATATATAATAATAAAAAATGTGTTATAAAATAAAATAAAATATTTAATTACCCATGAGAACCCAATAGATATAACCTAACCTTTTTGAAAATGAAACGCTAAAAGCAACCCTTGTCGCGCACGCGATAACCAGACTGCACGGGCTTTGACTGTTAGTTTCTTATTTTTCAATTTCAGAAATAAACCGAAAAACTTATGTTATTTATTTATTTATTTATTTATTTATTTACTTCAAAACCTTAAAACTACCATTACAGGTTTAATAACCTAATGCGATAGCTAGGACTATACTAATATACATAATTACAAAATTAGACAATACTCTTACAATAGTAACTATACAGAATACCTATACCTACTTTAACACAAAACTATATAAAATACTTAAGCAACGCTACCTTATAACTAATATGTATACCTACTCATCTTACAAAATTGATTTAAAGTTGCAAAGTGTTTTAATTAGAATTTATTCAGGAAACGTTACATTTCAAGTTCTGACTTAAACTCGTACCTATAATTAATTTATTTTATTTTGCAGTTCAGTTCATCTACTAAGTTACCGGTTTTCACAAAATTATAGTCCTTTAATTAGGTATGTTAAATTGGTTGGTTCCAGGAAAGTTTCCGATTTACAAATCAAGTACTTAATTGTATCTCTTTTTTTCGGAAGAAACCATTACTGTCCATTTTGAAGTTTATTATGTACTCGTATTATTTAAAAGGAAATCAATAAATCCTAAGGCAATATGAATAAGTGGCAATAGCGTGATGCTTGGACTGCGAGCGAGTGGTATCTAATAAGTTCGTTTGCCATAGTAGCAAGACTATAATAGCAGCATATTACTAATTTTAGCTAAGTGAGATGGAAACTAGTTAGGTGCTAATCATAAACAACCTGCCTAGGCTTTTTTCCCAACTATGTTGGGGTCAGCTTCCAGGCTAACCGGTTGCAGCTGAATACCAGTATTTTACATGCAGCCACTGCCTATCTGACCTCCACAACCAAAGGGGAGAGTTACTCTCCCCTTTGGTTAGACTGGTGGTCTAACTTTTAGGCTTCTGACTACCCGTAATAACTGTCGGGACCAACTTCCTCGATATGTAATGGATGATCTCCCAGCCACGAGCCCCTCTGATCATGTTGCTAAATAATCAAAAAAACAAGTAACATTTTGTTATTTTTAATAGCAATCAATAGCCACCATAGTCTATTGCCATACGTCTATACAAACACGTAACTGACGCCCGATACAGCGAAATAGGTCAGAGCGATTAACAGTGCGTAAGAAATAGATTTCAATTGTGTTGCTATGAATATCCTACGACCTGCGTTTACGCCGCCATGCTAGAAAGATTACTACTTGCAGAGTTACCTATTTAAAAAAGGGTTGGAGAACAAAGTATTACCAGATTACAAAATTACTAGGTACCGCTTAGCAGCATTGACTTTTCGGATTCATGGGCGTATGGTATAATTATCACTTGCTTCAAAAACGGTGAAGGAAAACATCGTGAGGAAACCGGCATGCCTGAGAGAGATATCTCAACGGCATGTGAAGCCAAATCAGATAGATAGAATACTCTTTATTATGTACACCATAAAAAAATACAGATACAAATGTAGAAAATTTAACATAGGGTGACACAATGGGTGACAAATCAGAGGCCTAAGGGCGGCTTTAAAACTCTGACACCAGGTTAGTCGCTAACCATACGAAAAGAAAAAGCAGCATTGCTGTATCGGTTTGATGGATACATGTTACAGGTGCCTTGGAGATTAGACCACTTTATAATCTTTAACTTTTAAAAACCCTAAAGCTGTCAAGACTTGCCTTGGTATTTCAGAAGGACAAAAGTGGCGAGCTGTTGGCATAATATTTGCCAACCTTCATACCAAAACTAAAGATGTCCGATAAATTAACATAAATGAAAAAAGGTTTCTGTTCCTTACGAGAAGGGTTTCGTACAGGGAGTTTGCCCTAACCATTAGTCCTATTGTCATTTCCTCGTTGTCAAGTTGTCATACCCATGATGTCGATAATAGTCAGAACCTAGAAAACTGACCTGACTGAAACCTACCTAACTAACCAATAACTGAAAGATAAATTTAATAATCGTGAATCGAGTTAATTGTCAATCAGGTTAGTCACCCGCAAATATAGTGTACAAAGCAAAAGTAAAATTATAATAACATTCTGATTCACCCACAGCGATATATTATTATGCATTTCAAGTTAAACAATACAGTGCAGTGCATGGGCTGCATTTTCTCTGAGTCACCGCAAGGTGGTGGAAACAAAAGAGCTGCCAACAATACGGAACACTTGTCTTCTTTGTGTACTTACGAGTAATTAATGTTATGTACCTACCTGAGTACATCATGCACTTTATGTAGAAAATACTTATTTTATGAAGGTATATTATTGCAGTTCGATGAAAGTAAAATTTTTGGGTTATTATGTCATTGCAGTCCTCGGAAAATTGTGTTTTCACATCTGTGTAAACTTAAAAATAAATTCATTTTCAATTTGTTTTTTCGATCATTTTCCGGTTAAGTAACATATAAGTTATAATAAAACGCTTGAGTCAAAGCATACATATTCCAAGCAAACCATTTATTGAAAAGCACTTTTGCACTGTCAAGGAGTCGGTCAGTTAGTCAAAAAGTTGCCTGTTCCATAACGTAGATCTGTATGGAGTAGAACGGACAGAAAGTGAGGAAAACTAGATCATCTGTACTAGATAGTCGGGTGCCTGTTGTTGGCTTTCATCCTGAAAGAAACAGCCTACAGTGATACTATTTGTCTGATTATCATCACCACCACATTCCTTCCTACCACACAAAAAGGTATGACTAACTCCCGAAGACTGAATAAAACATCTGTCATATGTATAAATAAAGGTTGGCCACCTGAACAATGTTGGCGCTGTAATCAATTTCAATTCACCAATGTTTGTTCACAGCGACCTCTGGGTCTGTTGGACACTTGAGTAAAGCCAACTGTTGGCTGAGCTGAATGTGTGCTAGAGGGGTCATGTGATCATGTGAGGACTGTTGTGCCGGTTGAGAGAATTTCATTAAGTTGTATGATCTTGACAGAATGTAGGTGTCTCTACTTTCTCGGATGGTAATTACTCAAGGATGCCTTTCGTCTGGGGAAGGTTGAGAGGTCTTTCCAACTCTTACCGATTATAACCACAGGGTTATGTTATCAGCTAATGGATTTTGAAGGAAAAGACATGTTATAACAGTTGCATAGATTTGTTGATGAATACTTACAAGTAGTATCACAACTAGAACGAATAACACTAGAGGATTTGCCCACAAGACTGAATAAACAAAGATTAAAGACGCCTGCATCTATTATAACCCTGTAAAATCCTGACAACCATAATAACGTCAGTGTATAAACACCAGCGATATTAAATGTCAAATTAAAATCAATTGTGTAATATTATTATTTATTTGACACCGCCATTATCATGTTCCTCCGTTTAAATTGAGGCCAGGGCTTAATTTACAGCCAAATATTAACTGGTGGAGAATAAATTGTGCGTTTTATGAGATTCTCTTCCGCTTGGCGATTGGTTTTATGTCGCTTGTTATGTTGGGAGCTTGGCAGTGAGGCAGGTCATGGTGTCAACGGCAGCTCGTTTAATATCTTGGCAGGATACCATCATGCATTAGTCTAACTGTTAAACTTTGGCTAGTCAATGACAGATAAAGTAATGAGTCTGATGGGAAATTGCCAATAGTTGCTCTTAGTAAGTTCGTTATTTGGAAAATAGGTGTTTGTGGTATGAACTACACGGACTCACCTACATAAACATTGAAGTCTTGTGGGCCGATATGAAGATCATTAATCAACATGCAATGCTTACCTTTTAGGCGCAAGAAAAGAACAACAACAAAAAGTGGTTTTGTACAAAATACTACGCGCTTGACCGATTTATTTGTGAATTAAACGGCCGAAGTCAGTTGCACTATTTAAACACATCTGAACAATATCAATTAAAAGGAGTAAAAATATACGTAAATGTAAAAAAAAGTAAAAATAAATGAATTCCGTTTAGGACGTTTGTATGTACTTAAAGATACACACACATGTTATACAGTTTATACATTCTTGTCACCAATTCTGACCGTATTGTCTTCAAGTTTCCACAAACAAATACTCAAGGAACAAATTATATTCTAGAAGTGATTAATAACAATCAAACTAATATCGTCCATGACATTACTGAATGTAATGAGCATCCTTTATACTGCCTGAATAAAACATCTAAATTGCAGCAAAATAATTGCATAAAAATATCTAGCTAGAATTATTTTGGAAACTTTCTAACGAGCATAATTTGATAAAGTTATACTAACGACCTTAGCTGTCAGTATCAAGATATTATTATTTCTATTATTTCGGACAAAACCCTGTGAAGAGCACTGCGCATCCAAAATCTGGTCAGAAGTCTCACTTGAAACTTGAACAGAGCCCAAACAGGTACAACATGGGTATAGTTTACTGCGCAAACTGTTAAAAATGGTAAATTCCTTGGAAATACCTTGACCTGGGAATACGGAGTGGTATGTTGGATTTATAATAAATTAGCTAAAACCACTAACAGAGGTAATTACGCAACGCACTTACAATGGCAATGCTATTCATTTTGACAATTCAACATCATGAATTGCGTTATTTATGTAGTAAAATACTATGAAGCAATGGATTAGGAATTTTCTTCAAAATCCTTGGGATTAAAAGTGTGTTACGAAATTGGGATGCTGGCCTATTTAACAGTAAAGAATCTGGCTCTAATTGGCAGCAATCCTTCAAGATTGTTTAATGGCGCAAGTTTTCATTTGTTTTTCTTGCATGTTGTTATTAGCCTTCTGTTTACTATTATTTTTGGCGCAACGCTCATTATGCGGCAATTATTATTAACGTGCAAAGTTGCAGCGTTATGGAAATAGCATTGTAGGCCAGGAGCCCGGGTGAACGCTGGTAATATCATATAATTTTAACAAAGTCGTACGTGTTGTAATAGTCTACTAATGAATAAAACATAATTAACCCCCTTTATATAAAAAGGTTGACTATAACGTTAAGAGTCATTTAAACGTCAAAAATGTATGGTTAAACAGTCGCTAATCATTATTTATATTTTAAAGCTCTAGCTTTAAAATATTATAAATAATAAATATTATAATTTTAAATAAAAAAAAATAATAATGAAATAATATATGGAAATTAAATATTAATATTTTAAAGCTCTAGCTTTAAAATATTAATTCTCACCCCATTAATATTTTAAAGATATAGCTTTAAAATATTTATAGGGTGAGCATTTCATTTTTCTATTAAGTACAGAAAAATGAAATGCTCTATCACGTATTTAAAAAAACAAATATTATGCTGACCTTTTTCTTTCGGTTACGATTCGAATATCAAGCTGAGACAAGGTTACATCCGAGGTACTACCTAGGATATGCCCCAAACCTAGCCTGACCATGTCAATCTAGGCCCCAAACCAAGCCTGCAAAAAAAGTCATCAAAGGACAGTGTTTTTACTAAAATAATTATCATTTTCCAGCTTACTTCGCTTGTTTGTGTTAGGTACTAACTGTATTAGGTTTCTTTTCAACAAGTTTCTTTAAAAGCGAATAAGCTCAAGGAAAGTTCTATTTCTGCGATAACGCACGACCTGTATTTAGACCACAAGGATACCTTGCAAGCACGAAGGTAACAAAATTACCATAAAGTAGTTTAAAAGTAATATAAAGACTATGACACAATAAAACTGTGTTATATTTTGTATTTCTAATATATTCACTATGTTGTTGATATGACAGGCAGCTGGGTTATAAGCTTTGACCTCAAACATAAGTTATGTTGTTGGAAATTTACTGAATATATTTAAAGATATCTGGAACTTATTGATGCAAACAGTTGATTATGATTTATTGATTAAATCGCAATCGTATTATTCTTTGAAATTGAATAATTTCTCTTCTGATTTCATTTCTTGTAGTCTTTTTTATCGACTTCATGAATAATATGATAATTCATAAATTAATTAGTCTTTTTTTCTACTGCTCCTGTTCCGTTGAAGGTCCTGTCCGGAAATTCTTTTTGCTTTTTAATTCTTCTTCTTTGTTTTTATTCTTAAGAAGGCTCATCTCGTTTCAATAAACAATTTTATATTTATTTACGCCTTTTTCACAAAATTCGCGGTCACCCTAGCTCCTTGCCTACCGCTATCGGGCCAGCGCAGGCGCACACAACATAAATCATAGCGTTATCTGACGTGTACATGCGTAGCTTTGGGGCAGGTCGTAGACCTTACTATCGGGGAAGCTAAATGTGTATCTTTACACTAAAACGTTTGAAAGGGTAAAGTAGAGATAGCACTGGTGAAAGGATACAATGTATAATCAATAAGGAATAAATCCTTAATCATAAAGCACAGTAGACACAATTAGACCGAAACAAATTACCTGTAAAGGCTGCTTTTGCTGCCAACATTTATTTAGTTGGCAATAAGTACCTACCTGGTCTTTACCACTTGGAAATACAAAAAAATCTTACATCAGCGCCATTACAAATGATCGCACATAAGATCGTACATAATTATTTCCTCACACTAAACATTAAATTATACCCGTACACTTCTACACGAAAATAATAGCCATCACAAATGGCTGGTTATAATGAGACTTTCTTAAATATAGATTGAATTTATTAACGCTACCTTTCCGGGCGTGGTACTTATAAGTTGAGCCCGAGCTGCGCTAATTGATTCAATATGTTCAGAAAGTGAGTACTACTTGAAATTCAACAACTGCAAATGTAACAAGAAGTATCAGGGAAGTACAACTGCTATACCCTATTTCTTCCACCGAGTATCGGCTTTGTGTCAAAAATACGACCGTGAAACTTTTTTCTGAAGGATGGGCGTAATCAACTACTTTGGGTAGACACATAGATAAATCTATGGGCAGACACATTGAGTACTTAATTAGGTACCTATTGGTGATTGAACTAACTTGTAATTACTTAAATGTACTTTTTCGTAAGCATCAGTAATAAACATAATTATAATTGTTTTGTTGTTAATCCAAAGGATATTTATGCAAGAGATGATTATCATCGACAAAACCTTATCTTTGCACGGTTTCTTCTGTCTAATGTCTAATGTTAATTATCGTCTATTTCCTTTCGAAATCAGTATAATTTATAGCATGTATGTAAATCACAATATGTAGCTATAATTTCGTGATTTCGAAGTCTTTGAAGACTACATAATGTTTATATTGCTGGATGACACATTCAAATTTGGAAATGGCTAGCGAGAAACATGTCACTTTACAGACATAGATATTGTACGAGTATTAAATTAGGTATAATTACGCCCTTTACAGCTTTACAATATAGTAATCTGTTTTAACAATTAAATACCTACTGACCATTTTAAATAAAATAACAAGAACTTATTTCAATGAAACAGTTTGATTGCAAGCCTCATCAGTCGTTAACAAAACGATTCGTTATTTAACATAGTAACTTGACTTACGTACCTGTATACATGCTTTGTATTTCTTCAGTGACAAGAGTCTAAACCCCTCAACAAGCGACCAATCAGGCATCAACAAAGAGAATGTACCACAACAAACAGCTCGCGACCGTCACCTAGTTAGGGGTCGTACACCGGCCAGTAAACATCGTGTTTATTCCAACGTGTTTGTATTGTTTATGCTAATAAACACTTATATCTACTCCATAACTCACCTACTCACGCAGTTTAATACGAGGAAAATCGAGAGTCGATTGTTTTGAATTCGAAATCTGAATTTGATAGCTGTGGTCTTTAGCCTCGCAGGCTCTGCTGATAGAAACATAATGATAACTTATCTCCAAACTATTTGTTAAACGTTATTACCTACTTACTTATACATATGACTTTATGTGTGTTATTGTATATTTTTTATAACTGTTAGTTGGACATCACAACGACTTCTAGACATAATTATTATATTTTTTCTGAAATGTACCTATTCTATTTTTTTGATAAGTTTTGACTCAATTTATTTTAATTTTAATTTCATACACTCAACAGCAATCCAACATTGTGCTTTTCAGTGCCCTGACAGGGTTCATGTACAAAAACCGACAGTAATCTATTGTGAAATGTGTGATGTGCATGAGAGCAAATAAATAAATATGGTGTTACGGGAATATCTTGTAAGGCTTTCATGCCTATAATTTTAGTCTAGACTATTCCATATTGAGGAGGCAAGTTCTACTTACACCTCCAAAATTGTGACGGTCTGAAATGGATCACGATATCAATTGTACCTGCACAAATACAAAACAACAACAATTTGTACAAAATAAATGTGCCTATAACATAAAAGGTTTGTTACATGTCATTTACTTAGAATTTGGCCCACACAATAAGCAGCATTCGTATATATTATACTTTATAAACAAACAGTAAAATAATACATAATATTTTACAAAATATTTTCCTTCCAATGTAAGCATAATTATTATTAGAATAATATCCGGTAATAGTATTTAGAACTAACTGAACAGCCCTCCTTTTCTCATCAAGTTGAAAGACAAAAGAACTCTTTGCTCCTCATACAACAACAAAGGTCCTACATTCCATTACTTCTCAACTTCTCAATAGCATTCTAACTATTTCTAGAAACTTCCACATTACTATTGTAATAAACAAATAAGCAAAAGCAATAATGATAATCAATAAAAATAGAATATTTTTTTTCAATTAAGAAAAACACCATACAATTAGTTACAAAGGGAAATTATTCACAATTGTTTCCACGCTTTTTCATTTGCCATGTCTAATTTATAAACTAACTAACTGCCTCCCAATTGAAAAGCAACCATAACCAATAACATATAGGGTGTAATTTCGCATGGTGTGTTAGATCCTTGAGGTCGGTCAGTGACCGGAGGTATTGCAATATCTATGCAACTGGGCTCGCGTTGAAAACTATATGTTCATGCATGATGTGTGCTGGTAACAGGCTATTAATGGATTTCAACATATTATATTGTTATAGAACTTTTATGTCACTGACTCTACGAATACTTTTATCATTCGTAGTACTGATTATATTCGGAGATTTGACGTGTGATAGATCAGTTTGTCTCACCATGTCATGTACAGGCTGGCTTTTGTTGGCCTACTTTATTTATATCACATTAAACCATCAAAGTAAAACGTATCTGCCATTAAGTAATTGTCATGGCTTTTCCCAAAATACAAGGATGATTTTTAGTCACATTATAAATGGCTGAATTTCAGTATTTTTCTCGCAGTGACTCCTATTCTTATCTGATATCTTCAAATTCAAACTGACCCTAAAAGAAAAGTTTTCTCTCTTCTTATTTATTCTTATTTCCTGAAATTGGATTTCTAACTTTTTCAATTCTGACCAAAAATAACGTAATCTAAAAGAAGGTAAAGCTATTCCGTGACTTAATGACTGAAATAGACGCTATTGAAGATATAGAAGAAAATGTTATTGTTTAATTTGAAGAAAGCTAAGGTACACTTTAAGACGCTTTTTAAAAGTCTACGCCTGCACATCGATTTCAAACTTAAAGATGGAATCCAAGTCGGAAAATCGTTAGTTCCACAACTAAGACAAAATATTATGAGAGTGAGGTAAACGTCATGTAATAATATCATCGCTGCGCCGACTATACCGACGTATACGCATGTTTTCAAAACAAATCATACGACGTAAGAAGGGTATTTATCACAGCTTATAAAAACATGGTGATACCCACTCTGTAGTCACGTCAAAGATTGAATACTGCTTACCACGTCAAAGGATGGGTCACGACATTTATGTTTTAAAACGTCTGTGAAAGCCTGGTCCGCGAAATAAGGGTTCATTTACGCTATTGATGCCACTGCTCTCAAAACATCATGAGGAAACCGGAATGTCGTATAGTAGAAGCAAAAAATTCGAAGATATGTGTCATTCACCAACCTGCACTGGGCCCGCGTCGTGGCCCACTGCCTCGCACAGAGACGAGGCCTGTGTCCCAGCTGTGGAAACGTTGTAGGCTGATTACGCTTATGCTTACGCTGTCAATGTCTACTGGTAACGGTAAGTATTTTCTGAGGAGGTTTCAGTTTCAATACCCGTCCGAGCTACTGTGTGCATTCAGTCCGTCGCGTCGATCCCGGTTGTCATAAGAATAATGTATATTAGTCGTTTCTGGTTATCAGAATCCCGAAATTCACACCAGTGGTTTATGGCTTAAAATTTTATACGAACTGCCATTATCAAGAGGTTTTGGAGATCAGAAATCAGGAGGCTCCATGTATGGAAATATGCGGCCACATCAGATTCGATCTGAAGCCGACCAAAACCTAGTGCAGGGTGGCAGGAAATATCTGGATGATATCCGAGAGGACTGGAAGAAGAGATTTATGTATACTTCTCAGAAATTGTTGTATTTCGTCATATAACCCATTTTTATTATTAACCGACCTTTGCGTAATATTTGTCTACATTGTAAGTAATTTCTGTACTAATAACTCTTGTACATAGTTGCATTGTTTTATGTTGTGAGTTACACGTTGAAATAGCTTGCGGTAGGTCAGCCTTCCTCTGTTTAATGTTTTTATGGAAGCTGATCCTGCTGATGTCATCTGAATTCCTGAGGAACAACATACAAGGCAACATCATTCTGAGAACCACAATGACATATTTTGTTTACATTCTCCAGTTATGGTTTAGTTTATAAGATTCCACCCTTTGTGTCACTAAAGGCCACAGGAATATGTTATCACATCGCCTAATATTGGGGAAAAACGTTATGCCTCAGACTAATAATCCTGTAAGCCGTTGGTCCCGGCGGTCATTCGTAGATCTTTTACAGTCGCTACGGATGGTCAGAAGCTCGAAAGTCTGACAACCAGTCTTTCCAAGGGGTATCGTATTACCCAGTTACTGGGTTGTGGAGATCAGATAGGCAGTCGTATGTAAAATACTGGTATTCAACTGCATCCGGTTAGACTGGAAGCCGACCCCAACATAGTTAGGAAAAGGCTAGTCAAATATGACGTCTTAATCAAAAAACAATGAAACTACTAGTATAATTTCTTGATTTCAGAGTTGATATTCACGGTATTAATCATTTTTACCTGATGTATTATTTCAGGACTTTTTTATTTCACCTTGTATCCTACAACAATTTCCGATTCTGATTATTGTAACAAGATCTAATAATGATCCAGACTCTTTGATCAACATTGTAATCCGAAATGTTTTTATTTTTCCATAGTTTAAAATACACAGTTATCATCGCATTATCTACATATAAACATCCACTGCTAAAGGATATTATTACGGATACATCAGCTCGCTAGTTTATATCCAAGTAAACAGCTTCCGTATTGGATGCTGTACAATGGATAATAGTAACCGATGTTTTACGAAAAAACACGTACCTACTGACAGATTGTTGCAGGGCACTCCCCACTTGGAAATAAAGACGTCCCGATGTCAGCCCCACTATAACAGTAGTTATAGTGGGATCTTCATTGGACCAAGCTTAGGTAGTCGACAGGAATGGACTCTTTTGATGATATATGATGTGTATTTTCAGGAATGGACTCTTTTGATGATATATGATGTGTATTTTCAGGAATGGACTCTTTTGATGATATATGATGTGTATTTTCAGGAATGGACTCTTTTGATGATATATGATGTGTATTTTCAGGAATGGACTCTTTTGATGATATATGATGTGTATTTTCAGGAATGGACTCTTTTGATGATGTCTGATGTGTATTTTCAGGAATGGACTCTTTTGATGATGTCTGATGTGTATTTTCAGGAATGGACTCTTTTGATGATGTCTGATGTGTATTTTCAGGAATGGACTCTTTTGATGATATATGATGTGTATTTTCAGGAATGGACTCTTTTGATGATGTAGGATGTGTATTTTCAGGAATGGACTCTTTTGATGATATATGATGTGTATTTTCAGGAATGGACTCTTTTGATGATGTATGATGTGTATTTCAGGAATGGACTCTTTTGATGATGTCTGATGTGTATTTTCAGGAATGGACTCTTTTGATGATGTATGATGTGTATTTTCAGGAATGGACTCTTTTGATGATGTCTGATGTGTATTTTCAGGAATGGACTCTTTTGATGATGTATGATGTGTATTTTCAGGAATGGACTCTTTTGTGTCTTTTTGTAGATGGGAAAAGGCTCTACCTATTCGAGTGTTACCAATACTTGGTTATTTATATGACAGTCAGTGCAGTCTAGCTCTCATAAGCAAGTGCCTGAATGGCGTTATTTCACCCAATTTGTTTTTGTGACTGCTGTATTGCCAGGTTTCAGGTTTACAGTCTTCAGTTTGACAAAGTCCAATTGGGTTTTTGTAGAAAATAATCCTGTTTTTCGAGTAGCAGTGATTACCCCCTTTCTCTTCATACATACCTCTGCCTAAGGCTATGTAGCGTAGTAGATCTTATATATACCTAATCCCTTAGTAACGGCAAGAGTCAATATCAGTAAATACTTAGGTATGTACATAAACATTAATAGTTGTCGTAACTTAGCTACATTGTAGTTTACGAGCATTTACTCGTACCTTCCGCCGTCGCAGTAAAATATTGTTTTCAAACATTTAATGAGCAAACACGTAGAAATAGATTGCGGTAGGTCAGCCTTGCTCTTAAGTGCTGTTTACTTCGGGGAGCCGAACATGGCGCCTACCTCACAGCTGAAATCAACAACACACTCAAAGTTAGTCTTCAAAGTATGGAAATATTTATAATTTGAATGCTTCTGAGTGGATTTAAAAGGTCTGTTTTTACTATTTCATATTCTGCTTAGCCTTTTTCAACAATTTTGTGGTCAGCCTTCAGTGTTACAGGATGGATCAGCAAAATACCTGTACTTTACATGGAGCGACTGCCTATCTGACCTCCAAAACCCAGTAACTGGGTAACGAAAGACTGACAACTAGTCTAACCAAGGGGCCCTTCTTCGGGCTTCTGGCTACCCGTAACGATTGTCAAAGAACTAAGCATGACAGTTGGGTTATAGAACTTTAATAACAAATTCAGCATAGGAGAGAGACACGAAACTGCAGTTTTAAGCTGTCTTCATTTTCAGGAAATGGAAATTACCGTTTTAAAAATATAGATTTGCGATTTCAGCCCGTGAAGTATCACGTTCCCTCTTAGTATTTACATAATAACATTTCAGCTACAAGTAACGTTAGCTATTTATATGAAACTTCCGCCTTCTTAGTTGCACATTGTTTCTCAGTTTAATGTTCTATGGTGCAGTTATTGCGGTAGGTCAGCCTTGGTGTTTACTGCAGTTTGATGTCCGTCACGCCTCCATTTTATGACCTGCATTACCATGTTTCCATGTTATTCTAGAACAAAAATGTAATGTTTTGCTTCAGTTGAAGATGTTTATTTATAGTTGGTTATTTATGTGATAAGCTGATAAGGTGTGTCACGAGTTCCCAGTGTTGGACTTCAAGCCAAAAATAGCTATCTAGGTATATCTATTTGCTTTTGACCTATTAGACGTTTTGCTACGGCAAGATAATAAATATCTTCAGATAAATTTATGATGATTATACATCGGTATATAAATATATTATTATAAAGGTAAAATATTATAACAGGATGACGCTTTTATTATCATACTTTTTATATCCTGGCAATTATTCAGTAGGTAGCTTCAGGACGAAACTAAAGTTTAGACACAAATATGATCACAGTACATACCTAACTATATTTGAACACAGATAGTACTTTTTTTTCGAACTAATATTTGGTGTTTCTTTAAATATGTCGAACTTACATTCAAAATCAAAATCAAAAGTCATTTATACTAGGCTGAGAATCAGCGCTTTTCGAACGTCAAAAATTACATAAGACAGTCCCCCAAAACGCCGGCCTTCACCACTTCCTAGTGCTTTAGCTGGGAAGGAGAAGTGGCGCAACATACTCCCCAGCATTATTAATTAAAATAGTCTACATAAAAACTATACACTATGAATTAAAAAAAAAAAAAACAGTAATAAAACTAACAACAAACTAAATGCCGACGAAAAATTCCAGACATAGATTGATTATTTATTTTTGCGTGGACTGGTCGTCGACCTATGCAAAATGTTTTTGGGCGACAATTCGATAGATCCTCAACCACTGCCATAACACACCATCAACAAAGAGATTTCCACGATAATACGATTCATTGAGCCTGAACAGCCACCAAAATCCTTTAATTTATTTACCGATAAACAAAGTGGATTGGTTAAATCTGCACAATTTATGAACAATACTGTGATCAATCAGATAATAATGTATGATCAATATGATCATAATTCATTGTGAAGATGGTGAGATATGAACGATACATTGATCCTCCCACTCGAGTACTTGTGTGAAATTATGTTGGCTTTAACCTGAATAACTTGCGTTATTGTTCTAGTGCTAGATCAACCGCTTGTTATTAAGGTAGGACAGTATTGCTTGCCAAGTATTTCTGTTTACAAATAAATGTCAGTAGATAATTAAGATGTTATTTAACAGAATTTATTGCCCTGTGATACCGCCCTCTCCTGTCTTGTGTGTAGGTACTAGTCAGAAACCCGAAAGTCTGACATCCAATCTTGCCAAGGGGTATCGTGTTACCCTGTAACTGGGTTGACCGTCAGATAGGCAGTCGTCCCATATAAAATACTGGAAGCCAGCCCCAACAAAGTTGGGAAGAGACTAGGCAGATGATGATGCCGACGTTTCTCCTGCCACATGCACCACAATGGACAAAGTGTTTACCAACGGTACCTACAGTTTTTGAAGCTATAATTATGTTGTATCGTGGCTGTATACGGTTAGAATATATCACAGTTGACAAGACAGCTGCATTCTCATATCTGGTTAAAGAGAATTTATTTGTCATAATTTGGTACCTAAATGAGAACAATATTTAAATACTTCTAATCACATAGTATCACTACAATAACATTGTGTTCAATTTACTTTAGTTTGTGTGTACTCTTACAAATCACAATTTGCGACAACACGATAATACCTCGCTTGAAGATAAATAGTGAAGCCCGTCGTCACGATACAAATCATATTGCATTTTGGTAACAACTGATCTCAAATCCATCGGATCAGTTGGCAGTTGCCAAGAGTCAATATTAGAAAGATTAAACATAGGAAGCTAGCATATATTCAAACGATACTTAGTTTATTTCCAAGAAATGCACTCCGAACGTTGCAGTCCTCCCACGAAACATGTAAAACAATATTAAACATGACATTTTACGTAAACAATTCACTTTTCGAATCCAAATAGTTTAATAACAATAGTTGCGTCATTTGTTTGTTTGTGCCCAATTTCTAAGAATTATAAAACAAGTCTTAGGACAATAATAATGCCTAGGATGCATTTAAGTACTTAGGTATGCTAAAACTGTCAGCTTGACGTCATAGGATCGGTTTCAGACTTGTTTTTTTACAACACCAGCCTTATCAGCTATTATTTAGTATTAATCGTACGATTTTTTCACCTTTTAGTGAAATTGGAGTTCAGAAAATTGAATTTATGAGACAAGTGTCTTAATATACACGCACAAACACGATGCATGTAAGATTTGTGTGGGAAAACGTGCAAACATGCGTTAAAAATTATTAGAACTGAGATGGAAAGCCAACAGAATGCAACTGAATAGAAAAGTCGGAAAATTCGGGCTTTTCTAAGGTTTCCGCTTTCAAAAAGTGTAAGATACACCAGTACTTTTCAACTGAATTAAAAAAGGGGAGGTTCTCAGTTATGTGAAATAGTTTTTTTTTTTTAATTTTTATTAACCGGTTAATAGTATTGATACTATGTACGCATTTTTCCCACTTAGTCTATGTGGATGATGTTATAATAACATCCTAATTTACCTATCAGGTACATAATCAAATTGTGTCAGGTGGAACTAAAAAGTGAAAACGTTGGTATCTTTGTATTTTTTTTTGCAACTGACTTCTGCAATTAAAATTTTTCACTTTGTATTGTTTTTTTGGAAGTCAGTTGTTGTTAAAAGTTTTATTTTATATATTGTTGAATAACAAACATTTGAATCGTATAACTGCCCCACACAAGATTGGTTAGAAAACTCACAAAAACAGATAAAAAGTATAAATACCCAGATCCTCTTACCACTTAAACCACGTAATTATTAGCCTGAACAAACACAATATCGGTTTACAGCAATTCTTCGAACAATAAAACACAAGCCGTCCTAAAATACTCCCTAAAAGCTATTCTACGGCTTCCCTGAAAAAAGGAACAAAATTAGTTTATTTTCCTTGTGTTAAGATCGCCTTAGGTGACGATTAGGTAATTACAGTTCAATGACACTTTAAAAATGCATGAGGCTGAGGACGAATGCGTTTGGCCGAATGCCAAATAGTGTTACATCTCGTGTTATAGGCACTTCCCTATTATAATGTGTGGTGTGTTACTGGCATGTTGTATGGGGGCCATTTATTGCTTTAGTGTGGTACATAGTAATTAGAAGTCAGAAAACACAACTCTCTCTACAGGTTATCGTGAAGTTTGAACAGTATCCTATATTTCTTTTTTCTTTCCATTTGTGCATTTGAATCCTCTGGAAGCGACCAGCGCAGGAGCGGTCGTCGTCGTGGCAATCCTTGGAGAAGGCCTATGTCCAGCCAGAGACGCCTTTCGACTGCGTTCATGATGATGATGACTCTTGTAGTCAATAACAAGAAACTGTGATCGCGTGTGTGAAGCTGTATTAAAATAAAGGAACAAAGTCACACAACACTATTCGACGTAATGGGAATGATTCAATCTGATTATAAGTTATTTAGTCCTAAATTTCAGCCCGAATGAGAGCAGACATTTCTTTTACGTTTATTACTCCTGAACTGAACACGGAAATGTGCATTCCAACCTTCAAACTTAATGCTGACATCGTTTGGCAACTCAAACAGTTCGTTAAAATAAAATCTAAACTAATTTGTCCTACTTTTTTAAATTATGCTTTTTACAGTCTTACTAAATTACTCAACTCATCTCAGCATCCAGGAATCGAAACCAGCAAGTGGGCGGGGCTTGAAGGTAATTATCACGTACGTGCGCGAGCGCACGCCTGTTGCGGCAGGTCAATAACTTGCCATCGTAACACTAGCGCGGCCGCTCGGCGCTGCTCGGAATGTTTATGTACTTAGAGAAAGGTTTTAGTGCTTCTGTATGTATACGAAGATATTATGTGTCATGATTTTGTGGGAAACCCGTTTTTCCTACGTAAACGGGGAAACTTTGAAATCATTATTAGGTAAATAATACTTGTCACTGAAGTTTCAATCAAGAATTGTCATCTTATCGTATGAATATTGCACTAAATCTTTTTCATGGAATTTTAGGGAATACCGATTAAATCTTCCAAGTGATAAAGCTCATTGATTTAGGACTCTCTTATCTTCTACATCAAAATGCAATTTTACAGTAAGTTGTTCCCAAACAAACGACTCAATATTTCATTATTTCTACTACCTAATACCTGGGGGCCTAAAACGACCAAATTAGCAATTCCTCTAAAAGCAATTCATTTCGTGAATTTCCAACTGCAATTCTTCTAATTTGACACAAAAGCAATTCATAATGTGTGGAGTGTGGACCATTTTACGACTCCCATAAAATACTGTCAAACAGATGAATTATTTCGTAATAAGAATTGCACGCAGATCATAATTATGGATTGTCAGTTTGTGACATTTTTCGCTGATTCATAATATTTTCTTATTATGATTCGGCCGAAGTGCCTGTTTTAAGCCCCCTGTAACTAACCTAACTTTGTGTAATTTGTCCTTGTTATCCACATGAAACTGAAACATATGGAATATACTTCTCCACCCTCTAGACATATTTTAATTTTTAAATTGATTATCGTTAAAATCCTGTCTTAGTATAGCCACAAGGATTGTTTCAGGCTGACTTCACCGTCCTCAATTACTAGAAAGATACACAACTTGAAAATAATAGAAAAATACAAATCATATTTAATTATTAAATCACATTCTACCTAATCTAACCTAACATAATTCATCATGTAAGTACGTGAAATAATTCAATAAAAAACTGAGTGTTTGCCAAACTGCATTTATAATAGTGTTGTATATGTAAGTGACAAGTGAATGTCAGTCGTCAGTACATCTGCCAACATAATCGCATGTTATCAGTTGCATGCATTCATTGCTCTTGAGCACTTAATAATATTTTTTGAGTTTCGAGGTGGTTGTACCTTTAAATATCTTCTATTTTGTTAAGTACCTGGTACTTACTTGTTGAAAGGCCTACATTGTCCTCCCATGCCTACTAACACTGTAATTTGTTTTTTTTGTAAAAGCCAATTATTTTTAAAAGAGTAACCATGGAGTTTCTTGCCGGCTCTTCTCCATAGGAAACGACCAATTGGAACCGTGCACCTAGCTTCTGACGTTTCATAAGTGCCCATGTAGGTTTATATGAAATAAAATATTTTGATATTGATTTTGAAATAATAAATAAAAATGCTGAAAATTGAATTGGAATTGCTGTTTGTGAAACGCTGCCATCATATCACTTTACGAATTTCTACAGAACTTATAGTAATAGTTGGTGAGTTTTAAACTTTAACCAAGAGAGATACAAAAAACCCGCAGGGCAGCATGTGGCGAGCTGTTGGGCAGTAGCGACCCCACGGACCCTACCTCCCGGGAGAAGTCTTGTTCCTCATCTCTGGCTTGCCTTTATTGGCCGGCTTAGAGTGAACACTGACGAGGAACAGAGCTCCCACCTCATTCTTGCCTTGATTGGCCGGCTTGAGTGGAGATTCGCAAGAGCAAACGTGCTCGGAGGAAGGAAGTATTCCAGTAAGATGCTGGTAGGGATCTTGACCGTACTTCCGGGATTGTCCTGATAGCCGTGGAATACCTCTCCACTCCTCTTAAGCACCTCAGGAAGTGTTGCCCTCTTGTCGCTACGTCACTATGTGCTAGCGACAGTTTTTGGGGGCCCATTATTGAGTGTGCAAGTCACCCCCTGCCATTTTATCCGTGTATATATAAAACATTGATCAGGCAGGGGCCATAGTCCTTCAATAGTCCCAGGTTACCCGTCCACTTTAGCCACGCAAAACCATTATCTAATATCTTTGTTTCCCTATCCTGCAATAGTCCTACTCCAACCGGGGATTGTCCTTGGGTGCACTTGTATAGTGCAATCAGGGATAATAGTCGGTTGGTGCCTCATTCCATTAAAAGTGTCTAACGGGCCTCTGCGAGTTGGCTTCGGCCCCTCGTACGCCTTCCAAAAGACCGGGACCCCATGGTCCCGAGATATGTAAGCATATACAAAGAAATAATAATAAAAGTTTATTCTGGTAAAAAGGTAAACACTAAATACAAATTTGCTTAAATCTACGAAAAATCAAACAGTTTTATGTGCCTGAACTAGGTCATCCTGTGTTTCAGGCGAGGCAAGGCATAGTATTTCTAAATAATCACATACTTAAATATAAAAATCTAGTCATCTAATAGGTGTGTAAAAAGGTGTAAATACACAAAAAATAAATATAAAATCTTAATTCTTACAAAACCTAACTTAGCTAAACTTAATTAGTACAAATACAATTTTTATTTAAGTACAACTAATAATTTCTCTGTATCTTCATAGTACTTTGAAGGACATACTTTGAAGAGCTTCTTTTAAGCTTTATAAGCTTTATAAGTATGTGAGGTTTTAAAAGCGTCGGTAAGCATCTTGGTGTTTTTGCTAGTTTGTTTCCAGAAGCCTATGTCCAGCAGTAGTCTTCAAAATGCTGATAAGATTACCTAGGCGCTACGGCCGCCGCCTGCAGGAAGTGATAAAGTGACCTAATTCCAAATACCGGACAAAACAAACACTGAAACGATATTTTACATAGTAATTACTATATCTGTAGCACTGTATTATTCTTCATTATTTTGTACTGTAATTACCGCGATACCGCCACCTATATTGATAAATGCAATTAATAATATTGTATTACAAAAATAACAACGTTTTATAAACTACTATTATTATTGAAAAGTATGTGCTGAAGTGTTTTGAGTTCACTCAAAGGATAATTGAAGTGAATAATAATATTGTTGATATGAATTAGTAAATAACTGATTTGATAAGTTTTGTCGTTTTTGGTATTATTTACTATAATAACCTTACGGGCCGGGATGCATGTCACACACTTTTATGTGATAGATTGGTAAACAGGCTTTGGATCTGACGAAAAATAGATCATCCAATGACAAACGCAACAATCCCTTAGTTTAGATTCGCTTTACATACATAATCAGCCTATAATGTTCCCACTGCTGGGAAACAGGCCTCCTCTCTATGAGAGGGAGTGGGCCGTAATCCACCACGCGGGCCCAGTGCGGGTTGGTAGATGTCACATGTCTTCGAATTTTTGGTTCTAAGACATGCCGGTTTCCTCACGATGTTTTCCTTCACCGTTTTGAGAGCAGATTCGCTTTGCATTTGATTATATCATAATGAATGGATTTGAGCACGGTTGATAGCAATAGGCTCACGCCTATTACATGGCGTACAACATAGCAGGCTTTGGTAGATATACAGAATGGAAATCTCGTGGTGGGGGCCGTTCAGATAAAATTAACAAAACAAAACAACACACAACGCATTATCTCCTTTAATTATAAAACAAGGCAATAAATGGTAATACATATAAACTGGTTAGGTACTATCGGCACTAGGTCGCTACTTACAACCTACTCGCAGGAAACACACACACACACACACGAGCTAAACACAGTAAATTAATTAACTACTACTATAGACAATAATAAGTATACTTCCCGGCTTTATCACGGTGCTAATAATAATATTGTTTATAATTTAGTTCAACATATTAGGCCGGCCTCAGACGACACTATTCAATTGCAGAATAACTGTCTATTGATTTCAAAAGTTTGCCGTCTTTCAAGAAAAATTACATTGAGATGCAAGAACTTGACTAGGCAGCTGAATTTGTTGATTTTTTAAGGTTACATACCTGTTTATGAATAAAATGCAATTTACTTAAGTTTTTAACAGCAACAAAAAGTCGGCCACGGATTTGTCGGGTGTCTGCAACAAACCATATTAAATTGGTCTTTTCAATTGATGTTGTTGTCCGCTAGCCGCGCACCGGAAGTCATGATTTAATCAGTTTAGTTAATTGTACAGTTTTAGCTGTTTTTATCTTGTTGACTTCATTTACAAAAACAATATGAGGTAAATTCATACTGACCTACATTTTGCACTACACTTGTTACGCCTGGTATAAAAAAAATGTCTAATTTATAAAAATGTGTTATTATTAGGTCGTTCGTGATTTTTTTTTCACACAGTATAATAAATATGATTAATAATGATTGTTGCTCGCGTCCGTAGGATTTACCACCTTATCCAGGCCCACCCTACACGTGTCCCCCGGGTGGTGCAAAACGAGCAACTCAACGCCGAGTCACAGGCGGCGGTTAAATAACCTGTAGATATGTCAGCAGGACTAACAATTCTGCCAAGTGAAGGTAGGAAATGATCCTCACAAGCCATAACTCTGCTATAGTAGTAGAAATGGTAGCCTTGGCTTAATCGCCCGGACTGCGAGGAATAGCCTCACTAATGAGCTATTCCTCTATAAACATTCTCACATCTACCCCCTATCCTACGGTGGGAAACGTGCCAAAAGGATACTCATAAACATCAAAATGAGTGGCTAGTGGGAAACTAGTCATAAGCGCCAACCTCAACGGACCTGGCAAACGTTGTGTGTATCTGCCTTCTTGAGGGGATGGGCGTCACCCTTCTTGCGACTGTTTATATCGACCCATACTCGTGGGAATCTCATGGAAAACTCTAAAAATAATAAATCGACTAATTTAAAAAGACAACAACAAACATCTCTGATTCAACAAACATTTCATCCTTGCATGTTCGTGAGAACAAGGAGCAACTCATTAGGGGCACTACCTAAGGAAATCCAAACGCCTGACGAAAAACAGGTAGTACCAAGTGACCCAGAAAACACAGACACACAGGAATGGCAAAATGATAAAATCCCTGCTAGGATAAAGAAACGGAAAGAGACAAGCCCCATACAAAACGAAACAAATAAGAAGATTAAAAGCACCTCGACTTTTCAGATATCCACACATAACAGCTTCGAAATCCTTAATGAAGAATGTACAAAGGAAACTAAAACAGAGGGTAAAGAATACATTCCAAAGCCAGAACCCATATTTGTGACAGGTGTCCTTAACGTAGCATCCTTAAAGGAAAAACTGAATAAACTCATTGAAACTGATCTGTTCACCATGACCACACTAAGATCTGGACACACAATCAAAATTATGCCAAAAGACATACAAACGTACAAGGTCATCAGAGAAAACTTCATCGCAAACAACATCTCACACTATACATACCAACTAAAAAGCGAGAGAGCATACAGGGTGGTCTTACGTGGCCTGCACGCATCAGAAGATACCTCAGAAATATCAAAAAATCTGGAATGCATCGGACATCAAGTGAGACAAATAGTTAATGTAAGACACCAAGCTACAAAGGAGCCACTGCCTATGTTTTATGTTGACCTAGAACCAAAGCAGAATAACAAAGACATCTTTAACGTTAGATATCTGAATCAAATGAAAATATCATTTGAAGCCCCTTATAAAAAGAGGGAAATACTTCAATGTAAAAGATGCCAAAGATTTGGACATTCAAAAAATCAGTGTTACAGACCTTTTCGCTGCGTCAAATGTGGCAATGACCATCCGACAGCACAGTGCATCAAAAAATCCGACACCGAGGCCACTTGTGCTAACTGTGATGAAAAACACCCGGCCAGCTACAAAGGTTGCAAAATATACAAGCAATATAAAGAAAGAATTCTGAAGACTACTCCCAAGCCCAAAGAACAACAACCTACAAGGAAATTAGAACCCAACAACATAGACAGTATAAGTGATACTGTCTATGTTGTTGGGTTCTAATTTCCGTGAACTCAAATTTAACAAAACATACGCTGAAGCCCTCAAGATCAGACCGCCCGCCCCTCCATCAGAGAGAAAGAATGACCTGAATGACATGACCGACATAATGGAAACAATGCTAGAAAAACTACAGCACACAATGATGACAATGATGGACAAAATGATGGACCGCATGGTTCAATTAGTCAACAGCCTTGTAAAGAAATGAATCGCAATCTCCGAGTAATCACTTGGAACGCCAACGGCTTGACGGAACGACGTCAAGAACTTGAAACCTTTCTCCAAACAGAAATGATCGATATAGCATTAATATCTGAAACGAGGTTTACCTCAAAATCACATGTTGCATTTAATAACTATACGACCTACACAACTAACCATCCCTCTGGAAACAGTCACGGCGGCACTGCAGTAATTATTAAAAGAAACATTAAGCACTACTCCATGGAGGAATATCGCACAGATAAAATCCAAGCAACCTCTATTGCACTAGTAGGTGACAAACATGAAACAGTATTCTCTGCTGTCTACTGCCCTCCTAGACATACAATATCAGCACAGAACTTCACAAATTACTTCTCTACACTTAGTAAAAGATTCATCAGTGCTGGTGATTGGAACTCAAAACATCTTCACTGGGGCTCCAGATTGACCAACACGAGAGGAAGACAACTCTTCAAAGTAACGGAAGATATGAAATTGGAATGCTTGTCTAGTAGAGAGTCAACCTACTGGCCTGCAGACAGAGATAAGACCCCTGATCTGCTCGACTTCTTTATCACAAGGAATGTAGACAGTAATTACGTAACGATAGAATCATGCATTGACCTCACTTCAGACCATACTCCAGTCATCCTGAATATTAACTCAACGGTTACTCTAGTAGAACCTCCATCAAAAATATACTCCAAAACCACAAACTGGGAAATGTACGGGAAGGTAATAACAACAGAAACGACCTTAAAAAACAAAATCGGCTCACCAGAAGAGCTAGAAAAAGAGGTGGAAAAATTTAACACGTCCATACATAATGCTGCTAACATCGCCACTACCAAACAAAAAGGTAAAGGGAAACCACCAAAGCATAACACATATCCAAAAGATATAAAAGAGAAAATACAAAAGCGGCGTAAACTTCGAAAGGTTTGGCAGACAACAAGATATCCAAGCGACAAAAAATTGTTTAATAAATTCTCAGAGGAACTTAAAAACCTAACAAACAAGTACGAAAATGACAACATCCAAAACATGCTTTCAAACCTCGATCCAACGATTGAAACAAACTACTCGCTGTGGAAAGTCACCAAAAACTTAAAGCGCCCTAAAACACACGTACCACCTATCAATAACAATAAGGGAGGATGGGCTAGATCTGACCTCGAGAAGGCAACAATTTTTGCAGAACACCTCAATAGCGTTTTTCAACCACTACCTGAGAGTTGCAATGAACATAGCAAAGAAACCAAAGAGTACCTTGAAACAGCAAATCAAATGTACTAGTCCCAAAGAAGTATACCGAGAAATAAAAAACTTGCAGGAAGGGAAAGCACCCGGGTATGACCTTATCGACGCAACACTTTTGAAGAATCTCCCATACAAAGGAATAATGAAACTAGTACACATATTCAATGCCTGCCTGAAACTTGAACATTTTCCTGGTCAATGGAAGATTGCACAGGTAGTAATGATAGCAAAACCCGGGAAACCCGCACATGAGACGACCTCTTATAGACCCATCAGCTTGCTGCCAGTAATCGGCAAACTCTTCGAGCGGATACTCCTTAACCGAATGAAGGAACATCTAGGTACAGTGTTACCCAAACACCAATTTGGATTCCGGGAAAGGCATGGAACAATCGAACAAGTTCACCGTATAGTCGACACCATCAGCAGAAGTCTAGAAAACAAATTATATTGCTCTGCGGTATTTCTTGATATCAGCCAGGCATTCGATAGGGTGTGGCACGATGGTCTTAACTATAAACTAAAAAAGACGCTCCCACATTGTTTTCTTCACATTCTCAAATCGTATCTGGACAAAAGGAGATATCGGGTGAAGTATAACGAGGAATGCTCCGACCTTCAAGAGATCAAATCAGGTGTCCCACAAGGTAGCATACTGGGCCCAATCTTATACCTCATCTTTACAGCAGACATACCAACAAACGTTCACACGTCAACTGCGACGTATGCTGATGATACAGCCTTGCTGTCTACTCACACTAATCCAGAAACTGCTTCACTTTTGTTGCAAGATCACCTGTACGAAATTGAGTTGTGGATGAAAAGGTGGAGAATAAAGGCAAATGAAAGTAAATCTGCGCATGTAACATTTACTCTCAGGAGAAAAACTTGCCCACCCGTTAAATTAAACGACAAAATAATACCTCAGGATGATAATGCGAAGTATTTGGGAATGCACTTAGACAGAAGAATGACATGGCAAAAGCACATCTGGACCAAAAGAAAGCAGTTAGACGGAAAACTTCGTAACCTCAACTGGCTCATTGGGCGCCGCTCACAACTAAATGACAATAACAAAATTTTGGTATATAAAACAATATTGAAACCCATCTGGACCTACGGTATACAGCTGTGGGGAACTGCTAGCAATAGCAACATCGACATACTAGAAAGATTCCAGAGCAAAGCACTAAGAACAATGCTTGGTATTCCACAGTGTATTAGTAACAAATACATGTACCTGGACCTCGGCATGAAAACTGTCCGGCAAGAAATAGTCCAAAGCAGCCTGAAGTACCAGGAGAAGCTAATAACCCACGTGAATGAGCTTGCCCAGACTCTGAGCGGAAAGGGTGGACTCCAGCATACCCGACTAAAGAGACATGACATCCCTAACCTCGCCAAAAGATTCCCATAACGAGACAAAGAGAGAGTTTGCTGGAAAGAAACTTTTCAGCAGTTTATGGCTCTCGTAGATAACATGCATCAGATATTTATCAGACAAGGAAGTGGCTTATTGTTCCTGGAACAGATTGCCATGTAACAGAAAGAACAAAAAAAAAAAAAAAATCATTTTGATTACATATAAATTATATTTTTAAATATAAGAATAAAGAAATTATAAAAATATAAAAAATAGTAGCCCACCGGTATCGGGAACAGGGTCCAAGCTACCGGCGGTCAGGGCTCCAGAGAGAGGAACCTCCTAACAATGCGAGCCGTGTCCAGTAGTACCGCTTTCTGAATCAAGCCCTTAATCCAGCTGCCCAACGAGAGCCTCCTTAGGTGTTGGTCGAGGATCTTGGCAATTAAGCCATTGGCTGGTACGAGTACGACTATCGGCACAATGATCGCAGAGTCCACATCTCACATGTCGACAACCTCGTGAGCCAAGTCAAGATACTCGATTTGATTAACTAATAATTATTATTATACAAAACAGTTGTTTAGTATTGTTATATCAAATAGGTAATTAATTGTTAGCAAAGAAAGGGTTGCCAGTCTCCAGTCTCTAAAGTAAAGGGACATATTACTGTTTTCCTTAGATAATTGTGTAGAAATGTTACTTCCTTAGCAACAGTTTCCATAATGGAACTAAGTCCAGCTGTTCCCGAGATTTCTCCAAAAATACAACCAGAAAAGCAAACTTACACGACAATCTCTTCGTACAATATCCTAAAGGACAAAATTAAATTCAGAAATCAGAGAGTTCAGTCCTATTTATATAAAACTAGTTAATGTACGGCAGGAAGTGTTTCAGGAAGTAGGAGTCTGTCATATACCTCAGACTAAGTTTGTTGCTAAGCCATCTCTTCCGCGACTGTCAACCACACGCACATATACGAAAACCAACCTTCCCGCTACGAAATAAAGGTGATGTTAATGTCCAATCGTTACCATCCACGTGTGGTCCACTGTAGGTACTGCAGTCTGTTTTGATTTCCTTGTGTGAGACTATATCGGTGCAAATTATAGTTGCGGATAATCGGTAGGTTATTGTATTGTACCGGTATACTGTAAATGATATGGTCATGTTTGTTTGAACATTCATTTAAAAGATTATTAATGTTGTGGGGATTGTAAAGCGCAGAAAATATTTGCTAGTTACCTAATAGTTCTATAATCTCAATCAACATCTTATTTTCTGTTTTTCTAATAAATCTACACTAAGACACTTCATTAAACAATATTGTCAGTTGGGGGAGCCACTACCTACGCCTTTTCCCCACATCAGCTCGTGACACTTCCCACATTCTCTTTGATAGTCGTGACACTTGTGACACCACACCGTCGCTGACACTCGTTGACACACTCATCTGACACTTGTGACACTCGTCTGACACTTGCGACACTCGCCACACTCTCGCTGACACTCCTAACACTCGCTGACACTCTCATCTGATACTTGTGAGTCTGACAATCACTCGCATTAGCTTTAGCATTAGCACATTACCTTTAGAGATGGCACGTGACTGCTGCTGTCAACTCCATACAATTTGATCTTTCCGTTGGCGTTAACGCTTACAGAAAAGGGATTTTGTCTAGGCCCCAGATCAGAAGACACACCCCAAAACGCTTTGCTGCTTCTTTGATCCGCAAATCGAATGCCGGCGAACATCCAAACTCACTTATATATATCTTTAGCAAACATCCCGGAACCCACGAATAACCGTCCGTAACGCGTAACTACCCGTCGTTCGTAGATGGAATCCATTCGTAGCCCCAACAGGGGGCACTTAGCAAGATTGTCTCTAGCGGACAACCCCGTCCAATACTTATGAAATATCAAAAGGTTACTGCGTTTTTGAGGAAAGGGAGAAAGGGGACAAGTGGAACGCTGTTTGTACACCGCTTGGGGATTACTTAATAATTAATTGGAAACGTAAGTGGAGGAGATTGGGGAAATTGAATCTATTTGCTTGTTCCGGTTCAAAATAATTATGGCGGAGTTCCAGATTGAATTTTTAATTTTGGTTAACTGAATGGTTGATTCATTAAAGTACTTAGGTAAAGAGACGTTGATTTGTGTTTACCTAATTTTAAAGAAAATGAGACTTCTTGAAACACCAGAATGGGACATAACCTAATTTGTAAATCTTACAATCTGTAGATACCTTTAATGGTAATCTCGAAGAGAGTCATTAACGGTTAGTTAATGATAGGTAATCTCGAAGAGAGTCATTAACGGTTAGTTAATGATAGGTAATCTCGAAGAGAGTCATTAACGGTTGGTTACAGGCACGCCCGTACGCTTCTATACATAGATATATTTCAGATAAATGGAAAAAAAACATCTAATAAAAAATTTCAGACTAAAAGGAATACCTACAAACTCGACGCTAATCGAATCAATATTGTTAGCTACTAGGTCACATCTGTTTACTCCGCAAGCACTGTAACTGTTACCAAGGAAAACGAGCTTATTTTCATAATTACAAACAAGTCTAAATATACCACAGCGAGACTTGATTACCGCCATAAGAGGGAAAGAGACGGCAATAGTGTAGAATTACTATTGTATAACAATAACCAAAACAATTGGGTTGCTTACCCAATCAACAACTTGTTTGTGGGGTTCCTATTTCGCGAAATATCGACAAAATGGTGGCAATATTTGTCCTTAAAAATAGCTTATGTAGTCCAGTTTTGTAAGAAAAGTAAGCGGATTATATTGTAGCTTGGCGAGCGAAAGTTTGAGCGGTGTCAGCAATGTCTCTCTGCCTCTTGGAGCCTTAAAAACAATGTCGTATTTTTGTGGAGTCATCGTCTGTAATAATCTTGTGAATTAGCGGTAAGTGTGTATACAGCAGTCTTACAAGAAAGCAGTCAGCTGATTTTCATTTTTCTTTATAACTCGTTCATTAGTTTAATAGTTATTGCTGTTGACGCATTTGCGAGCGAGAATGAGGACGAGTTTTCAGCTGGAAATCTTATAGAATAATGTTAAAGAAATCTTGGAGGCTCAAAGCTAAAACAAAGACATACTTGTCAAGTTCCGCCGGAACCCATAACTAAATTGAAATATCACTATGTCGAGGATATTGTCTCTATATCCGCCATTTGCATAAATATCCAATTCTTGTTAGACCGAAATGCATTATCCATTTCCCATCCCTTTCTCTCCCTTCATCTTTCATATGTTCGTCTCTTTCTAACCAATCATGCGGTCCCTTCATTAATGCAAATACTGTCAGACAATAACTCATGCGAGTTACCCCAACGTAACGTAATAAAAGGCTGCTCCCTCCGTTGGCTGCTATACATTACTCGCTGACAAGCGTGCTTGCCTTCACAATTTATAGCTTCACGCGTCGATGGATAGCGTCGTGTGCGCACTACCTTGTGAAATAATAAAGATGTACGATTTACAGCGTTTGAAGTTTGAAGATGTCCTTTTGACCCCATTTCACTCTAGTGCTGGTCTAATGAAAATTTATTGAAATGTTCTCTACGAAGGGGTTGAAAGGAATCGGATCAGCTGATTTATACTATCCTATGGCACTTACATGTCGAAACGTATTACGACGAAATATTTAGTGGGGTATAAGGGGAAATTGGGTTCTCCATATTCTGTAGGCTTCCGAATACATTGAGACAAGTTAGTAATGACGTAAATTGAGATTAAGTCAGTTATATTGTTTGAAATTGTTAACCCGGCTTGAGCAAGCGTGGTGATCAATGCGCGTGCCTTCTGTGAATGAGAAGAGGCAGGCCCTGCAGTGTGACAGTAATAGGCGTATTATTTTATGTTATTTTTAAGTTCTTTTGTCACTATCCTACATTTATTTAAACACAAATAAATATTACTTTATATAAAATCGATGAACATACAAGGATAGGCATCATTATACCTTCTTCAGTTCAAAGGGAAACAATAATAATATTCGTGCAAGTGCTAACAAATGATCGCGAGCCAAGGTAAAGACATTAAAGATACACCTACGTTAAATGTTAATATAAAGACACGTATTCACTACACGGTTAATTGAAATTGAGTTTCCATTCAATGAGTAAACAAAATATTTCATGTCAATCCCAGAAATTGATGCAAAAAAAGCAAAAACTCGACAGACGCTAAGTGATGCAGTAATTTCTTGTCTTTCGTCACTCGTAAACATATCAAAAGATAAAAAAAGAAAATCATTTATTTGCGTAAACAAAGTACAAAAAGTTCTTAACGATAATTACATAGATCTCTTATTATGCCTTTAATTTCGTACTTAGTAGGTAAGTAATTATTATTAAAAAAATAAAAAACCAACTTGAATTAATCCGAGAGAGAACTCGTTAAACTTGGTTCTTTCGCTGGCAAATAAAGGTATCGTGTATACGCCGCTTTACTTTACGTGTGACCTCAGAACACAGGAGGTCAATTTCATTATTTAACTTTAAACTGAAAATATATTATTATTGTGTTTACTTATCGGATTTAAACGTATATGAGCCATAAACATTTCTTTAATTAATTCTCTTTTGTATTCACAATACATACTACATATTTTGATATTTTTGAGAGTGCAGACTTTAATGTTCCTTGAAAGCTTGCCCATTGTTGATTTAAATACCAGCCTAATTGAATTTTAAAATAAAATGCATAATTTATGTATTTAATTTGAAATGAAAGTAAATAAACTGTAATGTGTCGTCAAACAAAAGGCATTGACCGATCCACTTAAAATTCCGCTAAAAAGGATGTATAACAATAAATTGAAAACATACATACATACATACTCGTACATACCGGTCAAAATCATAACCCTCCTTTTTCTTCACCGTAGTCGGGTAAATAAACAACATACAGTGCATTACATAACATGACCAACAATGTTTATTAAGCATGTTGTGATTGGATTATGCAATGACTAAACGCTCTCAATCAAAAAAAAAAAAACAGAAGTTTAACCCTACTTACAAGCTGACACACAAAGAAGACTGAGTCTTCTTCTTTCGTATCGACATGAACTAATGTCAGTAGCTCTAAAATATAAGTTACAATATTAGTCCGTGTGCAAGTTGGTAGCTCGGCAAGCTTTTCATGTATGACCGTCTGCCTTGGAAAGTCAGGAAACCTAATTGTTAAGCAAATTGACTACCAACTTAAATTGTCCGTATAATCAAATCACAGCTGTCATTCTTTGACAGTTGAACGAAATAGCTTTATTACAAATCAAATCATAATTATTTGCTAGCATTATGGTACAATAGATATTTCAGCATATCCTGCCATCGGTAATAATATGGCGTGCATATGCATTTCATGTCAATTACAAAGTCATTATGATTATACACAAAAAACACACACACACAAACAAATCACAGCAAACTGACGTTGAGTGCCAATTTTCCTACTTAGGAATTATTTTTCCCTCACTTTACATTTAAGTATCACCACTTGTACAGGCTATTTTAAATGCACCGCGAAATATAAAAAAGACCATTGTGGTAATGTGGTCCTTCTGGCCATAGTCTCTTGTGTGACACGGTGGTGCCACCGGTGTCGATTTCAAGGTGATCTGATGATGAAGTGGTGTAGCGCCACCAGTGGTGTAGCGCCACCAGTGGGCCATTACTTAAGTATGAATGTCTTAGTTATGCTCTACGGGACGGTGACGCCCTTTCGGTGTTAGTGGACAAGCAAAGTATCAGGTTATGTGTCACACTATAAATCTTGTTACCAATGTTATTTTTAATATGATTTTTTAATAGTCCCCAGTTATGTTTAGCTGTTCAAAGGAATTTGAGAATTGTGACACGATGAGCTACTTTTTCTTGTGATTGGATCAGAAACACTGCGATAAAAGCCTAGTATTTTTTGGTTTGATGTTAGTTAGGTACAAAGTAACTTTTGTGTGTTGAATAACACTGATGAAGGCCTGTAGTTATTATTTATTTGTTATCCCATATCGTCTCATAACTGGATAGACTCTGTTTATTTTCCACGGTTCATTAAAATAGCCATTAGCCATTTCAATGAACCGGGAAAAATCAAAATCAAATCAAATAATCAATAAATTGTAATTAAGGGTTATTTAATTAATATAACGATATATTATGGAAAGTAGATCAAAAGAGATGTAGACAACGTGTTTAAGAGTAGAAGAGAAACAAAATACATAAATCAAAAACAAAAGTCATTTATTAATATGGGTTGTGAGAATTAACACTTTTTGAACGTCAAAACTACTTATGACAGTCCCCCAAAACGCTCGCCGTGAAGGGGGCTTGCGGGGGGCATGCGTTTTGGGGGACTGTCTTACGTAGTTTTGACGTTCAAAAAGTCCTAGTGAACCAGCTGGGAAGAAGTGGCGCAACAAGGTCAACTAAACTCAACAAATTAAAAGCGTTAGAGCGTTTTGAGGATTTCTAGGTCTGTCAAAGTCAAAGTCAAAACGTTTATTGCGAACTAAGTGTACAATGTTGGTGTAAAGTTATGTTAGTACTTATGACTTAGCAGCTTGCTGTCTCAGGTTTGGTTGCATAGATACAGCCTGTGATACATTCTGCTGTCTGTGGTCTATGCGAACAGTTTTAGTCTGAAAGCCATGTTTGGGAGTATAGTCTATACGGCGTTTTGTCTCTGAATTAATTAAATAAATAGGTCTTCGGAGTGATCCCTAGAATTATTACCTATATGTATGAATATATATTATACATAATGAAGTACTATAATTAGCTGAATAAGTATGACTAACAAATAAGTAATAAATAAATACAAGCAGTAAGTGTAAACACTCAAGCCTCGGTTCAACGCTCGTAGTATTGCAAGCCACAATAAATTACAAGAGCAAGGTCCAAACATAGCACCTAGTACTGGATCTAGGTCGGATATGAGACCTAAACACCGCTCATTAGGCAATACGAACTAATGAACCATAAATATAATATGTTTAGCAAATAATGTGAGCTGCATATTGTTGTTGTTTTAGCAGTCAATGTTATGGTGAATGGTATAAACAGGAGTGGTTGGAATACTAATAAGAGCTATGTTTTAGAAATCTAGATGATTGTATCGTAATATTTTGTGAAGCTAGGTATACCTATTAAAAACATCCGACTTCTAAAAAACACACTCCAGATATAGTGAAAAGACATTTTAATTTCAGAAGTTGGTGTTTTTGTATTTTCGTTTTTCGCTACCGAATTCCTAAAGAGTTATTTTCCAGTTTGTAGTGTGTGCTTTCGAAGTCCTTTTTTTCCAAAAAGTTTTTTATTTTTCACTTTTAAGATACACAAACTCGTATATCACTTAATATAAAAGAACCACGTAAATCAGCGTAGTAATCACGGAGAAATCGGTGTAAATCATCGAAAAAAGTAGGAGGATATGACTCCTCCTTTTTTTGAAGTCGGTTAAAAGTAATTATTTTACGGCAGAGTGCCCGTTCTGCAGTCTTATCTTATTTTACTTCTATATGGCAACCACCCCCTATTACATGGGATCTCAACATACCGAAATGTTGTACTATAAGTACACCTCTGCCTATCCCCTTGGGGAATACAGGCGCGATGTTATGTTATAAGACAACCAAGTAGCAATTGACATTCACAGAAGGCTCTTTTGTTGCATCCCTATTTGGTTTACTTATTTTCTTTTGTTTTATTGTGCCGTGATCCGACGGTGTGCCATATTGCGGACGGACACAGACGAGCCCGCACGACGCACCGTGGGAAGGTGTACGTGAGGGGTATCGTAGACATCGGAAGTTCCTCGGTGCGCGGTGCGTGGCGGTCGTATGCCGTGCGTGTCCGTCCGCAAAATCACGGATCGTCGGATCTCGGCATTATTTATCGTGTTTTTCAAAGCCTTGCCTTGCACGAAACATACCAAACAAAGTTCTTTAGCACCATATAACTAAACTACACCTCCTTTCACTTCCTTTGTCATCCTTATCTCCACCGTATAACAAACTGCTTATCTCCATGGCATAGCAACGAGTTAGCCAGAAAGCCGACAAAAGAGTCACTATCGAGTATATCAGGCTATCGGCTAAAAGCTTGTAAGCGTTATCAATCATAGGAGCTTCCTTCCGTTGCCATGGTAACGGGTATCTGAGGAGGGTACGTATTGATGCTTTATGTACCGTGAATTTTCTTTTTGCACTTGCTTACAGTAAATAAATTCATTGAGTAATCCCAATTTCATATATCCAAAATCTTTTGAATACGTACATTGTAAAATTTTACTGAATCTGAAAATTCTGCAGTTCTGTTACTACAGGTACTCTACTTAACTCTTCGGTGAAAGCAGGCGCGATGTTGTTTTTAATTTTCTTATGAGCACCGAAAACTATCGTTTTTTGTTTCAGTATGTGCCTACCTAGTTCAATATCATTTCTTGACACAACCTACTCAGGAATCAAACTTCGAACACGTGCAGCTGAACTCATCAACATTACAGTAATAGGTAAACAACACAACGAACCTCTACAACCATAATTTCAATTAGTCGCGGTCGCCATTATCCTTTGTATCAGCAGTAATAACATTATAAGGGTGTGTATACACTGCTGCGACTCACCGCACCCCCGCGCCCCCGCGTCCCCGCTTCCCCGAGCCTCCGAGCCGATGTAGTGGAAATATTCGGCAGCGATACACCTGATTTATTACTACCCCCAAATAATTTCCGCGAAGAGCATAGGTTTCTAGTGATGTGGCAAATGCAAGCGAGATGGGGATTTTAATTCCGGGATTTTATAATCAGCACAAATGACTTATTGACGTAAACATAACTGGCGAAATGTGCCCGTACTGTAGAAACACCTCTGTCTAACCGTTTGCGGATCACAGACGTGACGTTATGTTATTTTCTTACTAAACCAATAAGTGTTTACATATTTTCAAACAGAAAAAATAGAATAAATCATGATTAAATTTTTTGGCATGTAGACATTATGTAGAAACATAAATGGCAGTATAAGTAATTGACAACTTGAAAGTGAATTCAAAATCAGGAACTTTTTAAAATAATCTACCATGATTAAAGACCAGCACAAACACCCGTAACTTAAATTAAGGAGCCACTTACTTACGCTTACTTAAGAGTCAAATGAGAGGATTAAGCCACTTCTCCCCACCACAACATTATCAGAGGGGTGGAAATAACGATGTTGCTTACCCAAGACTGACATTAAATTGAGTCACTTATTACTAAGACCATCATTAAATTCCGCGATAACAGAATCCCGCAATTTCCGAATGATCCCGGGACGGCGCAGCACTACGGTGCTTGTTTTCGCAACATCAAAAGTTCAACGTTTACAAATGTCGGGCGACGCCCTACATACGAAGGTAGTTAGCCAATTAAAGTGCTCAATGGTTTCATTACAATGTTTATTATTAAACCAAGGAAAGTTTTTACAATTCGGTGTGACATTTCTTTAATGACCGGTTCAAATGTCAAAGTCGTAATGTAAGTTGATTGCGTGAGATATAGTGCTGGTTATGACACTTGAAATTGCTGGCAAAGGTCCTTATTGTAGCTTGTTAGTAGAACTGAACTATGAAATGTTAAATTGTGATTTTAGGATTTACTTCATAGCAGATACCGACTTTATATAAAGCAAAGGAGATTTTCAAAGGAGTGTCAGTTTGTAGCGCTCAGCAACTCTCTTAACTTGCATTTTCTTTTATATAGATAGTTTAGTTACCTATCGCCAAATTGTCTATTCTACGTTCTGACTGCGGGGTAAGGCACAGATCCAAATAGCCTAAGGGCCAAAACCGCCCATTGTGTCACCCTTTGTAAAACTTCTACATTAATATCTGAAATTCATAAATGTCGTACATGTTAAAGAAATTATATTTCATTCTAACTATAGTTTAGACAGAATTTTTCACTATTCCTCACTGCAGTATTCCTTAATGCTCTATCCAAGAGAGTTGAACTAAAACCTTACCTATCCAGGTACCACAATCGAAACATTACTTATTGTCAGATTCGGCTCCATGTACTCTTTCGTAGGTTTACGAAACTTTCGTACTTGTAGGTAAAAAAAAATCAATTGTAGGTAAGGTACCTTACAGTTGAGATAAAAATATTACGTTTCCAGATGACAGCAATGCGGCCGAGTACTTCATACGAAAGTGTCTGTCTGTAACTACTTTAAGGAAATATCGTTTCAGACGAGTTTACAACCGATTTCCTGTCGATTCGAATACGCAAATAATTAATCTTCTCTTCTTCGAATTCCCTCATACACAATGCCTTCCATTTAGAAGCCTAATAGTCCACATTATCGCCACTTATTAATCCCATCCAAAATGAAATCCACCAAATTACTGGTGGTGGTTAAGCGTGGAGGTGTAATGGGTGGGACCCATCACAACTATTAAGAAGGAATGCTGAAAGGATTGTCATCAGGCAGCAGATATAAATTTTAATGGCCGGTCGGGTGGTCGCGATATTATGCGAATGTTCGGGGGTCTAATATACCCCAGCTAGGGACTCTATGGGGTGGAAGATATTAGGGAATATTCCTTTTGAAACTTTTGGTATTCACAACAATTTATATCTGAACGAAAGTGCCTAAATTATTTGCAAAAATATAGATACTAATTATAGTTGTGTTAGATTTCATTACCCACAAACGAGTGTTTGATAAAGAATTCCAGTAGGTACCTACGTATTTCGTGTAAACAATCATTTTTTGTGATAAAACTGCCCATCATGACACCCTATGAAACTTTCTAAGCATCTATTTACGACAGGAGAATCCTCATTTATTTTCCGCTAATAACTTACTGCGGTCAAATACGTGTGAAGTATTAAAATGCAATTTTATATAATGCATGCAAAGTGTTAGTAGGTACGTTAAACTAATCCAAGTTATCTCAATATTTATATGAAAATCTTCCTCAGTCCGCCCATCCCTTGCCACAACCACCCTAACTGAGATAACGGTATCTAGTGGCGTCCTGCGCTTCATTAGTTGACTAACAGCCAGTCGGTTTAAATTAACCATCTCCCGGCTAACGGCGGCGATATCAAACAGTAGTGCTGATTGTTCTGCTAGATTACACTGCATTTAGGAGTGGTGGGCTGATCACTGTATTTAGGGCGGCTTGTTGGCCATTTGCAGAGGTTTTTCGCGGATTTTTTATAAAATGTTATAGAAAACGACGGACTTTTACAGTTAAAAAGAGCCAGTTTTTCAAAACTGCAACTGTTTTTCTCGTAAGTTTCAGTAGGCTCTAAGGGGACTTATAAAAATCTCTTATAAAAAAACGCAGTAGCAAACTCTTTAGTCCAGAAGGCCTGACAAGTGGCAATCGTCTTCAAATCGTTTCGTATTTCTAAGACTTTCAACAGGAGTGTCAGTTCCATACATTTTTGACTTTGTCAACATCGTTATCGCTGATAGAAGATCACTTTTCACAACTTAACTATGCAAATCTGTCCTTGATAGTATGTGGTAGGCTAACGTTACCAGATAATCGAGTTACTGTCCACCCTCCCACTGCCCTCCGCAACACAGCTCTGCCGAGCCCCTGACTGATAGCGTGAAAGTTTCGTCACACCCACTCGACATACGCAAACTTCGTTACTGGCTTGTAGGGATATGAGAAATTTGGATAAGAAAGAAAAATGAAGACGGGGAAAAAGGGTTTTAATTTTAAGTCGGAAAATCTCAAATTATTGAAATAAGTGGTAATCTTGAACTGTTCAGTAGATGGATACTTTCTCCTGGACATTTTCCTTCTAATATCAAACCTTTTCGAAGGTCGTAGGCACATTAAAATATTATCCTACCTCTATGTTAATTTCTTTGAGTCGACACAAAAATGGCACGCTAATGCCTACTCGTCTCTACTTTATTTTGTTCGAACATTTTTCCAGATCTGACAATGTAACCTTAGTATATCTACTTTTATTGTCGGTCATTCCAGTTTGTCGAATCGAAGTCGACTGCGAATCAATCGCGTTTGATGGGATAACTCGCGCCACCGGCTATGCGAATGTACTCGTGACACGGAGCAGGCAAGAGCGGGAGCGAAATACGTAGATATACCTAAACATAGTACCTATAACGTAATACGCATTAAAATTAATATTGTTCTACCAATTTATCCTAGGACAGTAGTAATGATTGTCAGTGATTAACAGGGATAGAATGAACAATTTAATAATTAGACATAATTAACATTAACTTAATGACATCTATAATATGTACCTAAGTCTTTAGCCGCGGTCTATAGATGTTCGTGATTTTACTTTGACATATTCCCGTCTCTATCTTGCACTTGTATGAGTAGGTTGTCATGTCAGTTGTGCGACAATGACAAGAATAACGCTTCAAGAACCTACTAAGTATAAAATGATAAATTGTTAATCATACAGTATGCCATACAATTTTCACACCATAATTTTATTTTAGCTGAACGTTGTTAGTATTCTCGTTAACCCTTTCAGCGCTGCTATTAAAAGTGGTCACACGTCTATAACCCGGCTCTTAACGACAGTACCGAGTCCGACACTACCGACACGCGATATTTGAACCGCTGCGCTGACTTATAACTTTTTAATTTTTGCTGGTGCATGAATTAATATTACAATTTAAGTTAAACGCGAATTAACATTATGATAAAATTTGAAAAAAAAAATCCCTTGTCACACCCTATATAGGCCCTAGATTATCAACTTTTCCTATGAACTTTAATCTTATTAATGTTTAAGTTATGCCAGCACCTATTTTCAGACTTCTCCATATTGCCTTCTACAGTTTTTGCGGGCTAAAAACTTTCTTTACTTCAAAATCGCTCCCGCTTTATTTTCCGCTTCTCTGAGCTCATCCTTCCAATTTCTCACAAGGGCATCTCTCAATCCAATTGCGACAGGTAACTGAAATCTTCAGTAACAACGTTCAGATATTGACGTGGCGGTGAAAATGGCGAAAATATGTTATTTATTCATACTAACATGCTTTGACGTTTTCTTTCAGCTTCATTTTGGATGGAAGCCATTTTGATGCCGGCTTATATCTGAGTGACGTCAGCTTTGGAAGGTTAACACCCAAATGTGGGTTTTGAAGAAAAGTGGTTTATATAGGGTGCGGCAGAACAGATAATACTCAAGCAGACCAACAATGAAATGTTATTCTTTTGTTTTTCAAATGGATAATTAAAAAAAAAAATACGCATCTAAGAATTTTTCGATTCCGTTTACATGCCTAGAGCATGTCAAGAATTAATTTAAAACAATGGCCTTCCAAACCTTTGTTATCACTATTTAATTGGAATATCTATTGTAGTTACGCCAATTCTTAAAAAACAAGCTTATTTATATCTACTTCCCAAAACGTTCCCCCACAAAAAAAATCCTATTACTGAAGTCGAAACTTTGCTGAAAGCGATGCACAAAAACAAGCGAAGCCTGAAGACAAACATTATGAAAGTTATTAACTACGACCGGAAGTTGCTGAAAAAAATTACTACGTGTTTCCTTCGCGTGCGCCCCGGATGTAACGCGGAGACACTGGCGGACACAGTAATGGGACACCTTGAGGTTTTTTTTAGGAGAACAACATGGAACCTACTTATATATGTCCATATGTTTTGTGGTATAGTTGTGGCTTTTTGTAGACTGTATGTCGATGTATAAGTAGAGATTTTATTACTTAGATTTAATATTTGGACCCAATTTTATTTTGTTAGCGAAGTCTAGATAGCCAGTCTGATTTGATCGTTTTACCTTTTCAAAGTCTTACTAATGAAACTTCTTAATCCTATTCCAGGGACGTAAAACAATATTTGAGATCAGGATTTTTATATGCGTCAATAATATTGTGATGTAATTTCATTCCGTCAATCGAAAGCTGCAACATTCACTATAATCGTCGCCTTCCAAACAGCAACAATAAAATCGAACAAATATCACCAGTTTTCTTAAAGTTTCCGGTCGGAAGTAAAAGGTCTTACATTGTAAGGCTATATTTAATACAGAGGAACAGGTTACGAGAGTCACGTATCACATGAACGTTAATAAAGTGTCAAGGAGTGCTGGTGACGTCATGAATGCGATTTATTTATGAGACATCGGCTATAAATCTTTGGCAGAATCTTGTTCTTACTGTTTTTGTTTACGGATGAACGGTATTTAAGCGATCGGTATTTTTACGTCTTTTTGTTGTACAGAATTTATTCATAAACTTGACATTTATACGTTTTTTTTTAATTCAACCACTCTTTTTGTTTTTATGCGTGGAAGAAAACTCCAGTGTGGTTGCAAGTTCTTTCATTTCAAAATGTAATTCGAAAGAATTTGTATAATATTGCTATTTCCTTTAACTGAACTCGTCATAACATCACGCCTGTATTCTCCGAAAGGTTGGGTAGAGGTGTACTTACCTAACTTTAATACACCCACATTTCACTAGCTAAGTTTATGCCCCATGTAATAGGAGGGCGAGCCTATTGCCTTCAACCGGAAACAAATCCAGACTCCGGGCTACCACTGATTCGTCATAACCTCAATAAAAGCCTATACCTAGATATAAAGCTAATAATAATATGACTCGCCGTTATCTCGATCGACAAACGGCAGGATACAGGTGATGTTTAAGGAAACCGGTTGTTTTGCGCTTTCCCTTTTTTGTAACCAGGACGAGTTTTGCTCTGGGCTCCACTAAAATAAAAGACATAATTACATTTATCATTACTTGTATACTTAGTGAACAAAACTGTACTGAAGTGGTACAGGTTTGTCTTCGAGAAATGTCCTGCACCTTTGGACAATGAGCCCCGCTATCAATTCTGCTGACTGCTCAATCTTTTCACGACGACTATTGTCGTAAATATCAGAGAAGAAGCCCTGAAATTAGATTAAAAGGAAAACAGTCGTTGTCAGTGATCAAAATAAACTTTTTCAATTTCCCTTTTTTCCTGTCCCCCAGTGTACCGCTACAGGGGTTGTAAACAGGCGCGCAGCAGACAAACAAATAATAAAGGGAACTACGCTGAGCGTGTCGCTGTGTTATACTCCTTCTAATTTATACTAGCCTAGTACTTTTACGGCTATAATTACAGAGATAAAATTATACATATTTTGTTTTATTTTATGTACGCGTGCGAGTAATTAAAATTCAAGCTATGTACTCGTTATTAACATTTTGTGTTTTTATTTTGCCATGTTGCTAAGTACACACTTATTGGCCGTATAATGATGATAAAGTTAAAACCGCTATACATCCTGTCCATGTCTTCACTTTTTCTTAGTTGGTTTATAAATACGTTGTCCTATTTTTTATCCGATCATGAAAACAAATGTATGGGACACAGTCACCAGGAGTTTCAATCGCCTAAACAACGTAGTTACTCTAAAAAGTAACGCCAACACTATATCCTACGTGACTAGTGTTGTTTATAAGAACCTCTTCACTTATTTCTCGTCGATGTCGTGAAGAAAACATTCAGAGGGCCTAGACAAGTGACAATCGCTTCGAAAGCGTTTCGTATTTCTGCAACGACTTTCAACAGAATTGACATAAGCTTTTCGATAGCTTATGTCAGTCCTCTACATTTTTGCCTTTTCCATCATCGTTATCGCTGATAGAATGTCACTTTGTCTAGGGCCTCTGGTCGTCTACCCAGCTGTGTTGACAAGAGCCCTTCTGTCTATCAACACTCCACAATAAAAGGGAAAATAATAACAGCCGCCAATCAAACGTACGTCACTAGATGGATATCGGCCGCGCCCACAAAAACACGCCATGTTAATAACCAGCACAAAAACAAACACTTAGCGCTGTTGACTGCGGTTTCCCAACATATTTGCAAGTTTAATCGACGCAAAATTGCAATGATTGTTGTCTAAGTTCACGTAAACAGGTAATAAATTGTAATCAAGCTGGAACTGGGTTGAGTTGTGAGCGGAAGCGGGTGACCGAGCTGACGTGTTTTTGTACAAAATTAAAGTGATCGACATAAAATTTGTAGTAATTCGTGCATTGTGGAGATTTGGAATGCTATATTTGAACAGGTTTTGTTGGTGCAGAGACTGTAGAGATCAACTTTTGCCCAATATCGCGTATTGTTCATTCAAATTGACAAATGCGGATATACAAAACACAGTTCAGTGTCTCAATAAATCTAGTTCTTCGATACTGAGAAAAAAAGCAAGCACTCACGAGAACAGGCTTACTTTAATGTAAATCGCTTCCGCTCATGAATTAAGACGCATAAAATCACAGTAGCAACAAACTGTTGGTTGTCATGCTAGTCGTCGAAACAATTGCATCGCTGCACTCAGTTGCATCACAGTTGCTATGCGCGCGCGCACGTAACCGTGCTATGAGCGAGACTACCAGTAGGCAACCAGTGCCTTAAGCACTTCCTTCCATTTAAAACATAATATTGGTGTCTCAGATTTCTTTTTCTAGAACTATCCTTCTACAGGAGATGACGTAAGTATAGGTCTATGTCGGATACTATCCAAAAACCCTTATGTGGATATCCAAAAACACTTCTGTAAGTCACAGACCGATACCAGCAAAAACATACGTATAAACACACGCCTCTTCCCCTTGGGGGAGGTTTGGGTAGGCAGAAACTCCAAAACAGCACGTGCTCTATTTCTTACAGTCCTTTTGATCAAACCTCATTAATACTCATAACTATAGATTTTGCTGGGTATCGAAGGCTTGGCCTAAGTTTTACGTGTTCCAACCTCACAAATCATCCACTTGTTTGGTAGCCAAAATAACAAAGGTCAGGTTAAAAATAGAAATACGGTCCTCTGCCCACATCGTAATCAAAGTTTACTGCAAAGATAACCTCGATAATCAGCTACTCAGGTACAAAGTGACCTCATGACCCTTAATGGTGTTTTTAAGTCACAACATCGCGTGTCCCTACCCTATGTGTCACTTTTCATGTTAATTTTAACCACAGTTTGAACCGCAGTTCTTTTCTAACCGGCGGCGTTAATGTCTGATTGGCCGACAGTGTAATTTATTACTATGTATATGTTATCTTTTTTATTGGAGTTTAGTGGCGCATATTATGTATTTTTAGAAATACAGTCGTATTTCTTTTTAAGTTAAATAAAATGTTGGTTTTCGTAGTTTATTAGTAGAATATTTAGCTCTTAATTAATGCGTTTTGCCTGATATACTTTTATTTAAACTTGTATTTTAAAACGAAGCTAAATTAGCAATAGGAGTAGGTGGCGTTGCTTCTGCCTACCCCCATGGGCAGAACGCGTTAGTTTATGTACGTAATTATGTATGTATTTTAAAAAGAACGTTACTTCTTTTTTGTTATTATTATAATATACAATCATGGATGTTTCGACGGGACTGCAATAAGTTCTCGACATTGTAAATCGGTCTCAAACTTTGATAAATACTAACACACAGCCGGATAAAGTTGACAACAGCTTATGTATATCAACTTTATTTAAATTAGTCATAAATAATGTCAATCATGCATGATGACATAAGTGCTACTAACACGATATATGTCACTGCATTGTGGCAAAGACACGTTGTTTATTTAATTGTTATTTACTTGTAATTAATTTATGACTAACTTGCAGTAACTAGTTATTATTGACTATAGGTAAGGGCTATTCTTGGTCTTTGTTTTATATAGGATAGAACGTAATGCTACCAATGTATTAATGAAAATAAACATAATAATTATACTTCTTATTCTAAATTGAATTGTGGTGGATTACGGCCCACTCCCTTTCATAGAGAGGAGGCCTGTGTCCCAGCAGTGGGAACATTATAGGCTGATTATGTTATGTATATGTATTCTAAATTAACTAACAGATTATTACAATAAAAATATAATATCATAACTTATCTAAAACTATTAACGAACTAAAATACGGCGTAGAAAAGTCATGTCATTTGGTTTAAATAAGTTTTTATTTTTATTATCTTATGTATCTTTTTTAAAGATTATTTTCTTGTGAATGTGAGAACGATGTAGGCTTTAGATTTATTGTTAGACTGTAGATTTATTGAACATTTTCTGTTTTGTTAAATACCTCGTTGAAAGGCCTACACTGTCCTCCCATACCTATTAACACTGTAAGGCTCTTATACTGGCGAGATTCGCCGCGCGACGCGAATTTTAACAAAACAATTTCGGAGAAAACTTCACGGCGAGCAATGTGGCGGCGTCACGTCGCGCGGCGAATCGCGCCAGTATGTAAGAGCCTGATAATATTGTAAAAGCCGTATATTTTAAAAAGAGTAACCTTGGAGTTTCTTCCCAGCCAATTGAAACCATGCACCTAGCTTCTAACTTTTCATAAGTGCCCATATAGGTTTATGTAAAATAAAATATTTTCATTTTGAATGCATCCAAGGAACTGGCGGCATTGCCACGTTGTATGGCAATGTTTAGCCTCTGGCAATGGTAAGAGCCAGCCCTTAGGTCACGGGAATTGTCCACCAACATAATTAGTTACCTCCTACACTTCTATTTTGGTCGCATTTAGTAGCTGCTTTAATATAATAGGTTCGCTGCAATCATTCCAGCAATCTGTTACATCCAGGTCGCGTTAAGTGTTATTGGTTATTTCCGTCTGGATGTGTGCCCGGTTGATGGCAATAGGCTCGCCCGCTATTACATGGGACTTACATAACTGGCGAAATGGAGGTGTCCTATGAGTGTCTAACCCTTCGTGGAAAACAGGCGTGCCGTGTGTGTGTGATGTGTGATTGTGTGTGTGTGTATTTTCATTTGACTAGTCATTTAACAGATGCCTCTAAAGTCTATTGCTAACATAGAGGTTAGCAAAAGACATTTACGGCCCAAAATTATAACATATGAAAACTACAGGCGACTTTTCCCAACTGTACCCTCACATCGCGGGTACGTCGAAACTACCTACAATTTCCGCCGCACATAACACTAAAAGCAACTTTTCCTGATAAATGGCCGCGCTGTCCAACTGAAATATTTTCCGAAATATTCGCCGACCGCATATCCTATCACAATGTCTCACGGAACCCTAAAACAATAGGCCAAAGTTGATGCTCATAAATCCTACCGACTATTATTACCAAAAAACAAAGAGGGTATACCCATCTCTTTCACACTTTGAGCACACGTATATGTTTGTGTCTTTCTAACGCAGTCACTGCGACTATTTCCTGTTGCCTAAGACTTAGATTGCTTTTATGGTTAATCGAGCAAAAAGTAAACTAATTTCGATGTTATCTTTCTAACTATTATTATGGATGTTTGTTTATACATATAGTATTTAAAATAATGGATGGACTATATATTTCCAACGCTATGACTCGCTTACCATAATTATCATAATTAGTCTGAAATCTAGGAGTTGCAGTCTAAGTTTGACTTTGGCTCAGAAACCTGAAATCACTTCACTCTCCACTATAGCGTGTTATCTGGACGTGCATAATCAGGTGCGCGTTCATTTGTTTAACTGACAACTATCCTCCAGTGGTGGTGACGGGGAGCGTGGCCAGAGGATAATATTGTATTTTTTTTTAAGAAATTAGGGTCTTGGTTGTTTGTTTCGGAATATAAAGAAAAGAAAGTTGCGTCCTTTCATCATCTGACCTACAACAACCAACCACCATAAAGGCATGCTTTAGAGACTCTCATCGGCTGATGATACATTTGGCTTCCCCTAAGCAGTCGCTTTTTATCTTGCTGAATGGCTAACCGCATCTTTACTATCATATTGCTCATCGACAAGGCTTTGTTTTTTGTAAAGAGATACAAATAATGTGTACCAATACATGTGTACCCAGTAAATCCTATCGTGATTTCGATCACATACTACGATATAACACAAATTGTTTCCAAAAACCAGTGTTCCGGCGAGTAGGCCTGTAATACGTGAAATGATTAGCATACGGAATCCGATGGTGTTGATAAATTCAATTACCCGGCCCAGTTGCTGTACACAAAGGTGTGAGGAAAGTGGCCAGCCAACCGTGTCTCCTAGTGGGGGGTCCGGACTGGTGCAGTATTTTGAAAAGGCATGTTTTTAATTGAACCTAAAATAATGCTCATAAAAAAACATTGAACACTCTGATACTGATACAATGATTGCGCCTTTTTTTGTGAACCCCTAATAATTCTTATTTTAGGGTCCTAAAAATACAATATATAGCGCTCGGGACCAACTGTGACAAAAGGAAAAAAGACTCATTTATTTTTAAAAATTTGCATCGTTCGTAATATCCCAAAAAGTTATTAGAGGTTTAAAAAAGCATGCATCATTAGAAGGTCAATATTTTTTTTGATAAATAGAGTTTTAGGCTATCTCTGCGTTTTCACACGGGTGTTACAATTTCAAGGGATTACTTTTAAAAGGAGCCGGATGCCCTGAAGCGTTTTATGACAACTAGAGTTGATCGCTGATGACTTTTCTTTGGAAAATTAGTGGCTGGAATATTTCCATTCAAATAGATTGGAAAAACGGTTTACGGCCATGACATGCGATAATCTCCAAGCTTCGTTTGTAAAGAGTAATGGTTATTATAACGTTTTCTTGCCTTGTTCATTTGCATGTAGTGGATGTTTTTGGGTTCCGTATATTCAGCAAAGGGTAGCAACGAGACCCTATTACTAAGGCTCTGCTGTGTACCGTCTGTCCGTCCGTCCGTCTGTCACAGGGGTGTATGTTTTGAACCGTATAATAGGTAGACACTTGAAAATTTTTATGGTAATGATGTAACCTACTAACTGGGTTGTAAAGATAGAGCGACTACCTATCTAAAATACTGAATCCGGTTAGACTAGAAGCCGACAACATATTATGTAGTTGGGAATACGCTAGACAGATGATGATGATAATGACTAATTAAATTTATTAATTGAGTTAACCGGCCTAGTTGCTGTACACAAAGCTGTTGGGAAAGTAGCCAGCCAACTGTATCTCCTAGCGGTGGGACATGACTGCATTTTGAAAATTACGGGTGACTGTGACTGGCGCAGAAAACATAGCGCACCTCCATTGTTCGTAGAATGGGTTGGTGACATCGGTGTCCTAAATGATGATTGTGCGACTAATGTCAGAGGCAGCCGCACTCTTATATACTGCTTGCATGCTTAGTTCACCAATGCGTATGGAAAAGTGGTGACTTAAATAGTCAACACATTTGTATTTTCTCATCTCGTCCATTTAATTTAGTGTGATATCTCAACTGTGGTTCGTTTGGGGGTCATTATGAAGAACTCGCAATAAAAAGTATCCTATCTTATGCTGGTATTTTATGTTCCATTCCTTGGCATAAAACATTACCAGGCCTTTGGGGCCTCGGGCCTTATTTCATATTCTATCTTGAAATGATGTCAAACACATAATCTCCATCGCATAAAGAGCTTACTTTATAAACCTTTTAGAACAAAAGCCCTGTCTACAGTATAGTACATGAGATGCTCATCTCGCATCATAATTAACTGGATATAATCCGGCCAAATTGTGTAGTAGGTGATGTCGTAACGTTTTACGATAATCGCGCGGCGTCATGTTCCGGCGCGGTTATAATGTGGTGGAGATGCCATAAGAAGGAGCGGGCCAGGATAATGTAATTTCGGATATTATCATTATTATTTACCAAACTTTACTAATTTCGCGTCGGTAGGTAGGTACTACGAGACGGACGTACGATCACTGAATGGAACTAAATGAAATTAAGCCACCTTGTGGATCTCGAAGATAAAAGACTTGGAGTTGTGCGTCAGATAACTGTCTACTACTTGTCAATTTACCACAAATTTCAGTATCATCATCATCAGCCTATAGCAGTCCACTGCTGGAAATAGGCCTCTTCAATTGCACGCCATTCAGTTCGATTCTCGGCAACTCTCATCCAGCTGCCACCCTGCGAAGATCGTCGCTCCACCTAGCCTGAGGGTGTCCTACCTTAGGTTTGCCACGGTCTCCACTAAAGAACACGTCTAACCCAACGGTCATCGGTTCTACACCAAATGTACGTATTGTAAAATATTGCAGTAAAATAAAGGTAGCTAACCTACACCATTTTTTTGTAACATTCAATGTCCTTAGAACAAAATACTAAAACAGAAAATTTAAAAACACAATTATTATTTTCCGGCCAAAACCTGGTCATCCTACAAAATAAACATAAAATCATACGATCCCCGAAACTTCTTAGCGAAAGATATATCGCTCAAACCGCTTATTAAGAGCTTATCAGCAAAACAAATCAACAAGCGATGAGCTGTGAAAACGCTTATAAAATAAATGATGTTAGCCGCACTTAAGATCAGCTCCAGATAATACTGCAGTTTGCATAAGTTTTCTATAAAGATTAGTTTACATTCAAATGAGAATATAATTAATTTGAATACGACCCGGGCCATAAAAAAGTGATTTTGAGCTGCGTGTTAATTAAAATTATCTGTTTTCATAATAAATTGTAGATTTTTTCTTATTAGATTATTTTCTTAATTTGGTGTCAGGTCATCAATCTAATACTAGGTACTAGAGGTCTTGTGTTATAGCAGCGGTGGCCCAATGGTAACGGCCGCGACTTACGAGTTGTAGGTCGTTGGTTCGAACCCTTGTAGGAAATAATTTAATCGCCATTGCACTGGAGAGTAATTGCGTAACACACTTACAGTAGCACAATTATTTGTTACAATGGCTTTCATTTTGACAGGTCAACAACTTTCATTGCGTTATTTACGTTGTTGAGCAGACAAATTTTTCAATCTTAAGAAGCAATGTACTAGCAGCATCCTTCAAAATCATTGAGATTATGATTGAAAGTTTTTTTTTGTTTATGTTTTTATATATTTCGTGTCGAGACGTTGTCCTAGGCTTAACGAACAAACTTCCACGATCTCGAAGCATCTATTCAAACACTACTGACCTCTGTACAAACAATAGTCAATTTTCTCTCACCTTGCCTGACGCAACCGCTCGCACTTTTCCATCATGTCGCCTCTTTCAACTATTAAACCAATTTGGTTCGTAAATCATTGTTCAGATGCTGTGTTGTTAGACCGGAGCTTATCTGTCGATCGGGCATTTGCATTAATTACTCGACAATTACGCTGTGTTGCTGTAAAGCGATGTTTTTGTAAAAAAATGTAGTGTGAATTAATTGTTGCTTGCCGCTGTAAGTGGGTTGTGTGTTGATCACGCCAGGAAAAAAACTAGGTTGAGTTGATAATTACTAAACCACTTGTCGTTTTCTAATTGGTTTCCAGGTTCCCAGAAAAAAACAGGACGAAATTCAAGGGTGTGGTTGCCCTTGAGTTTGTTCACATAAAATATCAAAATTGTAATCACCAATACCTACCAAGCATGAGACTTCGATCCTGTTTAATTTTGCCGTACAGGCCCATACAAAATATTCACACTGAAAAACAAATAGTTTTCAAGAACTTAGCTATTCATGACCCAAAGATTGGGGTGTCACATCTATATCCTCTTGAATGCCTCTCCATGTGCACGGTGTTAAATAGTGCGTATATCGGTATGTATACTATTGTAGTTCTTTTGTTTATAACTACTGATTTAGCCGCTAACAACGGGTTCAGTTCGTTCAGCAGAGTGACCCAGTTTCAGCTGAAGGTCCCGTGAAATACAGCTTGCAGCGTTCGCTAATAGTTATATTGTTTTTCGTTGAATAGGTATTATTATGTGCGATTTTATGGCTCTGGGGATGTTTTTCATTGGAAATAGCGGTGTTGTTTGTAGGTGCAGCAATTCGGTCCAAAGTATGTGCAATTCACAAAAAAAATATGCGGTAGGATATGTTTTTATTGCAAGTAAATTATGATAATTATTATGGTAGGTACACCTCTTTTTTTTTTTGAAGTTGGTAAATCATCAAGTGACTTCTCCCGCGCTGGGCTAAGCGGGAAGGCGTGTCAGACTTTTACTGACTAAAACCCACCCGTGTTCCTTCAGTTGCCTGTTGCCAAGGGCCTCGGTATCCCTTTCGGACTTTTCCCGCAAATTATGGTACACCTCTGCCTAACCCTTCGGGGTTTACAGGCGTGATGTTATGTTATGTTAAATTATGATCACCATTAGCTTAGAAAGAAGAAACACATCGTTTAGAAATCTGAAACAAATCTGCATTTAGCAAGCTTTGAGAAAGCATGGCAGGATAGCGTAATCATGTAATCAGTGACCATTGTAAAATCTTCTCTATACAAGAAGCTTCTTCTCTCATAGCCTGGATTTCAAAACTCACTTTACTTTGTAGACTTTGTCTCTATTACCTACTAAGCAGTGCATAATACACATAAATAATACGTCGTGATAAAATTTTATCTCTACGTATTATACAGGGTGTCGCTGGAAGTATGGATCAAATCGAATAGGGGCGTTGGCAAGGTCATTTCCAAACTTTGTAATCTTGAGAATTTTATTTCGCTAGTGAAACTTTTTCCCGTTTAAATCGCTCTAAAATTGTAAGAAAAACTGTCCATTCATTAGCAATCTATGAGGTCTATTACAACACAAGCGAGACGTCACGTAAAACCTTGGTTCAAACACTAACAAACCTAGTTTAGTTAACCCTCACTCTACTTATAAAAATATAAACCGTGCTATTGACGTAAGCACTCTATATTTAATTAATAACAAACCAGAGCGACGATAAATTAACATATACACGCTATGTTGACAATAATACAGTATTTATAAATGTAATTTTCTTCTTGATACTGGTTATAACTGGTTTTTTTATAGTATCGGGTTATAATTGTCCTGATGTAGAGCAACATACGCCTCTCTCTCCCGGGGAAGGGCGGAGCTCAGACATTAATTACATTTGCTCTCTGTAAGGCCGAGAACGTGCGACCAATCCCAACTATGTTGAGGTCAGCTTCCATTCTTACCGGCCTGATGACCTGCGTATCTGACCTCCACAACCTGGTCACCCATCTACGGACCGACCGCGGCAAGCGTAGCTTAACCTGATCAAACATCCCCTACTGTTATTATTTAGCCACGAACCAGGGCCTAGATATAAAAAAGAAGAAATCTTTCTTTGCTTCTTTATACAGAGCAACATACGCCTCTTGTATCCGGGGAAGGAACGAGCTCAATCAAAACTTTTTCTTTCTGTATAGCAGAAAACGTGCGGATCATTACCTACATTTTCCTGATTTTCCAAAATCGTTAACAACGCCCAAAATCGTAAATTAAATGTGTTTTAATTTTTATGCTCAGATTTTTTTTAACAAGTTCCTTCAATGTTGATAATGCTTAAACATCGGCTGTGCTACTAATGAGACATGGGCCAAAGAATACCCTCTGAGGGGTCATAAGTGGCCATCAACATTCAGGAAAATACCTCCGAAGAAATTTTCTTTAAAAATTATAGGGGAAATTAAAACTCCGGGAAAATAAATAAAGATTTTTTGATGTACAATTTTTCATCTTCCATTGGGCTCAGGCTGCGGGCGCTGAGGTAAGAAATGTAAGAATGTAAATTTAGGCCAACGATAAGGAGGGTCCGGCTTCTTACTCGCCCGAAAATGATAGCTCTTCGCGAATGTACAGGCACCGATAAAAGTTTTGTGGCTATATTTTTATTAAATTAGGCTTTTTGTTCCTGGTTATTTTTATAGAATTTTTTCTGCGTGTGTTTTATTTACACGTGGCGCTATAAAATCGCCACGTGTAAGTACAATACATGCAGGCATAAGCAGAAGGGTACTGTTGTACAGTCAGGCTAAGAATCATGACCCACTTTGACGATAAATCGTTTGAAACCGTCAAAATAACAAAGATGGTAGATGACAAATTCGTTACCAAGGAAATGTATATTTACGCGAATGTCGACCTAATTATATTTGAATTTCTGTAAGAAAATAAGCTTATGGTGGGTCAGAATTCATTTTTTTCGACTGTACATTACCTATATTTAGCTTAAAAACATTCACTTACCGGTCACGAATTCAATTTTCAGAACTGCTACTTTTTTTGTGAGAATATTATCGATGTAGCATTGGACCGCGCATAATGAAGGGTTCCGTAGTTGGGATGAATTTACCCTAATATCAAACTTAACTTTTTAGTGTTTTTTTTTTTTTAGGTTTCCCTTTCTAATTGGTATTTTATTTATTAAACAAAATGTAAAACAACTAGGTTCTAACTGACTTAAAATACTTAATAATAATATAATGTACAAGTATATAAAGAAAGGGGGGAAAATGGCCAAAGGACTTTTTGTTGAAAAAATGTTCTCTCATACATCGCTAAACGTCACGGTCAATTCTCCAACTACAAATGTAAGTTTGTAAAAGCAAAAAAAAATATTTTTTTATATGTTAAAACACATTAACATTAAATTAAACAACCAACCATTTTCAAAAATTACATTAATTAAACATTTACGATTTTCGGACTTTTTGTGAGACCTTGCTTCTTGACAAATGTCATGATTCTCGGTCAACGGAAAGTACCCTATAGGTTTTTATTTATTTGCGAGTGTCAAAATATGTCGCATACAAATCGCCCTATTTTCCTCCTCCAATGGACAAATTGATACATTGATCATACAAGGCTTCCGTTTTTTCCTTTAGAGGTACGGAACCCTAAAATTAGTCAAACAAATTAAAGACGCCTCATCTTGCTTGTGTGCTAAGCCATTATTATTATCATGAAGTGACAGACGGACACATCTTTACACACTCCACAGCATGGGAAATCAAGAACGCGTCAGAAACAAGTATCAAAACAAGTACAAAAAGAATTCCGTTCCGTTCAATGCCGGGCACTTTTCTCGCTGCGTGTACGGTTTCCCTCCGACATTGATACCTGTTACTATCAGATGTTTCCGAACCGCTGCGTCCTGCTGATAGCGTGCTACCCTGAATTATTGCTTTTTTCGCCATAGATTTTCGACACCGACTTGAAGGGCGTGAGGTTATTTTTTGTTATAATGTACCTACCATACCCTAACCTACATAATCAGGCTGCAACTAAAAATATAGATACATCATCATACATACCTAAATGTACTTTTTGCTTGTTTTCGTTGAAACAGAAAAGTGCAAGTGATTCAGCACAACCGAAGATTTTCAAAAAGATTTTTTATTTTTGTTTCTTCAAACGCATGACATTTCCTGAAGTATTTCCGTTGTAAATTCTCTGGTAGTATTTTGAATCAAATAGAATATATCGTTTTTCACAACACCACTGATCTCAATTTTCTTATTCTGAAAACATACATATTTTTGTACCATTTCCTGTTGGCAAATCCTCCACGGTATTTGAAAAAACCAAACTCAAAAGGTTCATATCAGTTTTCACATCTCCATACAAACTCTTCGTTACCTCCCATGAGATTACCCAACATTACTAAGTTATACTAAAGTTACAAAAGGAAAACTCTTTGTTTACATTTCCACAAACAGATGCACTTGAATCCAAATCATGGTTATTAATTGAGTCTATAATCTGAAGCGTTTTGATTGGCTCTGCTGTTATTTCGGTCAACCAATTACACCATTACAGGATGTAGATATATACAGTTTGGGCTAATTAATTAGCCTTTCACAAACCATGTGTTAGCCTCATAAGGTTATTATTTATTTGTCAATCTTTCGGAACTGGCGAAATGTTGGTGTACTAGGTACCTACGCCACTTCTTAACCCTTCAACAACAAAACATCGCGCCTGTCGTCCGCTTCAGCCGTTTGTTGTTATCAGTTGTTATTGAAATTCAATAAGAAATAGCAAACCATTTACCTACTGCAATCGGTTATTTAATCCATATCATCCGCAAAATTGCGCCGTAATCATTAATTAAGACGCAATTTTGTAATATTTTTATTACTTTAATAAATAAGTGTATTATTTAATTTTTACGAAAATTTCATCATCTCTGAAAAACAACAATATGATGTAATTTACATCTCAGCGCTGATCATAGTAGACAGGTCTCGTTTATAACGTGTTTTAAGTAGATCAAATAATTTCCGAAAAGGGAGTGTTTATACATTTTAAATTGAACGTAAGATTGCGTTGGAACATTTAATCGTTCTATATAAGGGGATGCTGACACAATAACAGTACTGTTTTACAATACTCAATACTCAAAAAAAAATTATAATTAATAATTATTTATTATAAATCTATTACACCCTTGTCGCGCCTGTTTGCCTTTAATTACATAGAAAAAGTGTCAAATATGTAGACTTTACTAAACGTATAAACAAAAATATGACGTTGGGACATTCCTCCGCATCGCTCTGTCGACTGGTCATGTGCCCGAAACTGACTATAATGCCACGTTTTATGCAATACCTATGTCAATGTTTTTCAGTAACTCTGCCAGAGTTCATTTTCGAATCAATCATCTGAAAAAGGTCTACCACAATCCCTATTTCTGCCTGTATCGAAAGATTGACAAATAAATCATAACCTTATGAGGCTAACACATGGTTTGTGAAAGGCTAAATAATACCAGACTATTATTGTCCCACTGCTGGGCATAGGCCTCTTCTCATACAGAAGGCACGAGCATTGATCACCAGCGCTTTCTCAAGAGGGGTTGGAGAATTGAGACTTGTTCTTGACTTCTTGACTGTGGTATATTCAAGTGTGTGCCTTTCAGTCAATCTGCCTAGCCTTTTCCCAACTATGTTGGGGTCGGCTTCCAGTCTAACCGGATGCAGCTGAATACCAGTATTTTACATGGAGCGACTGCCTATCTGACCTCCACAACCCAGTAACTGGGTAATAAAATACCCCGAAAAGTGTGTGCCTTTCAGTCTGTGCTAAATAAATGTATTTTCTTCCTTTCTTTTCTTTCGATATTTTCCTTCACTGACGTCAGTAATGTCCAAGGTAAACTCAGAAACCTCTATCTCTTTTATCATTTTACTTTACGAATGGAAAATCAATCTATGTGGTGGCAGAGAAACAAATTGTTATGGATGAGAATAAATGTCTTCCCATAACCCCATGACATTGAAGAGTTTGGTGAATCAAAGATGGATGACATACAACAGTGCGGAGTAAGATGGCGGTTTATTCTTTACTCAACTTTTGTGGAAAAAAATGGTGACAGCATTTATTACGTGCTTTGAAATGATAATGATTACCAAATGTTTTTTTTTCTTTTAACATAGGTACTTGTACTTATACATATCTATGATTAACGATAGTTCTATTGAATTAATACTTAAATAGTCTCCATTGTCGTGATGAGGTGATAAATAATGTACTGTAGAAATGAGTATCTGAGGAGCTCGTGGCTAAGTAATAACAGCCGCACGGGTCGATCCATCTGGTTAAGCTACGCTTGCCGACGCTTGTCCGTGGATGGGTGACCATCTTTACACATCGAGACTCCTCCATGCCTCGGAAAGCACGTTAAGCCGTTGGTCCCGGCTGTAATTTGTGGATCTTTGACAGTCGTTACTCGAAGTCTGACAGCCAGTCTTGCCAAGGGGTATCGTATTACCCAGTTACAGGGTTGTGGAGGTCAGATAGGCAGTCGCTCCATGTAAAATACTGGTATTCAGCTGCATCCGGTTAGACTGGAAGCCGACCCCAACTTGGTTGGGAAAAGGAGTATCTGTTCTAAAAGTCCATATTGACTATCAGTGAAAATACATCCCAGAAAGACGTTTTAGTTTTATCAGATCTAGACAAATAACCATTAAACTCTCCATATTCACACAAAAATAAAACATTAAACAAATACACTTCAAAAAGTTTCCTTTCTGTAATATAAAAACTTGTGTAACCCGGGTTCGATTCCTGGTGAGATCAAACGTGGTAAACACATAAATTGTTCGCGCGTAATTCCGATGCTCACGCGGCGTATGCGTGCGCGCAGCTAATACTGGGCTGTCAACATTTGGCGTGTCTCGGACCACAGAATTTTGGACAAAGATTTTAAGTTTAAACCCTAAAATGTAAACTAGTTAGATAGAAGCGATTTTGTTTCCTCTAAAATCCCAAATTTGTTAGTGGAAACTATTTAGTTAGAGGAATATTCTATGCTCTGAAATAAAAACACTTTTTCCAAACTTATGGTTCCCAGTTCTATCTAATGACATTAAGATATTTTCTTTTTATCTTTACCTTCATTTATGAGCCAAAGAAACCTCCTACTATTTAGTAACTTTAAGGAAAGAGGCAAAAATAGTGCTCCAAGGCTTCTTTTGTAAGTAGTTTTCAGCACACATGCTAAAAAGTTTGGCGATCTCAAGAGCGAGGAAAATTGAACACTTCTGTTTATTAATTTTGTCTTCAAGTACTCAATACTCAATATCTTTATTGCTTTACCATAATGTGTACTTAGTAAGTAGTATCCTTACACCATAATATTTTCCAAAACTTTTGGCTGCTGTTGAAATGTTGGCCACGCCTGCATAGTACATAGTTGATACACGTGGTGCGCTATTTGTATGCTGATGGAGGATTCCGATACCTACGAATATACCAATGTAACTCCATTGACCGGACATTGTTGATTACGTCCAAAACTGAACACTGTTTACATTCATGTTTAGGAGATTTTATGATTTACTGAAAGAAAATCTTTTGAGATAAATATATAAGAAGTAAACTCCTTACAATGTTACTAGCTGTTTTCTTTACATTCGAATATACTTCTCATATTTGTCCTCATGCAAGTTATAGGTAGCATAAGTGTACTTTGTTTATAATTTTATTGAGTGAGATTTCTCAAAATCTTAATATTATTGTCGTACGATGATATTTTAGACAAAAGTGTTTTCAGTGGCCAGTACTCAACATGACAACCTGTAACAATAATGTGGAATATTAATATCACTTCTTAACAAGGTGTTATTAATATTATCACATAAAATACTTACCTATTATTATCGATCATTGCTCAATCGATCATCTTCATACGGTCACCAACAAGATTCTCCAAGTGTGCGCGTACGCATATCCACGCCAACGCGAATAATTAACACCAGTGATGTGACTGAATGACGTAAACATAAGTTTTCAAGAGTTAGAATACATTGCTATCATTTTGGCTGGCTTAAGATAAACATGTTTTGATGGGATGCAAATAACTGAAGTCGTCGGGAGTTTTATCTGTTGTTGAATGTTTTATTTATTGTCTGTTGCTGACGTATGTACTGATATAAATACTAATTGATATCGTACCAGTACTGTAATCAATTAACAATATTTTCTTGATATAATTAAATGACTTCTTAGTTGCACGATAATTTGCGAAATCACCTTCCGCCTTCGTTCCATCGCATTCTGTATGAGTTTGGATATCTATCCACTGTTGAAAAGGCCTGATAATGAAATATCAGTGCTTGTTCCTTCTGCCTGGTAGAAACAGAAAAACATCCTCTCTTAAAACAAATGATTATCATATCAAGCATAGTCACTATGCCTGCCGAGTCTATGTTTAAACCAGGCGGTCAACCGTAAATCCAGAGCACCAGAAAGCTGGGGCTTTCATAAATGGCTTAGTGTATACGCTGCAGGTTGAAGTGTCTTTTGTGGAAACTGAATTAACTGAGGAGCAAGTCAAGTTCTAGGAACAGATTCCATGTTTATGAAGCCTCAAAATGTATTGATTTGCGTGTTTGTAAAGGTACAACGCATGGGATCCTGGTGTCTCAGTGACAGTTTATTTATTGGTTGCGCTGGCGGCTGTCCAAGAGTCTCAGGTGTTTCCAAGTTGCTTGGGATGGAATGCCTAATGTACCGCTATTTATCTTCCACGACAGTATCTCAGCTACTCATCTGCAGATGAACAAATCTGGATGATACACTTCGATTGGACTGACGTAGGTATGTTTAACAGTAGCAAAAATCAAATTATGCTCTTTGATCGTCAAAAGTAACAAAATACAGTCCCCCAAACCCTGCCCGCACTAAAACCACTTCCTAACGTTTAGCTGGGAAGAAGAAGTGGCTCAACAAACTACCCAGCAATACGTCTATTCCGTCTGTTATAAGTTAGAAGTAATCAGCCGCAGCAGAACACCTCCAGCAGAATAGGACACATTAGGAAGCCTATGCATGGCCTATTTCAAGACCCATTCCACACCCAAGGGATAACACCAGCTTGGTTGCCGTAAGATCCACGGTAGATGTAATGAGTACCTTCCTACCGTATAATTTTCTGAACAAAAATATAACTTAAGATAAACGTCGACAATTTTAAATTATTTCTTAAACAAACCAACAATAAAAATATCTTGAAAATGTAAAGCGCGGCAGCTTCTTAATAGCAGTACTTGTGACAAGTGTCGAAGCATGTCTTATCTCGCTCGTCGAGACGGAAATAAGCAGTTGTCCAGGACACCTCTCAAGCACCCCCTTTACTTCAACAGCCGGGGTGAGAGGGGGAATTGTGTTCGTGTCTGGTATTTGACACTTTTTGAGATGACAAATGGACACACTGGGTGCGTTTTTTTTAGATTTTTTAAGGACTTGTTTGTGCTAAAGGTTTTATTGCGGGTGAAATAGCTATTACTAAAAAATATTACTGTTTAAGGAGGATCCGCAGTGGTAGCCCGGGACATCCAAATATTCTTACGTTTTTTACGAGATTTGTTCCATTTAATGTTTTTTTCGTGAAATCAGGGGGCTGACTATGAAGTATTAATGCCTTCATTATTCCACTGCGAAAAAAGGATGGTGCTAGCGGCCTTGTATAGCTCCGCTCCTATAGTCTGTCACTAAACTGGAAAAATGGTGGCATTAATAGTCGTAGTAGGTGCCATAAATTGAAAACAAATCTAAAAAAAACTAGATAAAGCTACCATGAAGTAGGTATACTTGTGTACTCACGGTGCAAAAAGGTTTTTCTACAAAATAAGTATCTAAAACAGAAACTAATTCACGTTCTAGGAATCACAGAATATATTTATTGTTTTAGAGAATTAACCAGTAATTTATTCATTGCTGACGAATTAGAATAACATCAATATTTTACGAATAAAACATGTTGTTTGTTCACCTAACAGTTCTCGGGACTATCGCGGATCTCATTGAGATGAATCCGGGTGAAGTAGATAATCGAAATTGTATTGCGTAACAATTCAATTCATAAAAGCTGTGTTCATTTTGCGAAAGATTGTACATGTACAGGGATAGTTACAGTGATTATACAACGATGTTTGGCAGACGGATTGGCGACCGCAGAGAGTTATAATTACACCGCCAGTTGTTCTGCTGTCCGTCGACCTGTCACCTTAACGCACAGCGACACAGAAACAGGCCTATTCTTAGATGAGGATTAACACAACAAAGACAAATCCTCTTCAAAACAAGTTAGAACAAGATCTTTTAACTAAACGACCGACAAGGACTAATTCTCAACATCTCAGCTCGATTACGGCCCTTCCAATCCATTTTATCCATCCATATCTTTGGCAATCGTCCAAAGCGCTGTTTTGCGTCCATCGCCGCACGCGCAGCTTTCACGGGTTATTTTTAAATGGCGGACGCCCGATGTGCTCCGAAAAGTGACGGAGATTTACGATCGCTTAATGGCTAATTAATTCGTGGTTAACATGTGTTGGATCATTATTATGTTTTTTGGGTTTTATTATGGAATTACAGAAGGGGGATTGACTCGGAAAGTTCCTCAAGGGCTTGTGTCCTCATCCTATAGGTATGTCATGTAACTCATGAATAATTGGCCTGTGTTCCTCTATATTTAATAATAATGGGGAATATTGACCGCATTTATTCGTGCTAACCAATTTTCTTAAATTGATGACATTTTCAGGGAAATAATAAATTCTTAACTCGACTTTCAGGGCTTGTTAAGTTTATTTATTTGATTCGCAAACATTAAAAAATAATGTAATATCAATCATCAAAGGAGAGTAGCGGAAGATAAACTCAATCAATCTGATTCAGAACTCCTTGAGAATAATATTAATAGCAAGGATTATAAGTGGACCATTGAAATATTAAAAAACAAGCGAATAATTTATTTTATCTAGTCTGTATGACGTCATACTTGTTTGTGCTGGCACGTGTCTTGTGTTAGGAGATAGACGTAAGCAGAGATATCAGTATGGCTGGTATTGGTAACGTACGATGGGGAATCTTATCCTTGGAGTACGAGGTTGCATCAGCTAATAGAAGATAATGTGCAAGGATCGTGGTGGCGAGAAAAAGACATGAGGCATTTCTTTTAAGTCATGTTTGTTTGGGAGTAGGTACAGAATAAGTTTCAATTTTCAAACAAAAGTAAAATACACAACATAGCATTTAGCACTCAATGGGCAAGACAGAGTGGGTAATATTTATTACCCATCGAGACCAGACAAATATCGGTTATGAAAAGAACATACACTTTTCAATAGATTAGTTTAGTATTAGTATTAGATAACTTTGTATAAATAGCTCGTCAACCAGATTAGCACACCATTAATCAAGAGGTCGACTGCCCTATTAATTTGCTATCGCTGACAGCAATTAGTTTGTGCCAAAAGATGATTCATGTAATTACAGAACCATGAATCTTTTATGGTACATAGAACAAGGTCCATTGATGGTAATCTACTAAGTATTTAATAGGATTTTATTGATAGAGCACTAAACATTGACTTCAAATTGTTGTGAACGCGAAACTAAACTGTTTCTAAAAATAAAAATGTATTATGAGCTTATGTGTTTTTCTACTTCTTGGCAAGAAATACGTCGCAAAAAAAGGATGTAGCCGGTCAGAACGGCTGATATAGTTTCTTATTATTTTACTATGTATGAATTTATTGCACCTCAGATCCGGCAAAGATTACACATAATCATGTAGGTATAAATCCAGATAATTTAATTTTCCAGATTATAATCAAGCACCATTAATGAGCCAAAAGCCTAAACTGAAAGCCGACTCTCGTAACTTGTTAGCAGTTACTGGATTTGACTTTCATTAATCCATATCTGTGCACCTCCACAATCCGCGCTGAACAATACGTACATACCGATACTCTATAGACTAGTTGGCAGACTGACCGTCTCCTAACTCCTCGTGGCGACGTCCACGCAGCCATTAGCCACGAGTTCATCTACTACGCGAGATACGCATCGGGAAACCCTTGCGTCTGATGGACATTGTTGGCCATTGTCGAAACACGCGCAGTCTGAGTGATACATACACGGGTTACGCTGAAAACATGCCAGACAAGCGTGCAGATTACGTTGTTAACAGAAAAGTTTGTATGAAAAGACGTAATAATTATGCTACATGACGACCAGGAGGACAAAAAAAAATTGTCATTCTATTTAACACCAGAGTTTTGTTACCATGCAATTAAACTGAAATTCCTTAGGTATTTAGTAAATATGCAATAAGCTTAAATTCCTGAACATAACATAGCAGTATATAAGAATACTGATGCATTTGAAATAATGAAGTTAAAATATGAACTCGGTAAACTCCCTCTTTTTTCTTTCAAGAAACTTTCTCGAAAGCTAATTCGTACAACGATTTATTTATAAACGTCTGTAAATAGCTTCTTAATTATAATCGACACGTGTTTAGCAGTATTTATTTCGAAGTGCGCGTGGATGCAATGCTGTCACGTCTGTCACGCGTGGCAGCCATCTTGTCGTCGTGACAATTATGATAGCTGGCGTTTCCTTTGGAATATATTACGGCAATGCGCTCCGAAGACACCTGACGTAACGTTCATCTCGTGCGCCCTTCAAATAATTGGAACATTAAAAACAAACTCATTTATTGTAATAAAAATTACGTTGGTTACAGATATATTTTGATATTTATGAAGATAGTTTGTCTATTTTCTTGTTTTCAAAGTAATTTTGTAATTTGCGTCTCGTGTTGGCAAGGACAGAAACATCAAGATTCTTCAGATGTTCGTCCCGAGTGGGCTTTTAAAGTTAATTGAAGGTCTTTATCGTTAGTGATATTAGTCTGAAAGTAGTTATAAATATTATATTCTGTAAACATATCGTTTCAGTTGATATCTACTTGACTGATAAAATCAAAACTTCTTTGTAAGTCAATAACCAAAATTATCAAAACAATATTATACACACTGATCACAAGACAACTCATCAATTCAGATTGATTCCACATAACATCGTAAACATATTATTCACCCGACATACGAAGAACTTTCAAAAGAGTATTTTTCCATCAAAATTCATGAAATGCTTTATAAGTACTCCTTAAATACTTTCGTGTTACATATTCTATTAGACATGTTTATTAGAAAAGGGAAAAAATCTTTGAAAGATCTGTGGGATCTTCCATTATGAAATGCACACACACAGATATTCTGTCAAGTGAATCAGAAACTAAAGTACAACGTCAGATAAGTTAGTTGCTAAGCTATCAAACCGTAAACCTTTACTGGATATGAACCTCTTCTTACTCTATATTCAGTGGAAGTCTAATATAACTTTATTTTTGATCGCAGCATGATATTCGTAGGATACGTCGGTACCGTTCTTCGATATAAGCAAAGGCGAAGACCATTGTCGAAGACCATACCAAACAATTTTTGAGTGACTATAAAGAGTCACCCATACAATTTTTACCAAGAACTCCAGGAATGTCACTAAATAAGAATCACGAGTTTTCGGAAGGTGGAGTCCTTCCGAAAACTCGGGAAAAACCTCCACCATTCGTGACAAATTACACAAACAATTAAACATTAAAACCTTTTTCTCGAAAGTCTCTCAATCGTGGCCACAAGATTCATCATTGTATACAATCTATGCATTATGGAGGCGACACCTACTGATTGAATATTGAGATGGTTTCTTTGGCCCTGTGCTAGCCTAGCCGGCCGCCATTTGCAATACAATGGCGGGTGCAAGGAACTTCACACGTGAGCTCGCTGAATTACGAAGGGCATTTACATGTTAAAGACTAGCTGGATTGGAGATTGATCTTAGGAAACGTTGAGCCGAGTTTAGTGGGAGTTTAATGTAGATTTGTGTGCGATTCTTATGTGTTACTGGTTTAGGTCTGATTATGGGTAGACACACACTGTTGGACTAGTATTCCTTCATCCATTCTAGTATAATAAACACCTCTGCCTATTCCTGAAGAAATAAAAATAGGCTCATGTTTGTATGCAATATGTACGTAGGTATATGTGTGTAAGCAAACTTTATCTTGCTTTATAATCCCACATATCCATATAACCATGGCCACACACACCAAATCCCAGCTTCCAAACGACCCCATTACCTCGCGACGACATAAACCAAGTAGCTTGATACACAAATCTGAAGAACAGTGCTTCTTCAAAGTCGGTTAAGGGCCGTTAACCGTTATTGATGCGTGACGTCACTATGGCCGCGGGGGGCACACCGCACGTCTCTTGACGGATTGCATACGAATAATCTGCGTAGGGTTGGCGAGCACTGGCAAAGTGGCAATGTGACAAAACTGGCACTAGTGCAACATATAAATACGTGGGCTGGTGAGATGTCGTGAATTCAATCACGTCTTCGCTTTACATTAGCTGGCCTATGCAGTTAAAACTTAGGTGAAGTGATACTAGATTGACACTATTGACAGTTCACTTCACCTAAGTTTTTACGATGAGATTTTTACAGAGAAGCTTAACCTAAGCTTTTCAGCTGATAGATAGTTGTCATTGTCATCATGCAGCTGGACATAGGCCTTCCTCAATCATCGCTACAAGTTGTTAAAAAAAGCAATAAATTTAAAAAATACACCTCTCCCGATACCTACTTAGTTTTGCTTCATTAGTAGTTTTAGTGTAAATTAAATTTTCTTTATTGATCTTGTGAGTGTAAGCATGGCTTTACTATAAAAGATCCTAGGTATTTCTTTCTATGGCACCTTCGAGATTATGAATTTGAACATGACAGGACAATATGAACATGGCCTAGGAGCAAGCTTAGTGGCGTCTTATCGAGACGATGACGAATAAAGAAAAAGTTGAAAATAACATAACATCACGCCTGTAATCCCCGGAGGGTTAGGCAGAGGCGTAGTACATATAGTACACCCACACTTCTCCAGTTATGTTTAGGTCCCATGTTATAGGGCGAGCCTATTACCATCAACTGGGCACTAATCCTCCGGGCTACTACTGAGAAATTCCTGATTGAAAAACTCAATAACACTTTGCCCGTTCAGTGAATCGAACCCTGGACATCATACTCAGTAATACCAACCGCTTTTGACCACTAGACAAAAAAAAGAAAAACAAATACAATGAAAATCGCAAGCGTGACCGGTCACTCTTTATTTTATACGAGTATGTAAAACTTGAAAACACAAGTATAATGTAATCAGTCGAGTACGTATTCCCAAGAAAGTGGACCAAACAAACAGCTTTCTCAATAATTTTAATAAGAGTACCCATTATAATTCCAAATACAATCGATTTGAAGTCAAAACACACACAACACACATTTATATTAAAAAGTTAAAATAATACTCTCTCTTGAATTTATATGACTGTTTTTGCTATTCGATACAAAACCGCATTGACGAGAATATTTTATATAAACATCGAAGCTTAGCAAATAGTTGTCACTGTCACATAATTTTCTGATTTTTTTTCTTGAATTTCCAGCCAGTGTCGACCCTGTCTGAAGTGACAATATTGACAAGGTGTAGGTGCCGGAGTGTCGCAAACAACCCTAGCACCCTCAGCCCTGCAGATGTAATCTGACCGAGATACGAGATACATGGACCAAACTATACGTATGTTTTCAAAAAAGAAGAATAACTATAAAGGCGAAACCGCCAAGGTAGCCCACGAAATCCAATTGCAGCGTATGTAGGGTGTATCAATTCATAAACGAAATATTTTAAGAGGTCATTGTACCCATCATTAGTAGTTTGTAGTTCACAGAGTGCTAAAATTTTCGAGCTTACTTCCCTCGCTCTTGCATACTGCATTTTCTTTTTCTCAGACTTTTCTGTAATTCGACAAGGTAGCACCGATAGACTCATTCCACTGCAATGGAATCCGAAGCTTAAATTAAACAATTTACAACTTTGTGCATGCACATGCTACACCCCCTCGTGTTACAAGACACTTCTAATTATTAATAAACCATTGTGTGCATATAATGCTAAATCATTCAATGGGTACTTAATTTTTTCCGAGTCCTACCGACCTCGATATACTGACTGTTATTTTTTTGCACGATTGTGCCACTGTGCACAACAAAACAATATATTTTTTATCTATTTCTAATGTTAAGTAGTTGTATGGTTTAATAAATTGATTAGGTACGATTTTCTTTTTTTTTTTATTGCAGCACTAACTACTAAAATAATAATAAAGGTTGCAATTTCTAAAACCATTCATTCAAAAAGAAGCATGAAAAAGAAACATTGTAAAAAGTATCAAGTCACGAATCCTTTTAACCAAATTAACTCCAAACTTAAATTGTCCGTGTATTCGAATAACAACAGCTGTCATTGTTTGACAGTTGTATGTAATAGCTATATCACGGCAAAATGACGTAGGGGTCAATTTGCTTAAAAAATAATTTTCCTGACTATATAAATATTAGAACCAATTAACAAAGAAAACATATTTATTTTCCAACAAGACTTCAACATTACGTACATAATGTACTCCTTAGTCCTTACATCCTCTTAGCATCAAGTGTTAGGTAGTGTGAGGATGATCTCATTGCTTAAAATACTATTTTAAAATACAAAGTAAATGATAAAAACAAGTCGCGAATACATCCTAGACTTGTTGTTTATGGAAAAACATTGAATTTTTAATGGCCATGTTTTTCCAACAGAAACTTACATAAATTACGTTACTATAGCTGTATTTATTTTGTGCCTGTCACTTCTGTGAGGTGCACAAATAAGTGCTACTTTTTTATTTAGGTACTTATTGATATATTTATTTATTTATAAAGGTACACCAACAGCTTCTCTGTACAGTCGCCAATTAGGTACAGGATAACCAACTATCTCAGAAATAGGTGAAAACACAAAACATAATATTATTGAAACTAAAAATGAAGAAATTATGGCAAATATTTCTTAAACTTAAGATTAATAACCACTAAATCAACCGAAGATGGTGTTATTTGCAGATGACACATCATTGATTTTTAAAATAAACCGACGGTCGCAAAATCTTGACGACGTGAATAGCGCTATTCTTCAGGTCCAAGATTGGTTTACGGTAAATAATTTGGTACTAAATAAAAAAAAAACCAAATGCATTCGATTTAAATTACCTAATGTTAGAAGTAGCGAATGTGACATCATATTGAATGGAGAAAAACTGGAATTTATTAATCAAACAGTTTTCCTGGGAATCACGCTAGACGAGAAATTACAATGGGGACCCCATATAACATCTCTTGCGGGGCGGCTAAGCTCGGCCGCTTATGCTGTTAGAAAGATAAGACAGTTAACAGATGTAGAAACCGCTCGTTTGGTCTATTTCAGTTACTTCCACAGCATTATGTCGTATGGCATTTTACTGTGGGGTCGGGCTGCTGATATTGAATCCATCTTTGTTTTGCAAAAGAGAGCTGTCAGAGCCATTTATAATCTATGTCACCGCGAATCTCTCAGGGAACTATTTAAAAAGATTAATATCATGACGGTACCTTGCCAATTCATTTATGAGAATATTATGTATGTAAGAAAAAACTTAAATCTTTTTAATAAAATAAGTGATAGGCATAATTTTAATACTAGAAATAAAGATAAAATAGATCAACCATTTTTCAGATTAGCTAAAGTACAAACATCTTTTATGGGGTACTGCGTTAAATGCTATAACAAAATACCTTGTGATATATTGCAATTAAATGAAAGAAAATTTAAAACTCATATAAAAAGTACACTTTGTAAACAAGCTTATTACAAATTAGAGGATTATATCCAAGATAAGAATGCTTGGAAACATGCTGGTCTTGCTCCATAGGACGATTTAGTGTCTGGACAAAATCAAACTGATAGCTAATTTAGTTTTTTATTTATTATTTGTATGTCATAGACTTTTACACTCTGTCATTACTTAAACTCACGCACTGACTTATTAGTACTACTTGTAACAATGTTAGGACTATTGTAATATCGTATACTTTTACAATCTTTGTAAATATGTGAGCACCATGTATCTGGTAATTAATTTATTCATTATTGCTCCATTTATAATTCTTTTTACCTTTCGTAGTACAGTAATCTTATTTTAGGTGCATCGTCTTCACATATAATTATATAATTAATGTATACAAAATATTGTAAAACATTTTTAAAAGAGTAACGATGGAGTTTCTTGCCCATTCTTCTCCATACGAAAACTACCTTTTGGAAGGGGCAACTAGAATCAATTCTATTTCTTTGTTTGACGTTCAAAAGTGCCATATATGTGCCTATTTGAAATAAATTATTTGACTTTGACTTTGACTTTGACTTTAACAAAGGAAAACAAAATTACAAAATTGATAAATATAAATATAACCTAGTTTTGAGATTATAGAGGAGTTTAATTTACGTGGTTAATGCAAGAAACCTCAAAAATAAACGGAGGTAACATTTAAACACTTTTTTCACGTTGATGTCTTTGAATGTATATATCATATTTCCAAGTTAACTTTTGACATTATTGTCCAGTGAGCTGGTCCTGCGATGACGCCATGTTTGCATAGTTCGAAAAATGTAGGCTTTGTAAGTTTATACAGTACACTGAACAACCTATGTGTATATTAGTGGTATAAAATAAGCAAATGTGTGTTAATGTGAAACGCGAGAGGATCACGCGCAGGCGAGCGGACATCTGCGACACGTGCGCGCGCGCATCATAGGTATTATTACCATCATACAACTATCTGCACAAGAAGTCCTGGTCACAGTCCTGGACGAACATTATAGTGTTTGTTCCGAATTAATCCGAATGTTGATCAGGCAAATTACGTCTGATAAGCCTAGTAAATATTTGGAGAAGTTTATCGCTCGATATTTTCCACAGATTTAAATCTAATTTAGATCAAATGTAGCTGAATATGTCCCGGCAAAATAATGTCAAATTCTTTATCCACCGTCCTTCTGGGTCTTAACAAAATGAGAGCTAGTGGAAACAGATTGAAATTATTATTTTGAACATCCTTATAGCAGGGATCACCAATCGTTGGTCAATCTTTCGTTTGAAAATAAGTATTTCAAATCAATTTAAAAAATACCTAACAGTTTGCTAGATGTCAACGGCAAAGTCATAACGTTTATTGCAAACTATGTGTGCAAATATTGGTCGAATGTTATGTTGGCCATGTTCAACAACGGAAATAGACGGGCACTAAAACTAAAAAAACCCTTATCAGCCTAGAAAAACTACAACACTAGAACACAATTTTTTTCCTCAGTAGCGCCTGGGATGACCTTCCTGGCTCGCCACAACATGTGCTCCGTAGACGAATACATTTGAATACGATGTGTGTGTAATTCGCGGGTCATGGCAGGACACCGCGGCACCTGCAGGCGATAGGGTGACACTGTCCTGGCAGGGCGGAAGACTCTCCTGGTAGAATTTCTGACAAATATCTAGGGCCCGAGCCGCATAGGTATCTCCACTAAGCAAACATACACATAATTATAACGTTTATCTAAATGAAATAAGGGTGATCCTCAGTTACATAAATATTAAAAGGTGTACAATTCTTCATTTAAAAAATCCGACTCATTTATCTATCTTATCTAACACAAATAAACCACTCAAGCGCACCAAACACGTAGATTTGTAAATTATAGCCATACAAACATCATAAAACTGTGTTTCGTAAGCTAACCATACAATTTATGCCATATACCATACTTGGATGGCCATAAACCAAAAAACGATGTTAAAAAACCGCCTTGTGGGTTGCGTAAGCGCAGATAATATCTTATAAATCAGAATCAATAATAATTTAAAACAGGAATCATTTTGTTTATTTGTTTGTGGTCACATAAAAAAGGCTTATCGATTCTGAGAGGCGTTATAACGGCTATAAACTTACGGTATAAGCAGGGGTACAGGTTTAGTTAGGAAAGTATAACGTATGGTAGACCGGCAGAGATTGAATAAAATTAAGCCTTTTTTTTTTGAGGGTGGAATATCATCCAATGACTTCTCCCGCTCGGGGCGGAGCGCAAGGACGTGTCAGACTTTTACTGACTAAAACCCACCCGTGTTCCTTCAGTTGCCGTTGCCAAGGTCCCGGTATCCCTTCCGGACTAACCCGCAACCCTGGCAGGCATCGGTCCTAGCGGACCCCGCCAATTGAGCTGTCATCTCTTTGAGGCGCGCGTGGAACACGACGCGCCATCGACCCGGGCCTGGTTCTAATCGGACGGCAAGCAATGGGTAGCTCGCCGTCCGATTAGGACCAGGCCCGGCCCCAGACCAAGCCCGCGCCTATGGTGGCCGGGAATCCACCTGGGATTCCCAACGCCCAGGGCGTCTCCAACGGCGGCGGTTAAGGGCGTGAGGGCGCACACTTTGCCTTGTACACACTGTTCGTGCATGCATTAAATATAAACAAACTAAGCTGTAACTATGCCATGCTTTAGCGAATCTCTGTAACCAACTCAAATGTTGGTTCATTACTTTTAATTTGTTATACTTCTAAACAAACGAAGGACATGAAACTACGTCCACCATAGCCAATTGCGTACAGGGATAATAAAAACAAGTGCCACTATACTGACCAGAGACTCAAGTGTAGTCTATGACGGCCACAGATTCGGGACGAGGTAAAGGCGTGTCTCATACACTACATCTGGAACCCTTACTAAGGTAAATCTTAGAAAATGAAGTCACGTTAACATAAGTAAGTTTGGAATGCCCAAATGACAGTTCAAATGTTTTACCAAAATTATTAGTGAAAAAAAATCTATTCTTATTAGGCCACAATACTCTATCCTGTAAAACTGTATTTAACAGACAGACTCCTGCGAGATTCCATATTTTATATCCATCCCAGTTCTGCTTTTGACACGAAAAATCAAATAACTCGAGAGAACACAATAAGCGTAAGTGTTTTTGGCCTCGCACACTCGCACATGTCTTCTTTTTTCTCTTTTTTTGTTTTTCACAATTTTTTTAGTTAGTTTGTTCTTTTTTTATTGTTGTAAAAATTTCTGTGCGTGTCCCAAATAAAATATTTTTCTTTCATTTAATTCTCCACCATTCAGTTTGGTTTTCGCCCTCCAGTTTCGTTTCAAAGTTTACTCTGTAGCTGTCGGTACTATACAGCCCGATATCATCAATCGTTCTAAATGTAAAATTATGTAAACGTTTTAAATGTTATTAATATGATTTCACGGATATATGTATTCATTGATATGCATAATGTATGTTTGTTCTGATGCCTTGGGTAAACAACGGAATGTGAAGGGTAAATAAAGGGGTTCTAATGGGTTGTGGGATCAGTGGGATGTGGTATTGATCCGTTTATGTTGTTGTGACGTCTATGGTGGGGTAATCAAGTCATAATTCATGAAGCCTTTGATTTGGATCGAAAACATAATTTAGTGTTATGAGCTGATTTTAGTGGGTTAAGTAAATGTTCCTAAATTTCTTGTTAGTAAATAGATCATGACGTACAGTTGATACATATAAAACAGCTCCCAAGTGCTTCCCCAGCTTAAGTGATTACGCATCGATAACTTTGCGTGGACGTGATGCATATTTTTTCATATTTTTTTATTTTTTGTACCTTATTTTAAATTTTATGCGTTTAATACGCATAAAATTTAAATAAACTAAAATTAGCTCAAATAAACTTATTTTCTCTCTCCATTTTTTGAAGAAAAAGAGCGATTGGCTACTCGCATTGCCAGACAAATTGCCAGGTCATCACTAAGTACACCCTACATTTCAGAATATTCTAAGGTTACACCTATTTAATACATTCAACAACTGCACCAGCCACTTACACCAGTCCTTAAACACAAGTTTCTCAACACGTAGGTCTCAGCAACCCCTCTAGCACGCAGTAGGTCTTTGTGACCCTCCAGCATATGAGTCTGTACGACCCCCTCACATGCATGGTGCTAAACAGCCCTAGCCTCGGGCTGTCGGCTAATTGTCACCACTTGACTCCCCCACACATCTACTGCACTTTACAGCTGTCATTAAAACCCCTCTACTGTGTACTGTTATAATGGTTGGACTGTGCTTGACGTCGCGGATAAAAGCTAGATGGTTTGTACTCGTTAGGAGAAAGCCACTTTACCTACTAATTACATAGGTAATGAGACATATTTTTTCAGGTTACGTATCCAGACGAAGGCCGAAAAGTAGGTAGATGGAAATGAATAAGAATGGCAACAAACACTGATGGCGAATTCTTACAAAGCAACGTAAAATAATCCTGTAATGTTATAAGTAAGATGTATAAACAAATTAAAAAAATAACGGGTGCAATGGGGAGAGAAAACGGGGAAAGTTGAACCCACTAGGTACAAAGTTCCCAAAAAAAGAAATGTTTGTTCAATCTTTAACAGCACAAAACACATCAAAGGCTCGAACAAAAAAACAAACCTAAAGTAGGAAGCAAAACCAATCCAGTTTCCAACCGAACAATAACGAACTCATATCGTTCAAATGTAAACAAAAAACAGTTTCTTGTTTAGCAAAAAACGCGTAACACAGATACCCGTTGATAGTAGTCTGGTATAGGCAGTATAGTAGTTATACCAAAATAACGTAGAGTAAAAATAGTAGGGCCTGTGTGGTGCGTAGCAAGCAGTTGGCCAATATTGTACGCAGAGCGCTGTTGTGTGGTGATCAGTTGTGGGGCATGTTGTTGGTGATAGCGGGTACACTTTGGTGCTATAAAGAAAACTGATCAGATCCATTCTTGCTCATTAAAATTATACTAAATAGGTACAAGAAAAGTTTGACTAGATTTCAAGTTTTCTTCTTAAAGTTGAAAATGGTAGAGACAAATGTAGGTAGCACAAAGGTATATGATATTACGACTGAAATAACTTATGAGTAACACTCACTAAGTCTGTTTACATCATGTTGATCTGGCAGATACATCTTGCTATCGATCAGTTGCCATCAGACTTCGTAACAACATAAATCGTCACGCTCCTTTTCACCATATTATTAATTATCCTTTCCCAGTTCAACAAGGTCGTAAGTGTTCCCGCCTCCGCCTCTCATATACACTGACCCTTCTAACACAGTATTGCTTAATCTGCTGTTGCCACGCGACCGACTCGCGCAGAGCACATAAATGGGCCTCTTTGTTTCTTATCACTGGTACATAGCATGGGAAACACGGTTCTTTATGTACTCCATTATGTACTGCGTGTCTGTCTGTGTTCATTGTTTCTTTACATAGTAACAAGGCTTGGTGTAGCGGGTTTAGCAAAACCTCTTTTTTAAGACTTAATTTCCAGCACAATTGTTTTTAATTGATTTAATTATCGTGATTATCACTTACTTAAGCTACCTTAAGCCAAAATACTGCCACTGCTGGACATAGACTTCCCCAAACATCACCATATCGACAGGTTCTACAATGCAACCAGTGAATTCCTGCAGCTTTCAAAAATACCACAGAGCATGGAATCGCCGCAGCAGCGATTAGACATGGCCGACAAATAAAAAAATCGTGGCGCCGAAAGTGCGCTGAGCGCTTCTGTCTTCTTCTGTCACAAACCGCCATTCAAAGCCGTCAGTTTCAATACGTAATTTTTGTCGTAGTCCGAGTAAACGTTGACACGCTTGGTTTACATGGCAAGTGTCTCTAGCAGCGCCTCCGTGCTCTGTGAATAATAAAATGGCTACATTGTGGCAATAAAATGAAATTGACATTGCCACGATCAACACGCATGTGACGCATGCCCAATTGATTAGTAACTTATCGACTCACAGAAGGTAATTATGTTGTTATAATACCTAACTGCAAGCCTACCGTAACAACTCTTTAAGTACTCCCACACGTACAGGGTCAAACTAAATTAACTGGAAAAACTCCACAAATGACTGGTGTCGATATCAAATCATGATAAAATACGTTATAATATATAAACACACATTTTATTTGAATACCTGACAGACATTGTCCTGTCAAAATTTCAATATGGTCTTTCATACAAAAAGGACATTCAGTTTTTCCCGCATTTTCCAATTTTTCGAGCAACTTTTCCACTATTCCTATCCATAAAGACTCTGCATGGTATGCATACCGTGTGAGGGTGTGACTGATTAGCATGGGACCCAGTAGATAAACTACAGTCATGGTTTGAATAGTTCAGAAGTAGACGAAACTATCTCTGAGAAATTCAAGGCCCAAGGCAAGGAAATGTAAGTAAGTGACCTCCAACATTCAGAGAAAATGAGTTTCCATTTGCAGTATGTTGTAATCAGTTGCCTAAAGGTTGCATTTCCGTAATCATGGCTGTCCATAAAAGATAGATGATAGATGAAAAATTTACTTGAAACTTGAAGACATACCATTTTCACATCGAAACTAACCCCGAATAGTTGATCAAGCTCAACCTCACCCAGTATACCTACCTACCAACGTAACATAACCTCGAGTAAGTACCTCCTATATACCTCCAACCTCAGTTTAATATTACAGAATGTTATTTTCAAAGCGTAAAGATTACAATGAGTTACGGTACACCGTTGTTGGCTTGATTGAAAACACTTTTCTATTTCTGTTTCCATCAAACATACGTTATCGGGACTTTGACGACACATATTTTAGTGTTTTGTTTACCATAAAAACCGTATACAATTCTACGTCTTATGTGGTATTGAATACAGGTGGTTTTCGTGTGAATTCGAGGTATTATTTCGATAACGCTTAGCTCAGGAAACGTGACGACGAGCCATGACCAGCGCAACGAGTCGCGTTGCAAATTTTTCTCATTGTCAGTGAAAAAGGAACATTTACTTATTAACCATTTTGATTCACTTGATCAGCGAATCGTTACTGCTGTTACGACTATTGTTATGAGCTTTATACAGAAATTGTTCACGTGTTTGGAGAATGATTTTGAGTAACGTTTTTGACGATTGAATGATTGATTTATTTGCTTTTTTAACTTCAAGCTGTGCAAATAATTTGTAAGTTTTTTTCAGGTGCTGAAAGCCATATTTTTGCGATAAACTCTGAGATTATTCATAGATCAAATAAAAATGTACATACATACCTACTCAATTTAAGCCATGGACTTGTTCGCAACGCTGATTGTAACTAATTTGATAATATACTATACTTACATTAAAACATGTTTTTTACATTTATCAGTAGGTATGGATGTGTGGTGAAGATGGACAAAAAGAGTGCCAGAATGGAGGGGGCCAGTAGGCAAAAGAAAGAAAGGGAGACCTTCCAGCAGATGAGAGGACGAAATCAAACGCATAGCGGGTCCAAACTGGACACAAACAGCACAATCCAGAGAAAACTGGCTCAATTTGGAGGAGGCCTTTACTTACCTGCAGAGGGGTTCTTACAGAATAATGTTATTCAAAATAGATATCCAAAACTCTTTATATAAAACTGAAACTACTAAGCATTAAATATTAAAAAAAAATAACTACCTATCAAATAATACTAACACAACTAATTAACTTATTAACTAGCATTTTCTGTAAGAAATAAAAGGATTTTTATTTTATTTTATTTAATTTTGGTTGTGTGGAATAAGTGGTCAAAGGATGACTTTCGCACTGCACTTGTATCACACGGTTTTTAACTTTATACCACTCGACAAAACATACAACATATTGTGATTTCTTTATCATATATAAATTATTATTATGTAAGTGAAATATTAATGTATTCGACACAAATATTTCGGAATAAATTACCTAAATGGTGGTGTGCAAACCGCATCAAAATCCGTTTCCTAACTTAAAAGAACAGATAAGTGCACACTAAAGTGACTTTAAGTTATAATAACTGGATAGATAGATATAGAGTGATGATCAACAGTAGGTATACCTACTCGGAAGGTCGGAAACCAATACAGGAACAGTAGGTCCCTAACCACGTGAATTTTCCAACAAATTCGCTTCTCCACCCTTTGACGTGATGACAAATGAACAAAAAGCCATACAGTATGACATTGTAAGATAGCCTACTGTTGCTAACCATCGCCACTACCACACAATCATGGCCGCCTGGTACTCAGCGTAACAATAATGTTCAAACCGTCCATTTTTATAACCTGTGCTACTGATAAGCAGTTGATTACGTTGCTTTTGCTATGGAACAGTGTGCAAGGTTGTGTGTTTGATTTGCGATTGTATTGATTCTGTTTCTAATGTGTGTTCACGGCTAATATTAAACCTACATGAATCAATCGGTCGCGAAGGTTGTGTGTGCTTGTATGAGAATTGGTGTCCATTCTTTATGTCATTTTGAGGAGGTCACATAAATGATGTTAAACTGTTGGATCCATCTGTCATGTCATACATAAGACAATAGTTAGAAGTAGTCAGCTCAGTTGTAGCCTAGTTGCGGAGTTCAAATGGTTACGCCCTTTGTAAAACACTAGCATCCCGAAAATTGGAAGTTGACCTACTCCAACATAGATGTAGTTGAGAATAATGTCACCGATTCCAAATAATTCTGTTTAGCAGCAGACATGGTTAAAGGTACTCGGACTACTTCTTCCCCTGAATAACTCTTGAATAAAGAAACTTTGAACTTTTATTTGTTGAACGAAGCTTTTGGCTACTTTGTATCAGTGTGCGTCTTGTTTGTGCAGAATAAATAATGTTGTTCTTTCTTTCCTTTAAGGACCACTAATATTACTGAAGCTGACGATCAAATCAGCATCGAAAGGCTTACAGTCAGACAAAAGATTTTTTTTCCTGATAGGGTTTGACTAAGTCACGTGTGTCATCACCATCACGTTTATATCGTTGCTAACTCAGATGTAGTTGCCATCTCAGCGATGTTTCGTAATGCACACGATTTTGTGTCGCTGACCCAATGAGTAATGAAATAAGGCTGTGTTTGTACGGCAGCGGAGCATATAGAAATAAATAGAGTAGAGTCATGTCATCACCTCTCTCCCTTGAATTTGTATGTTTTATATATATATATATAGAGTATTTATTATAGTAAATATGTATGTAAGTATATGTATCATAAGTTCATAGCTTATTTATGTACTGTAAACCTGTTTTATCTTTATTGCAATACGATATATTATATATTTTTTCTCTTTGTTCCTCTCAATTAGAGCACCTGCCATCTAATCTCTTCACCACCCTTGGTTGACTGGTAGAGAATGCCTCAGGCATTAAGTCCGCCTTTGTACCTTTTTTTTGTGCGAAAAGTTTAAATAAATAAATAAATAAATATAGCGGACGGCGGCCGTCCGCTATATGCTCCGCTACCGTAGCGTGGGCGTAGCCTTGTGGAAAACAAGGTAAATTATTAGCGTGAATTTACAGGAACACGAGACTTTTCCAAAGTTGTCGGCGGCCATGTTTATATGTAACATGTATGGTTTTGACTGAACGCTGTGGAAACAAGAATATTTCAGACAACTCTGCGCTCAAACATCGCATTCCGCTTTGTACCTTCATAGGAAAAGCTTTAATCAATTTACCTATTTAAAAAAACTCCAACCACTACATACAACATTATTTCCATGTGAGAGCGTTTCCATGGAAAGAGGCAACCCTATTATCAACTGGATGCAAAGTGACTTAAACCTGGGACCCACCGCGGACACTAAACAGTCGGGATTTGGACCATTATCAATCATGCAGAGTACTTTCATCACTTACTCTCTACTTACTCAGTTACTATCACGTGTTTCTAAAAGCCTTATTACAGTAACCGATATTCAGGAACCCTTTCTCATAATAGGTATGGTGTAATAAGAGAAACGGTGATGTGTTTTTAATAGGGACCCTCCTATTAAAAAAACACATCACCTAAATATGAGGCCCTAACAGTGTAATAGGGGCTTAAGCGTGATGTCGGTTGCTAAGTCAGCCGACTGCACCGTTTCGTAAAGCACACGGTTTTGTGTCGCTGACCGACTGGCTTGACCCAGTAGTTTAGCAAGATTACTGCTTACTTTGTGCTCCAGCATTGTGGCTTAGCTGTCTCGTGGATTTACTTTTGTTAGTTAATTTTATGCTGGTTAAGTTGCTTTTGATCTGAATTCTAGGTTTCTGCAAACACATTTTCAAGAAGCTGCAGTTAAGTAGCAAACTTAACTGCAGCTTCTTGAAAATGTGTTTTTAAAATAATTTATAAAACCTACTCCTTTTTTCTGTCAATAGTGTTTCGCTTTCGAATCGTAACATAACACCTACGTTAGCTGCCGAAAAAGACTCGAAAGGCTATTGAACTTGTGAACGCTTTATAAACCGATAAAAATTTGGTTTTCTACTTAGCTTCATGAAGATTACACTTTGATATTATTAGTGAAGATACTAATTACCTAACAACAGTCGGTACATTCGAGAATGGGCATTCGTCGTCATAGTCTGTGTATCCTATCCTACTCTCGCACTTACGTACATATTATATATTGGAGTAACGAGATATATTCTATGTTTATATTATTTATTTCTATACGTGAATATTATTTGTATTTTTATCCGATATAATTACTTATGTTTTAAGATAAGGTCATATCGTTAAACAGTACAGTTAAACTTATATCGTCTAAGCTTTCCTGTATTTTCTTTCACACACTGTGTCTACTTTTTTCACCTAACTTTCCTGTCGCAGGACTGCTGGAAGAAATTTCTAACCCCTTTTGTCCCGGCTGTCATTCGTGGTTCTTTGACAGTTGTTACGGTCCATCAGTAGCCCGAAAGTCTGACAACTAGTCTTACCAAGTGATATCGTGTTACCCAGATATTGGGTTGTGGAGGTCAGATAAGCAGTGCTCCATGAAAAATACTGTTATTCAGCTGCATCTGATTAGACAGGAAGCCGATCCCAACATAGCTGGCAAAAGGCTAGGCAGATTGATTGGGCCGGAGAGTCAGTCTACTTTTATCTCATTAATGCTCGGTTACTGTAAGGTAGACCACGGTAGTGAATCCGCAACCCCGCAGGTAAAGGCGAGTAGGACTATGAACCGATCTACTTGAATCATATATAGCAAATCAATCTGAAGGAACTTTTCACGTTTACCTGAACGCAATCAATTGGGAGAAACGCCGTTAAATCGTGTGATGGTTAAACCTTTCTATAAAAAAGTAAAAACGGTGACTGCGGTAGTTTCGACGAGTAATCCGAAGCGACCGTGGCTAATACAGACAGACAACATTTTATTTAAAAGTTGGTACTTTTGATGGCCAGCGCAGCGGTATCCATATCAAGTTGAGAATACATAGGCCCGCTTGATTTAATCAATTAATAAGAAATAGAACTGAATGAGACTTTTTATTTGACACGGGTTAGTTTCAGCTACTTGCAAATGAAAGCAAAAAAAATACTTGTAGGGTTCAAAATAATAATGCTTGCAATATGACCTTGTGCGTTTTTATCGATATCGATAAATTTAGCTGACGCACCTCTCCTCATCCAAATCCTAACTAATATTATAAATGCGAAAGTGAGTTTGTTTGTTTGTTACGCTTTCACGCTAAAACGGCTGAACGGATTTGGATGAAATTTAGCACATGGGTAGACCATAACCTGGAGAAGGACATAGGCTAGGTACTTTTAATTCTAGTCTGCAGACGAAGTCGCGGGCAATAGCTAGTATTACAATAATTTTACTGACTCATAAAATATTACCCCTCCCTCGAATCTCTGCCTTACCCATCAGGAATTACAGTCGTGATGTTAACTGCGAACTGTAAGAATCCAAATAAAGTATACGATTATAAAAGCTCGTGTCTGTGTTCTTGCGAATATTTGCACTATAGTGCAAAAACCTTTTTAAATAAATATGTTATGTATTTAAATTGTTATATCCTCTATGTTAAACAGTCTTCTCACGGCCGCGGATGTACTCCATAAATATTTAAATAATAAACATTAATCCGTGCAATTTAATTAATTTCTTTATAGCTGTTATTTACACCGGAGACTATGTTTATTAATTTTATTGTCATGTATTTATAATGTCTATTTTTAAAACAGCTTGCATTAGCCTTGTACTTTTGGCCTGGAAATGCTGTTTTGATTACCATATGCTACTTATTCTATTTTATAACTTTTTGTTAGTTTTCATGCTTGTTTTCTTCATCGTTATTGTTTTATTTTTTCTTACAACAAGAATACATTCAGAAGCTGCGATCTCATCTGCATTAATTGCTTGCTTCTGGTTAAAAATGGTTATAAATAGATCAATTAACATAACGTCTAAGATTCTGTTCAAAATCTGTTATTTACGAGACAGGTGTCAACATCTAAGTTTTGCTGAGTTAAACATGGACCCGCTAAGCTGACAACAATCACTGTAGAAACAAACACTGGAGGCTTCACGTTATAGCATGAAAACAGCTTAAATGATGATTAACGACGCAGACCGTGTAACAAAGACCTTTAATATATTCTAACGACGATACCAGATAAGGGATTACCAATGGGTTAACTCTGTAAGACAATGTACGTCATTCAAACCGTTTTGCCATGTAAGGCGTGACGATGATGCGCGGCAGTGAAAGTCTCATCAGAACATAAACAAAGGTTCGGTTCCTAATACGCCGCAAAATCGTTTTCGTAACTTTTCAACCGCAGAAACAACTTTTCTTCCACATACTCGTAATAGCACGAGACATGCCTATACGTTAAAGTTTTATGAAACCTCATCAAACCAGTCTAAAAACTAACAAATCACTTATCTCCATATAAAAATGCAAATTCTACGTCAAGAGAAACCTCGCAAGATAATTTCAACATCGTTTTTTTAACCTGCTCAGCACTAAGAATGCATTTAAAGACTGTTTTAGAAAACCTAGTCCCGTCCTACATGGCAAATGCATCCGCCATTTAAAATATAAGTCCATGTGCCAACATGTTTTTACTTTATAACAGCTATATAACCTAGAAAATAGATCGCGATTCTATGAACTGGTACCCAGGAAAATTATTTCTACGACTGCTCCCAGATTTCCCTATATATTGCAACTTTTCTATGCAATCTACTTCTGCTATTTCTAAGAGAACCGGCAATGGTTTCTATCGGTGTTTGAAGAGAAAGGTGTGGTCTAATGCGGTGGTAGAGGGCGCTGTAGTAGATCTTTCTGCCTTCACTTCAGTTGCTAGGCGAGGGCTGTGCATGTGTGAGTGGGTGCAGTGCCCGAGGCTGTAGTGACGTACCATCCATGCTATCGACTGTGTTACCTATCAATGTTGTACCTACAGGGCTTGTGATGAAATATATACATTCTCACTATAAGTAAGGCTGACCTTTCAGATACATTACGGTTTTGGAAAATTAGCTTCATGATTAGGAAATATCATTTATATTTTATATATTCGTAAAATCTGATATCTCCGGTTTTTACTTCAAAATGAGACAACCGAACAGTAATCAATAGTTAATTAAACTCCTCAACCAATTATAAACCAACCGAATCACCACTAGTTACACAACTCCAACCTTTAACGCGCAATCTAAGACAATCGACGCGATTCCTAATGTCTTATAATCAGTTTCGACAAAAATTTCGCAACTCTTGCACAACACTATTATTATCTTTCGAGCGGTACGCGCACATGGACAAACTGCATTCGATTATGACAAAAAACCATTTCACGTTCTACCGTTGTGAAACTGAAAATTAGACGAGTTTAGACTTTATTTGTATGCAGAAATGGTTTCGAGGTTATTGTGGGAGTGTAAGGTTAAGTTAGTGTGACGTGTGTGTGTATAAAAGTGACGTATTTTAGTAGTGTGAGTGTTGTGTGCAGTCATCGACCCGTATCTCGGGCGAACCTACCCCAACGCGAAAAATATAAGTATTTCCGAGTGGTAACTAGTGTTGTAATGATTCGTCAGTGTTTGCACCACTTTCCAAACTAACACGCGTAGAATCTGGCTTACTTAAGTCATCTAGCTCGCTACATCTCTCTTTCATCGATCGTCTCATCGCGAGCCACGAATCGTCGATCTCTAGAAGAGGCCAAAGGTGTACGCAGCGTTTTATGTTAGCACTTCTCAGTTTACACATTTATTCGTTTGGAAGCATGCCCAATGTTATGTCAATAGGCTTGCTGCCTATTACATATGGACTGAATTATTCACTGGCATATTAGACGACGCTGTATGCTATTGCATGATGCAGAACGAAATGTTATTCAAAATAAGCTGGTTGCAACTATGAGCACATTTTGCATTGGAAGACTGTTCTTAGGGTGGAATGGCTTGTCAACCATTTCTTTACTGTTCCATACGTATAGGTGGCACACAGTTTTTTTTTTCAGTCTTCATTGATATGTATAAAGTGCTTTACGTCTTGAGCATATTATAAGTCTGTTTGTCCGTACTCTCCCCTTGCCATCGAAGATGAGAAACGTCACAAGGTGTGGTGATCGTAATAATATAATCATCATCAACCCAGGCTTATCTTTACTGTTACTATGTGGCAGGTTTCGGACACGGCTATAAATAAATAACTAATTCACACGTATCTGAGAGGTCAGATGGCAGTACCTGACCTCATACGTGCTTATCATACAGTTATATAATTTTATCAATACTTCGATGCTCACTTCCAAACCTTGTTCAATATAAACACTTATATTATAATAATAACGCCCGCAAAGACACCACCTGACCCCTTAATCTATTTCCATCAAAAACTACGCGGTTCTCTATCAATATATTATAACTACCCGGTACACATGTCCATCGCTAAAACTGCCGTCTAATCAAGTATGGGTATCTTTATAGCATTTTTATTCACATCGCACCGGTCAAATGGGCAAAATTATAGTTGGATGGGCCATAATTCGGAGACACCGGTGATGTGGGATGCCCAAAGTTGGAGAACTGCACTTTTATGGACTGCCTCTTGGTGCGTTTGATATAAAAAATGTTTGGATTGTGAAATTGAATGTGTTTTATTTATTTACGAGTATTTTTTTGTAGAAATCGTTTTAGTTCCTTTTAAAAAGAGACGGAGGCTCTTGAATGTTTTAGGTCCAACATTGCGCGAGCAGCACAAGTTACTTTCAGATTTTGACAAGAACCTGCATCTTTATTTCTTTTAGTTTTGACCACAGAATGATCATTTAACCTACTTATTTAAACCGCCTTCATTACCTAACTCTTTCATTTTTATACGTTCAGCAAATGTTCAAGTGAGTGCTCTAAAACAGCTTCCTTGGGTGACGATACAAACTCCTCCACGCTGGCTTGTCAGCCCCACTACCCCTTACACCAAAGAAGAATCCCCGACTGAATTTCTACATAATCGTAACATTGTATTGTTTACATTAGCAGAAAGCTGTAGCGTCGGCTATCCGAGCAGGTTACTTGTACTCGCTACATTTGCGCGTGCCCTTCACGAGATAAATTGCCCCGCGCCCTTTGCTCCGACTAACGATTGTTATTTATTACATTGCGCCGCTGTAGCCCTGATATTACAATAATAGAACGTACTTACTTGTTACGTTTGTTGTTTTCTAGTTTAGCTGTACGTATAGGGCTTTGATATTTACAGTTTTAAGTGTTCACTTCTGTCGGCAGTCCCCATGTTTCTAATGAAAGGGCCGCAATTCCCTTTGAGAGAAAGTGATTAACATGAAATATAGGTACAAAATTATAAAATCCTGAAAAACTAAGCCAATGGCGATGCGTTGCCGCAGAATTCTCATGACAAACAAAACACAGCAATGTTACTAAGGGCAGATGAGGGATAAGGGATAAGGCAGATAATACCTATAAAATAATTTCACACTATATTTAAATTTTCTAACAAACAACTAAACAAGTTCAATTAAAACACAATCACAGCAATCTGAGAAAATCGGTAATTGTAAATACAACACCAAAGCAATTACTATCCAGATAACTACCATTAATGGCAATTTCCGAACCCAACCAGTTTGGTGATACCACCACCATAACAAAGCGCACGCAACGGTATCAACAAAGTGGTCCGTAGAGGTGGGCCGCTAGAGGTGCCCCGCGCCAGAGTGGGACTGGTTCCGTGCTAGAGGTGGGACGGGTTCCGCACATCTATGGGACCGGTGTTGTTGCTAGGTGAAGTGATCTCTTGTCCTACTGGCCGGTATAGTCGAGGGCAGAAGTGGTTTGGATTCGAATTAAAATAACTATTAACACTGTAATTCGAAAATATTGTAAAAGTCAATTATCTTTTAAAAGAGTAACCATGGAGTTTCTTGCCGGCTCTTCTCCATAGGAAACGACTAATTGGAACTGTGCACCTAGCTTCTGACGTTTCATAAGTGCCCATGTCTATGTAAAATAAAGTCAAAAGTCAAAGTCAAATAATTTATTTCAAATAGGCACATATATGGCACTTTTGAACGTCAAACAAAGAAATAGAATTGATTCTAGTTGCCCCTTCCAAAAGGTAGTTTTCGTATGGAGAAGAATGGGCAAGAAACTCCATCGTTACTCTTTTAAAAATGTTTTACAATATTTTGTATACATTAATTATATAATTATATGTGAAGACGATGCACCTACAATAAGATTACTGTACTACGAAAGGTAAAAAGAATTATAAATGGAGCAATAATGAATAAATTAATTACCAGATACATGGTGCTCACATATTTACAAAGATTGTAAAAGTATACGATATTACAATAGTCCTAACATTGTTACAAGTAGTACTAATTAGTCAGTAAAATATTTTGATTTGGATTTTGAATTAAAACAAAAAGAAAACATTTTACTGACTTTTGTAGCCTAATATCTAACACATATTGCTCATCAATATCGAAATCACATCATTTATAATAAACACATGAAGAATTTTCAAGAAAACAGTTAGGTTAGGACACATAAGTACATAATTACGGCATTTATTGTAAGAAGCTAATGCGATCACGAATACTTGATCGAAGTAAGAACTACTTTTTCTGCACACGACTTCCCCAGTTGGACTAAAATACGTCGTTTATAGTCATTTTCAGAAGATAGACTTCAGAAGGTACATACTTAGAAAAAAAAAGGTTTCCTTCTTAATTTTTACATTAAAAACAATTCAAACCACTTCTGGTCTTACCTGTACCACACACAGTCGATATTAGAAAGCGAGATGACGCTGGCGCCGGCGTCTTCCACTCCTCGTGTTAATTGTCCCGGCGCTCCGGCAATCTGGCACTCCGGCACGGCAGCCATCCGGCACTACGGCACAGACATATGAAAGTTGTCTGCTCGTGCTAAAAGCTCTGCTGCGGTCGTTGCTACCGGCTTCCGTAATTTGTTGCTATGCAGAGAAATTGATGAATTTCTCTGCATAGCAACAAATTACGGAAAGTTAGATTATGATTTTATCGTTTAGTTTTATCACTAGATTTTTCGTGTTGGATTGAAACGCTACCGGTTTTTTGGTTTACTATAATGACCCTTTTTAATATGAAAGTACTCATATGGGTCAAAATTTAATAGTTTTTCTTATTGGACTACATCATAAAATTAATCCCAGAAAAAAGGCCTTTGCAATTAAAAAAAAACCATTGAAGATTTGAATAATGCAGAATGGGTTTCGTCGTGTCATTCTTAAACCAAGCCTAGTACTGACCACTACGGTCAATTTCATCCCAGTTTCATCAGAATATTTTTTCCTTCATTGTAGGTAGCATTTCTAAGTATTTTTCCTAATCTACTTAAACACCGTTCCTAAGCCGTTTAAATCCATGTGGTATTACTTATATTAATAAATAATAAATATCAAGCGTGTATAGAAAGCGCGCATGTTTGTACAGGTTCATATAAACAGCCTGTCTGTCTGTCCGTCAAATGTATGGTAACTGACATTTTCGCTCTCCGTGCTGCCGTGTACTATTTTTGTAGACCGTACGGTACAGTTAGCAACACAGCTTGTTTTGTAACGTAGTATACTTATAGTGTATCAGTACTTACAGACTTCCGAAAAGAGTTTAAAAATATAGTTTAGGCATTCCGTAGAGATAATGAAAATCGTAGCATAGCCGGAGCACGGCGTAGTATAGTGTAGCCCGGCGTAGTATGGCGTAGCACGGAGTAATTTATAGCGTAGCACGGTTTAGTGAATACGTAGCACGGTATAGTATATCGTAGCACGGCGTAGTTTAGCGTAGCACAGCGTAGCACGGGTGTAATAAAGCATTGCACGGCGTAGTATAGCAAAGCACAACGTAACAACGTAGCACGGCGTAGTAAAGCGTAGTACAGCGTAGCACAGCGTACCTCAGCAGCATAGTATAACACCGAATTAGCTACTTTTCGTTTTACTAGTCCATAACTGAATTAATGAATACGACATCCACTTCTTAAGCGGGCCATAGACGTTCAAGTAATTTGATCAAACAGGCTGGTTCATACAGTATGATCAAATAGAAACACGAAAATTCATATTTCCACATTCCATTTGACAACTCATTTTGTTCAATTTTCCCACACACGTTCATGCGAATTTGATAAAACTGTTTGATCATTATCCCGCATTACGTAGGTATATTGTAGTGCACGTCCGTGTAGACTGTAGTGCACGACCACATCGCAATTCAAACTTGGCCTGTGCGAAGTGTCAAAACCACAATCAAACAAAGCATTGCCAGAATACATCAACTTAAACATATTCAACATAATCTGTCACAATTCGCTAAAACAATAGGCTTTCACAATCCTCTCGTATACAAATCTCAAATCACTGGCCTACAATAAAAAAACAAACCATTCTTTTTTTCTAAAACATTTTTAAATTAAATTGGTTTTTAATTAAAACTCAATTTCCATTTAACATTTCGTTTCTAACTGTACTCGATGTTTGTGATACGAGCGTTGATTCCGCTCTGACATTTCATAAAGAAAACAATTATTTGTTTGTTTGTTCCGAACGTATTATTACTGCTGGGGCATTACGTAATCGCCTATTTTCGTGGGTCGTGAGGCAACCAATCAAAACTACCATTTACCTACATATGTCCCATTAGAGAGAATTAATTTGTCAAACAAAACCGTGTGATAAATTCGTGAAAAAAGGATCTAAAAGTTACGTTCGGCCGAGTTCGGAAGAGTTCGTGCACGTTCGAGAGTGTTCGGGCACGTTCGGCACGGGTCATCGCTCCGACCTAGATCGGTTGCGCCCGCGCAGAGCCACTGTTGCTAACCGCGCGGTTTATTCTATTATTTGTGTTAAATAGTAGAGCGTTGCGTGTTCGTGTTTAGTTTGTTATAAAATTACACATAACTAGCTGTAACAGGTTCTTTTTATGACCATAACAAAGTAGAAAATGTCGGAGAACACGCGAAAATAAACACCATGTTTGTTGATTACTGAACTGGCTTTCGATTTGATGAACGCCTGAGTCCTCTCGCGTTTATTTGCTCACATCCAGGATGTAATAAAATACTGGAAACAGATATTAATGTGTGAACTTGTTGCAACAGCTTTGTTTGGCTAGTTCACTTTTTGATCACGTAAAGTTTGAGACTTTCTCAGACTTTTTCTCTGACCCTGTCGAGCATGGCTTGATAGATCGCGGTAGAAAGATAGGGGATTAAATAATAATTATGTACACTACGAAGATATAGATGATAACTGTGAATTGAATGATGAATGTACTGGAAAATAGTTAAACTTGTAAAATTCATTCTTACATAATTATATATAAAGAGTATTCTATTCTATTCTATAGTTATTATACAGACACTCTCTTACAACAACAACAAATCTGACACAAATACAGCACCATGCATAGTATTTTTTTTTTTTTTTTTATGTTAGCCTATACCGTCCCACTGCTGAGCAAAGGCCTCCCCCAAATCCTTCCGAACATCCTTTTCTAGGGCCACCTCGATCCAAGTCGGGTCGGGTTGGATCGAGGTGGCATAGTAATTACACTCATTTATATATTTTATAAGTTTAAAAAATGTACTTTTTTATACAGAATTGTTAACGGAACAAAGGAGCCTGGGTCTCACAACACAGGGAATACTAGTGTGATATCTAGGAATTCAATCCCCTTGAATGTAAACTTAGCTAAATTTTATTCTTATTCTTAAATACATGACGTTTTAGTATTCTCGCTCTATCCTGTCCTAACCGACCCGTTTCAAATGTACAGGATACTTAAGTCTAAAACTTCCGACGTAAATCAAAAACTCTTTTTAAGGGGTACTAAGTCGTTGTTCAACTAAACCATAGCTCTATCCTCTATCTAACACATCCATGTTTTGTAACCGCACGTTACATGTTATGTCTGTAACACACATCAACACGTATTGTATAACCGACTGCTGTCATAACGTACTTGCAGGTGTGAGGTGGCTAACCCTTGGCGACACACAAGCCACATTAGGTGGCACATTAGGTGGCAACATCGAGGGCACATGTGGGCACCAGCATGCGGGACTGACTTATAAGAAGCGGGTAAACCGTCCATAAGAATAAACATTGTAATTTGCATTAAAATATGAATGGAAGGTGTATTTATGAGTGGCTCTCATCTCCTTCATAACATCCGCTCCTTTCGAATCGAACGCTCGAGTTTTTAATGAAACATAAAAAGAGTAAAATTATAAATTACATAATAAAAAAACCTCTTCTATTTTCATAATATCATTCCAGTAACAAAAACTACCCAATATCCCATTAAAAAGTAGCCATATCAATTAATTGTCGGACACATTAACTAAACAATTCCCGGTTGCATCCAACAAGGTACACGTCTATGAGGACACACCTTTAGCTTTCAATTAAATTACCAGCGACACGTAAATCATGGCCGGCCCACTGAAATTAACAACCATTTATGTAATTATGAATACATTTATATTCGTTCTGTGCGTTATTATTATAATTTAATTGATGTGATTATGTTTGTGTGGAACATGGCGTTGTCATACATAATGTGGGCAGTACTTGCTTCAGTAATTTCATTACTTATGTGTTGTTACCCAGTTTGATGTAGATAAAAAAATATAACAGATTTTAGTATTAAGGTTCGTACAGACTGGCGCGATATCGCGGGCGCGACAGGCAGCGCGAACCTTTACTGGTTTTCTGAATTAAACCTGTCAGGAGGAACTATTATAGAAGTAGATTATACAAACTTTTTTTGCCATTAGGATTATGTTATTTGGTGGTTTACAGTTATGTTACCTATGATTTTGCATTACTGTCAGTATCAGTGATCAATATAATTATTCTCGATACTAAAAGGTTGCCGTTGGTTTAACAGAGCTTAACAACTGTGAAAGGACTGTAATGTCAGATCAAAAGTGCAACTTCAAGGCATGAAAATCATGTGATTGTTGAATCATTTTATCTCATTCTATCTCACTCTTCAGAGAGCCACGAGATCCTTATCAAATGTCCACAAGGCATGATAATATTGATGAGACAACTGTCGTGGTGCAATTAAACCTAATGTCCACAAGATCGTGCAGCATCGGGCTGCGGTCGGAGCTACTATTGGCCACTCGGAGCCACGCAGAGCCACGCGCTCGGCGGTCGGTTACGTGACCAGTGGTGACTGTGGCGAGGGAACAAACAGCGTGACTTGCTGGAGACAGAGCATCGGGGAAACAGTAGGTCAAGCTGAAAAACCATTAGAGCAGAATAAACTAAATGTTTTGATCAAGGGTTAGAAAGAAAGAAAGAAAAATAGGTTTATTTGTCACAGAAACACGTGCATACAAAAAGATAACATTAACCTGCTTAAACTACTTACTTAATTAAACTACTTAAACCTACATTAACTTAATTATAAATCATAAAAATATGATAATTTATGAGTGAGTGAGGTACATTGATTTTTTTTTTTAAAGCAGTTGGCAGCTGCACGTCATTACTGTGACAAGAAGGCTTCCACTCAGCATGATGCTGTGCTATGGACCCACAGCACAGCGCTGATTTTCAGTGGTCACCCGAAAAGGACGTACGGAAATCAAGTCGGGTTCAATTAATTGTAAATAATAATAAATAGTACCTACTTACATAATAAATAGGAAAAAAAAAAAATAAACTTTAAGTAAAACGACAACATAAAACAACACAAGAATATCCAGCGTTCTGTGTGGTTAGATTTATCTTTGAATTTCAATCAGCATTAACGATGCTGATCCAAGAAATAGTGGTCAGACATACCTAAGTAAGTGATTCATTGGAAGTTTTCAGTTTTTTCCTGATAACAAACCGAATAAAATAATCTCCTCCTTCTTGAACTCCGTTAATTAATCGATCCTTGGTTCCATTCCACACGCCTTACCATCTTGCCCTACTGTACTTTCTCCACTGTGACTCTCCTCCGATAGTTAAACTACATGATTCGTAGTTATCGCCTCGACGGCGCTGGTCGTTCAAAAATAAGCACAAAAACTGCGTGTATTGCCAGTTCACCACACGTACCACAGATTGCCTGCAGTAAAAAATACTAATCGAATTTATTATTGGACTGTCACTGTCTGTGTAGCCATCATGGCGGAGCACGACGAAGTAAGAGTAGTAGCAATGATGATAGTCCTTTGACAATTCCATTGCAACATTAAGAAGTACATCAAACCTTGCCTCTGAAAACCAACTATTTTTATAGATAGATAGATAGAATCCAATAATAATCGAATTTATTATTGGACTGTCACTGTCTGTGTAGCCATCATGGCGGAGCACGACGAAGTAAGAGTAGTAGCAATGATGATAGGCCTTTGACAATTCCATTGCAACATTAAGAAGTACATCAAACCTTGCCTCTGAAAACCAACTATTTTTATAGATAGATAGATAGAATACTTTTTATTATATACACCATTCAAATAACAGATATAAATGTAAATTTTACGTAGAATTGATGTCGTAGCTTTGTACACCACTTAGATACCTCTCAGAGAGCAGCCCTACGTGCAGTTAGTATCTCATGTCAGAAGCTATTACAGACATAGAACTGAATACAAAACAACAACAAAAACCGTAATAGCCAATAACAAAATACGGCATCATTAAGTCGTAGTTTATTTGTGAAACAATGTAGCTAATATAGTTATTTAGTACATATTGCTAATGTAACCACATAATGTAGGTAATGATACCATGCCATAGCGTGATGATATTTACAATCATAACAGTGAAAGTTACATCTAAATGGGTGCAGCAATTTAAGTGATACTTACAAGTTTGATATACAACAAACACACATTAAATATAGGTATATCAAACGTTTGCTAGTTTGTCTAGAGAAGACTCAATTATTCCATCCATGAATTCCTGCTTATATCCTTGATTTCACAAGAAAAGATAGGCTACATAACGTTTAATTCTCCAAAATGAATAATAAATAATTATAATTATATTGTTTTTGTGTTTTTACGACGCCATCTTCATTTTAAAACATGAATAACAAACAAAAAAATGCGTTCATCACCAGATTATTGTCACAGATAGCGAACAGCACAGTTTGTCACGGCACATAACACGGAATGGAATCGTTTTGTGCCCCATCCCAAGCAGAACGTCATAAAGATACGCCCAATAAAAACATACGTCACACAATATATTTGTAAACTCTCTCAGAATAATAAACACAACATCACGCCTGTATTCCCCGAAGGTCTGGGCAGAGTTGTATATAAAACAGCCACATTCCAGGTATGTAAAGAAGCATTTTTGCGATCCTTTTGGCATTCATCATCATCATCATTGGCAGCCTTGTTCCACTGCTGAGTAGCCCCCCTCCCTCTTGTGCCATGCTTGCCTGGTCCGTGCGAGTTTCATCCAGGTCTTCCTTGCCATCTTCTATAGGTCGTCCACCAACCCGTGTGGGTTAGAAGTCGAACCTAGGAACCTAGCTATCTCAGTCGTAACCGCTAGTCGAAGTAGAAAATATAAATAAATTAGGAATGCTTGTTTGTTGTAACTAACCTACATTGCATCAGAAATGTTGCACAGGTCAGGTAGAGATCAAAAAACTTATAATAGAACGTCTGGTTTCCGTCAAGTGCTTAATCCATCGAGATATGTTTGTAGATTCATTCCTGAATACTGTTCTGTAATGGAATTTAGAACACCCCATGAGTTTCGCCATACGTTACACCTGGGGTAAGATGGATAACCTGGTAAGAACTGTGTCAGAATGAAAACATTTTTTTTATAAACACGCTACCTTTTATACAATCATCATTTGAACTACCACAAAATTATAGGATACATTGATTACAACATTACATTAGCTAAGAATTAATAAAAAGATTTTAAAAACTGAAGTGTTAAGTAATCAACTTTTTTCTCTGACTGTACTTATGTAAGTAGCTCCATAACCCGGAGTAAACTTCAATTATGAATTTCATCGATGAGGCTTTTGTCGAAATGAGAATTTTGTCCAAATAGGTCTTTTTGAAATTAAGATTTACATCAAACTCAACTAACATTTTAAAAGAAGAATTGAAGAAGACTCAATGACAGTAAACAATTACAATTTCACCCCATTAATATCTTCGTATCAGCTCTCTTCTACCAAAACCCACTGATTCTCCCCGCCATGCCCCATTGACGCGTCATCAAGCAAATTATCTGAACATTCGTTACAAAGCGTGTTCAATATGAAAGAAACTATGTCGCGGGAATTAAATGATTGTTAACGACACTACAAAGTGTTTCACTTTGATGTACAGCGAGAGAAATGTATTTGTTTAGACCACCCGAGTTGTAGCGCAATGATCATCTGTTTCATGAAACAGTAAATCGTACTTATTGCAAACTATTATTTAAACTGCAAATTATTGTTAGCACTACCCGCGTAAGTCTCGATCCCATAGAAATATCGGAATAAAAGGTATCCTATGTCCTATTCCAGGTCATGGTCCACCCATGTGCCAAATTTCATCTAAATCCGTTCAACCGTTTTAGCGTGCAAGCGTAACAAACAAACAAACTGACTTTCGCATTTAAAAAAATATAATTATTTAGAATTTTTCTGTACCTGAAAACGCAAAACCTGGCACAAAAGACCCTGGGACACTGTACGTTTAAAATCAGCGAAGATGAAAAAACTGTGCCTGACCGGAAAGCTCAGTCACAATTTTTTTTATATTCGCCACAACCACCACATAATTAAATTAAACGAATTATAAAAGGAGTTTCGTAATCTTAACTTTTTGAAACAACACTATCATTCTATTATTACTTACCTGTAGAACTAGGAAAAGAATCTCTATATAATATAGACTTCCTTTCACAGTAAAAATTAATCCCACCAACTGAAGCTACTGAAGCGAATAAAAGTAGTTATGACTACTGTACAAAATGCCTGAATAATGTAAACATCGCCCCGATAAGTAGCGTGATATGTCACCGGCAGAGACAATGGTGGCCGCCCACGTGGCTCTGATGACGTCAGCACGGGCGGGTCAACGAACCCTTTATTTTTATTGAGCGGCGTAAAGCTCGCCCGATGAAAGTGCTGAAAAAATGTTTCATACTGTAAAAACGGATGAAATATAAGTTACACGGATTTTCAAAAAGATGGCATAGCTCATTGCAAAAAAAAAAAGTATTTCCAAGCTATGGTTAATATCGCTATTTTCAATCGTTCAATAATAGTAATTTGTAGTTGACTTTTATCAGCAAAACCTTCAAACTTGTCCTTCAATAATATACTTATATACTTTGTTATCGCCATACTACATTAATAAAATAATTGAATAGTCACGACTACAAATAATCATAACCTTTCCTAACCGATGCATTGTAAAAGTAAAAATACCTTATTTACTTACATTATAAGTACTGACAATAAAGTATAAACATCTGCCACCATAATTACGCTCCTCTCTTAACCTAGATACATAAGATTTCACACCGAGAATTCACAAACGATGTGAAAAATTCGCGAAAATCTTTTAACGAAAACCAGTACTAACCGGTTAAAGATTACAACTGGGTATGAAACTACTAATAAATTACCACAATAAAACACCGCTTTTTATAATCTTCCCTAATCACGAGTCTTGGCAAGCATATTGGTGATAGTATACTATTATCCATTACTACAGAAGCTAATTTTGCTTTCGATTCCTGTCCTAATGAACTTTATAATATGTAAAAAGCAGATTGAACAAATAATCATAAAGTCGGAAAATGCGCAGTTAGACATTTTCTTGGTACGCACTCCCCCACAAAATCACTGACCTTATTACATTCTAATATAAAATATTGTGTAGGTTTTATTTATTAACTGGGAACCCGTTCAAGAATAGGGTTTGCCTTATTGTAGGTCGCCACCCACGTCTATGAACGTCGCCTGGG